>CM071936.1:92205601-92301998 GCA_016081115.2 Rehmannia glutinosa | reverse complement strand
GTGTACTTCGTTCAATTTACGTATTGCTTAACTAGGAATTTAACGCATCTTCGCAAGGTAAGCAAAAAAGAAATTTGGAAGAGCTAGCAAAGATGGCCTTTTTAATACATTCATAAGTCCGCTAATATGTGGCATGACGGAGAGTAAAGAGGCAAGTGCAGAATTCCCCTTAACATGAATGATACTCAAATCACAACAAATTTACACAGATATCATGATAAAAGCTCGAAAAGCTCACAAGGCTTGCAAATGTGTAATTCGAAGCATCAAACCAGTTTCCTTATCGACCATGCTCAATGTTATCTATTCTCAAGTCAATCAACTCATACCCAACATCCAATCCCAACAATACAAATTTTCAATCAACACATTAACAACAAGTTGCATCATGCCCAAATAACTCACTCTCTAACATCTATGAAAGCAATAAACATGTTAAAGTCGCCAAACATGCTTCTCTAATGCAACGCAACCTGTAATGTTCTATATGCAACTATATGAAAAACACAACAATGCAATGAATTTTTTTTTCATCTACACTTTTCATGTATCAAAAATACTACCTCTCCCAAAACTTGGAATGAAATTATATTTTTTTCGAATCTGGAAAAGATAGAATTTCAATAGTGAAAAAGTGGGAGATATACCAATCACTACGGGTTGGTGGTGGGAAATTAGCCTTGTGAGATATGCCACATTGCAACCTTTGCAAGCACTTTCCACGTCTCCTTGGACCTCCTCGTCATAGTCCTCCCGGATGCGAGGAAATCACTGATCGCCGCAGCAAATCCACCATCCGCCGCTCAGCTCGGCTAAATGCCACGGGCGCAGTCTCCCCAAATGCATAGATATCTTGAAATTCATTGCCAAGCGTTGGGACGCCGCCACCATGAGAGGTTCAGGGACGATCCCGCTACTATATGAGGTCGGGGTAATCGCCTAAAATGTGAGGACTGGGAATGTCATAACCAAGTTGAGGTGATGAGGTTCCACCCCCATTTCTCTTCTCGTGGCTTCTTCCCTCCGCCACCATATCACTCCATCCTGGAGAAGCCCAACTGCGCGCCTCCTTCTGCATCTATAGCTTCCACCTACGGTATGCGCGTCGCAGTTCATTAGGAAGTTTATTGTGGTCCCAAAGTATCTACTGTGGGTGTATGTCGGGTTAGAAATGGAAATGCGGCACCTTTCTTCAGAAGAACCAACACATTATCTTCATTTGCGATAAACCTCATGTGGGTGCGTAGAGATGCCAAATTAACTGAGTCTTTTTGGAAGTATAGGCCTCCAAACCTACAAATCGATGTTGAAATGTCGGGCAATAGGGGTAATCGGACCCTTATATAAATAGTACCCCATATCGCCTTAACAATGCTCGACTTGCTGCGAAGTAAAGCGGGCTGTGTAAGGTGTATTGTGAGCATACACCATATTAGATAATTCCTCGTGAGTCATTCCCCAATATTGTCTCTTGAACACGGAGGATGAAGTCGCGTTGTATGTCTACCTAAAAAGGCCGGATTCAGGATCGAGGCTTTTTAAGGCGGTTAAATGCGGCGCATACAAATATGGGCCCATGCCTCGCTGCATTTCTACCAAAGATTCTCCAAAATGCATAATCGATCATAATCGTCCATTGGGTACAATCGAGTTAGCTGGGACCTCAAAAATGGTGTTCAGTTGGGTAATGGATAGTCGCCACGTTTCCCCCAACCGAAATGTATCTCAAATGGTTCAAAAAGCCCCACCTTGTTTGGAGTACTTGACGGTACTCAAATTCAACGTGAATCGCTTAAAGGTCGGGCCACCTTACTGACTCGTGAAATTGGTCCATCCGACCTTTGCGAAGAGATGCCAAATGTCCTCATGTATCCCCAAAATTTGGGTACAGTCGTAATATCGGCGTAGCGGGATGGAGCTATTTGGTGACCAACTAAGCGATTCCACCGCTTTCAATATCATTTAAATCTGTCATTAAATACAACCCCATATGCCATGGGCTGGCCTGCCCACTCTCAAGGTGCCCTCGTCTCGTTAGGCCGCCACACGCCGCACGTCTTCCACCTTGGGGATTCTTCACATCCTATGATAGAATTGGTACCTGAAATAAACTCATTAGCATCCTTAACAAGATCGCTGGCAAGACATAATGATAAATTTAGGCCAACAAAATTGGGGTGGCATATTGAACTTTCCTACCTCACTTTGATCGATCAAGCACCCTCAAAACAATCAAATATTATGGCCACACTAGGGAAGCATTAACTTAAAGCTCACAATAATCATAGTTCATGCCCATTAATCAACAATTCATTCAAATCATCTCCTCAATCGTGACAAGCCCACAAGGTGTTGAGCAATTTGCCTTAAAGAATAACTCATTCAATTCATAGCAAAATATCAAAGCAAGCACCAATCATGATTCCCATCACATAATTTACAAGAAATTCACAAGAGAAAACGATGTTCTTACCTAATTTAATTTCAACTCAAAGGGAAGAACTTGAACTCTGGTGTTTTTTTCCCCAATTCCTTCAATCAAAACTAGAATGCAATGCACTTGTAGTCCCAATATGATGGGGAAAGTGGATTATATGCGATTTTAGATGAAGACTCAAGAATTTTTTATCACAAGTGGGGACTTTTAAAGAGGCGCGCGCTTGTAAGGTTTGGGAATGAAAACAGCAGATGTTTAACCCGCTCTTATTTGCACTTTTCCTATAAAGGCGCAGACGGTCGTCTTGCCGGCGCCGAGTTACCCATGCGCCATGCCGAAACAAAAATTTTCCCCTTCAGACACACGGGCCGTGCGTAATGCGCCACCCGTAACAATGCCGTCTGAAAGGCTATCCCCTCCGAGACGCACGGTGGTGCCCGTACACCGGCTACCCGTGCATACTGACATGACCACCGGGTTTTTTTTTTTAAAATCACACCAATCATACAAAATTTAAAACAAAACACACACCAAAAAAATGAAATCCACACAAACCGTCTGGTCGCTCCCAAAAGCGTTATATTTAACGTCTTTAGCTCGAAGCGCTTGTTCCGTTGACGTCTCAAGTAAGGTGACGGATGTCACCTCCTTGATTACCTCGGTGAAAGTAATGTTTAATCCACTAACCGCTTACCATGAAAGTGTCACTATCTTTTTGTTAGCAATTCCACGACTCGGAGTGATTCAATACTTTCTTTATCACGAATGGCCCCACTACCTGCACTGAAGTTTTCCTGGAAAAATTTAAGGCGTGAATTATACAAGAGGATCGTTCCCTCTCGTAAAACTTTTTCTTGATCATTTTGTCATGCCATCTCGTTTCTTTCTTTATAAATTCGTGGAGTTCTCGTAAAGCTTCATCCAGAAACTCTTCCATCTCATTAAATGAGCAACCTCTCTTCACGGCCTTTTGAAAATCCCGATTTGGCTTTGATCGGCCCAAAATGCTTTGTTTAACGCCCAATCCTTTTCGGTAACGTTCACCGTCTTTTCAAGGATTTGTTTGATCTCCCGATCGCCCTTACTCGCTTGCCCATTGGCTTGTGGATGGTATGCCAATGCAACTTTATGTTTCACCCCATATTTTGCCAACAAGTTGCTCGTCAATTTATTTACAAATGCGACCTCCATCACTAATTAGAGCTCTTGGGTGCCGAATCGAGTAAATATATTTTCTTAAGGAACCGCATCACAATCTCGAGCATCATTTGTTTTGGAAGGAATCGCCTCTACCCAATGGATACATACTCTCTGCAAAAGTAGAATATATTGATAGCTCGAAGATGATAAAATGGGCCCATAAAATCAATCCCCACACATCGGAACAATTCAACTTCGATTACATTTGTCATCGGCATCTCGTGTCTTCCGAAATGTTTCCCATTCGCTAACACATGTCACATTGTTGCACAAACAAATAACAATCGTTAAATAAAGTGGGCCAGATAGCTGCTTTTGGTAATACCTTCTTCGCGAGTTGGCCAAAACGTCACTCCCAGGAGGGTGCGGAATGACATGTTCGTTGTAAGAATCCCTCCATTCTTGTTGAGGCACGCATCTTCTTATGATTTTGTCGGGCGCACCTCTTAAAGTGAAAAAGGGTCGTCCCACATGTGACTTTACATCATGTAAGAACTTCTTCTTTGATGGGGCGATAGATCCCGGGAGGCGAAACTCCGTATCCAAATAGTTGACAGTCCCCGCCACCACGAAAATTTTTGCCTCGAGTATGAGTAATCGCTCATCAGAAATTCTTCCTTTATCAATTCCAGTGCTTCTTAGCGTTCATCTTGATTTTCAATTCTAGACATTATTGGTCTACGTTTTCTCACATCCCTTCCTAGCCTGATTTCCACATCAAACTCTTGAAATAATAAGATCCACCGAATCAACTCGGTTTTGCATCCTTTTATCAAAAAGGTATTTGATGGCCGTGATGGTCGGTGTGAACAATCATTTTCGTCCCAATCAAGTATGATCGAATTTATCAAATGCGAAAACAATCGCCAACATCTCCTTCCTCAGTAGTGGTGTAATTTCGCTGAGCAGCATCGGCCCAACGCTCTCTACTAGCATAGTAGATGGATCTAAACAATTTTTCCTCTTTCGACCGAGAACAGCCCCTACCGCAAAATCGCCGAGATCACACATCAATTCAAGCGATTGACTCAATCTAGTGGAGACAAGAATAAAAAAGTGTCACCAATGCCTTCTTCAAAGTTTCAAGCGCCCGCAAATAATCATTGGAAAAATTGAAAGCAACATCTTTTTTTCTAACAATTGGCTCAAGGCTTAGAAATTTTAGAAAAGTTACGATAAGCCTTCTATAGAATCGGCGATGGCCCAAGAAGCTCAAATGGATTTTTCGTTTGTAGGAGGTGGTAATTTTTCGATCGCTACAATCTTTGCCCGATCTCTCTTGCGAAACCTCGAAGAGACTCGATGACCAAGTACATTACCATCGCGTACCATAAATGGCACTTTTCCAAATTGAGTCACGTTGGTCTCTTCACATCGTTGTAAGACTAAGGAAAGATTGTGAAGACAATTATCAAAAAGAGTCACCAAACAGAGAAATCGTCCCATAAACACCTCCAACTTTTTCAATAAGATCGAAATATAGCCATCATACAACGTTGGAAAGTGGCAGGTGCATTACATAAGCGAAATGGCATGCGGCAAAATGCAAATGTGCCATAAGGACATGTAAATGTCGTTTTTCCTGGTCTTCTAGTGCAATCATGATTTGATTGTACCCTTAATAACCATCTAAAAGCAATAATAATCATAACTTTCTTTAGACGATCCAACATCATATCTATAAATGGGAGGGAAAATGATCCTTTCGAGTGGCATCATTAAGTTTTCTATAATCAATGCATATTAGCCACCCGGTAATAATTCTAGTAGCAATCAGTTTCCTCATTCTCATTTTTCACGCATCAAGTACCCCCATTTTTGGCACCACTTGTACCGGACTTACCCATGAGCTATCGGATATAGCAAAAATGATCCAAAGATCTACCCGTTTAAACACTTCTTCCTAACCACATCTTGCATGATAAGGTTTAGTCGTCTTTTGGTTTTATCTTGATGGTTTATAAACATCTTCCATCCCCGAATTTTATGCATTACAACGGATGGACTTATGCCTTTAAATCACTTATAGACCATCCGAGTGACTTATGTTTACGTAAAACCTTAACAATTTATCAAGATGAGTAGGAGTGAGAAGAGATGAAACAATTACCTGGATTTGCATTTGCCCCAAGAAATGCATATTTGAGGTGTTCGGGTAATTGCTTGAGTCTTGTTAGTCGATGTTGTTGTTTCAGGGTAACGCACGGGCTGCTTAGTCTTCGAGGGCGCCGGGTCGGGTCGTCGGATCCTGTCTTCATTCTCCCTTCATCATGCACGGGTCGCCTGCGGCGCCTCTTCAGGATTCTCAACCATCACGCGGATCACGCACGGGTTGCCGTGGCGTGGACGCACGGTCGTGCATTTTACGTAGGTTTTGCTCCTTATTTACTCGCTTTGCGTTTCTCGCCTCTGCGCTCTGGTAGTTCACGCATATGATCTAAGGCACAAACATAGATCTTTACAAATCTTGGTTATCAAAATCAAGCACAACACTCGACATTGAGCACGTGGGTTAGACCAAATTCTAAATCATATGTAGACAATGTATGATCAACATAATCCTCAATGCATGAACTAACTATATCTAAAAATGACAATGCTCTACCGTATATCATGAAATTTCATCGCCTTTATATATAAAATAAAACGTGCTCATCATTAACATGTAAAGTGAGCTCTCCTTGTACATCTATTAAGGTTTTACCGGTAGCAAGAAATGGACGCTCAAGTATCAATGGAACGTCACGATCTTCTTCCATATCAAGAACAAGAAATCCACAGGAATATAAATTTATCAACTTTTACCAAAGACGTCTTCTATAATTCCCTTTGGATATGTAAGTGATCGGTCCGCAAAGTTAATGTCACCGTGGTTGGCTTCACTTCGCCTTGAGTCCAAGCTTCGAAAATGGACAAAGGCATCAAATTAATATTTGCCCTAAATCACACAACGCTTTATTAAAGTTACCACCAATAGCACAAGGGATAGTGAAACTCCCCCATCTTCCGATTTTTGCGGTAGCTTCCTTCGATTATCCAATCGTTTCAAAAGCTTGTCATCTTCCTCTTTTAAACATAACATCCTTAAGAATTTTTGCGTAATTTGGCATTTGCTCTAGTGCGTCAAAAAGGAATTTTAATGTGCAATTTCTTAAATATATCAAAGAATTTTGCAAATTGATCATCAAGTTTTTTCTTTTGAAATCTTTGAGAAGGGGAAGAGAGATAGGCAATTTAGATATATTAGAGTTAGACGATGATTTAAGCTTTTATTTTTGTTTGTTCCTCCTCTTGTCTCTCTTTTCCCATCGACTTGACACCATCTTTCATTTTAGATTCAACATCTTCCGCCTGATGCTTCATCCGAATTTTTCTGATTTCCGGAATTTTTTCTTTAGGCCCCTCATATTCCATACCACTCCTTGGCTTAACCTAATAGCCTTGCATTGCTCCTTAGAATTAACTTCCGGGTTTACTCGGAAATTGACCCTTTGATGTTGCCCACCAACAATTGTAGCCAATCGCCCACTTTATTTTCAAGATTCTTTATCGAACTTGTCATATGGGTCATTTATGGCTCCACCTTGTTCATCCTAGAATCTTGTCTAGCGGCGACTCACTCGTGTCACTCATGAATGCATTTGATTGATTTATGAATGACGTGAGAGCATCTTCCAAAGATGATTTGCCTTCTACATTACTTTTTATTTGATGCATTAAATCCTTGCCACAAGGTGGTTGCAACACATTCTTTTGTATTGGCGTGGAAAAATTTCATGGTTTCTCAATCCCGGTGGTAGTGTGTTGAGTTTGAATTGTTCCAAAATCAATTGTTGAAATTCCGGTTATTCACATAACCTCCTCTCCATCGGGTATAAAAGAGCTTCACTACCCGTGCTTGTGTCTTCAGCCACAGCTTTTCTTCTTTCCAAAAACACTCAATTGAGTTGTCAGCCGCCACTTGTGCCGTCAGCGCTTTAATCGTCCAATCTCGGATTATGGCTACTCGTTGTACATTAGATCTTTTCGAGACGCCACCAGTAATCGTGTTTCATAGCCATTTCTTCAAGAAGATTCAAGGCGTCTTGTGGAAATCTTGCCAACAAAGCTCCTCATTTAACGCCGCATCAACAAGGCCCTCGTTTTTCCCATTAAACCATTATAGAAGAAACATAACTGTTGATCCTCCGAGAACCCATGTTGTGGACATCTTAGTAACAAATCCCCGAAATCTTTCCCAAGCCTCATACAAAGGCTCCTGAGTCAAACTGTCGGAATTGAGTAATTTTGCTTTTAAGGCTGCAAAGTTTTGCTCGTGGAAAAAAAAAAAGGGAGAATTTGAATAAGAACTTTTAGCTCGAGATCATCCCATGTGCTCACACTTCCTTGCGTCAAGTACCCAACCAGTTCTCGCCTTATTCCCCAAAGAAAGAGATAGGTGCAATCTTATGGCATCATCAGAAACTCCATTCATTTTTATTGTATTGCATATTTGGATGAAATGTGCGAAGTGAGAATTAGGATCTTCATTCATAAACCCCAAACCGGGTTCTATTGTACCATGTTGATCGATGTCGATTTAAGCTCGAAGTTGTTGGCATTTATCGGTATATGAGCAATACCACCACAAATTACGATTCGTTTGAGGTTGAAAAAGTAATCACGGATAGCTGTCACGTGGAACCGGTATTGGTAACTTTCGTTGATCCCATTATTACCTTATTTTCTTCGTCCACATCCCCCGTATTCTCGATTTTGTTGTCTTTAAAGTCCTAGTAGTTGAACTAATTCTCCTTGCGAAAAGCCTCGACCTCCTGTATGAGCGGTATAAATCTCCTCGCCTGAGCGAGTGTTCGTGCACTACCTCGGACCAAACTAAAGGAAACAAGTCAAATAATGAAGGATTTAGGTTAACCAAAATATTGAGAAAATAAAAAAAATGTCTAAATTAAGAATAATTCTATCTATCGCGAATATTAGCACCAAAATTGTATTAGTCCCTGACATTCGGCGCCAAAAACTTATTCACTTTTATTTTTAGCTCACCGCACATTATGCGGTGTATGTTATAGAAAAGTAGTAGCAAAAGTCGTATCCACGAGACTAATAAATTTATGTACTAAGTATTGAACTAAGATAGCTTTATTTTTATTTAGACGATCGTGATTTGATGATTGTTGTTGTGAGGTTAAGACAATTTAGACTACTAAAACACAAGATCAAGATAATACAAATGATAAAGTATCAAGATAGTGAAATGGATTTTAAAGTTGCGTTTCGATTAATACCCTCTTTTGTCCGATTTAATCCAAGCCAAGTTATTATCAATATTCTTATAAGACGATCACAAAGATATTTTATCCTCCCCTCTCGAGATACATATAAAACGAGATTGAAATACTTATGCTAAAGATCTCTACTCAACAACATGAAGACTAACTCCTAAAAGTGCAAAAGATCAAATGTCCTCACAAATATTTACAAACCTCTCGAAGTTATGCAAATATTTGTGTCGAATACTCAAGATCTAATATTGAAACTCATCTCTCGAATTATGAATCAATATATCAAACAAGTTAAATCATTGATCAAGTGATAAAAAAGCAAGATTAAGCTCAAAGTACTACTCAAATAAAGCCAACATAATAACTTCAACTAAGTTTAAAACATCCAACAAGAGTTCATTAATCTACTTCAAAACCCGAAAATCTAAAGAGTTTAGCTACACATGATTTCTAAACAACTCATGACAAATTGTTCAAAGACATGACCAACTAAAATGAAAGATTAAAACGCAAGAGAAGCAAGAAAAACTTAGGAAAGTCGACAATCTCTCGATATATCTCCGTTCCTCAAGCTCCGGGAAACCCGATTGTCTCATTTGATGTCTTAAAGAATAGACCTTTGTCTTGTGTTGTAGATCCCAAAAATGTCAAAATATCCTTGGTGTGCACCCCCAAAAAGCCTTTTTATACCCCTTTTTCAAGTTTAGGGCAAATTTTTCGAGAATGGGCATTCAGTATGACGCACGGAGTCGTGCGCTCCCCTACACGGGCTACCGTCACGTCATCCCGTAGCGAAACCTCTACTTTTTGCCAAACACGACGTGGTCGTGTGGCCCTTTGCACGGGCTACCCGTGCATGATGCCGTAGTAAATTCAACTCCCAGTGGTGCACTGTCGTAGCCCCCCTTGCACCGCTACCCATTCGCCATGTCGTCGAGCTTTCTATGCTCTCTTGGGGCACACGGGTGGTGCCTAAGGCACGCTCAACCTGTGCGCTTCTGTATTTTCCTTTATACGCTCAACTTCAACTCGTTTTGGCTTCACTCGTATACTCACTCGATTCTCGGTGTTTCCACTTTGCGATGCTCGTTTTGTATCCAAATTGCTTCAAATTTTATTAAATTCCTACAAAGCGAGCAAAGCATAATATCTTTTCCACAAAGAGTGAATACGTAACATTTTACATGAGTTTATGCATGCTTACTCACCATTATAGCCATAAATATGCCCAAAAAACATGTAAAACTCACACCTATCGATATGGTCTTGGACCATCTTACTCGGGAGTTACAAGGAAGAACGAAGGAATCGCTGTTTGATCCAGCACGATTAAGTTAATCGGACCCGTTAGGTTGGTATTACAAAACCGTGCAAATCGCTACTTGTATTGCATTGGTTGGTGCTACAAATCACGCAAACACTACTTGTCTTGCATGGATTGGCGTTACATTCGTACACCATCCTACCTGTCTTGCTTGAATCACATAGTGCCTGTATGATCATGAACTCTTTTCAAATTGTATAAGTATATTATATGAAGTATAACATCACGATCTTATGAACTGTGTGTGAAATCACGTCATAACTCACGCATTTTTCATACAACGGTTTTCTTGCATTAACTATACATATCACCACACTTCGCATACCCCACCCCATCCATCGAGATTTTTGTCTCATCCCTCCTATTTTCTAACGGCAAGATGAGGAATACGTTGAAGATGCTCTAACACCTTACGGTCGATTTCCCGTACTCCGTCTGGTGGACTTGCTCCCTTTGTTGTTGATTGTACTTGTTTCTTGTTTCCGGTGATGTTGGACTTCCTATTATTCTCGCTTCTCTTTTCCATTTTGGTCAACTTAAGAAGGCCGTAGGACCGCTTTGACACTTGCTTGTGATGTGATGCATACTTTATTTCTTTCTTATTTGTATGTTGATTTGGCTAGTTTTTGGGTGTAAGGTTAATTTTGGATATTTTGTAGCATTAATTATTATATTTATCTTTTTCTAAAGAAGAAATTGATTATTTTGCTACTTTTTAATGTCACGCCCAAAACGGGACGCGACGAGCGATCCACATCTTAAATACAATGACCAAACGAGCGGTCAGGGCGATATCATCGAAAAACCCAATGAGACAAGAGTCTAAATAGCTAATAAATAAATAAAAGTACGAATACAACTACGATCTGCAATCCATAATCCATTTTACAACCCTAAATCAACAAAATATAGCAACTTAAAGTCAAAGGGTCCTACGCCCTTGATTCATAAACTGGAATGGAGCACGAAATACAAAAGTCCGACAACAACATAAGAAAAGAGTTCAATCAACAACAAGAAATAGTAAATCCAAGAAGCCAGTACAAGGTCTCAATCCGGGCTGCCCAGTTCTTTCATCTTGGCCAAATCCTCATCTAAGGTTAGAAAATAGAGTGGGGATGAGACGAGAAATCTCGGTGGATGGGGTGATCGTGTGCAAGTGTGGTGCTAATATAGTTAATTTGAGAAAACAGTTATATGAAAAACGCGTGAGTATGATGCATGGATTCACCTGAAAGTTAAGCGTCATGATAAAATATTTAAATAATATACTTATCGATTCGGAAAAGCGATTCATGGTCACACATACACTATATGATTCATTCAAGCAGGGTAGATTAATTGCGGAAGTGTAACAAATCCCAATGTAAGGAAATAATGGTTGCGTCGGTTTGTAGCGCCAACCAATGCAAAAGCAGTAGCGGTTGCGTGCGGAAATGTAACGCCAACCAAAAGCGGTCAATAACTCTTAATGTGTGGATCAGACAGTGATTCCTTCGTTCTTCCTTGTAACTCCTCGTCAAGTATGGTCCAAGACCGACCTTATCGCTCCGTGGCAAAAAGACAAAATCCACAGTGGAGCTTGCAAGGCTCGGATCTGTCATAATCATGATTATACCTAAGTACTACGACCCGCTTCCCTTGGACAAACTCCGTCCCTCGATTGCGGATTAGGGCGATGGGGCCGGAAGAGTGGAATAGCAGCCGAGCTGCCCGGTTCCATCCCCGACGTATCCATTCCGGCTGAGCTCGACACACCAAGTTGACTCAGGCGGAAAGTAATTACAAGTACAAGCGATCAACCGGCGTCGAGTATTATTGGTTCAGGGAAGCGATTTTAGGAAAATTTTTGAAAAAACGCGAGTGGCAATTATGGCGTTAGTGGAGTATTTGGATGAAGATGATCATCGGAAGGATAAGAAATCTTCGATATCTTGAAAGATTAGGTGGAACATGAGTCCGTTATAGATTAAAATCGCAAGGCGAGGAAGTAAACTCGCGATCGTTATTGTCGGTCAAATTGATCCGATAAGTCAAGGTTTTTGGGAAAATAAAATACTTTAATTAAATATCCAAGTCAGAGGGTCCAGGGCTATTATAGTAAAAGATAAAATAATTTGAGTTAGGTCCTTTTTAAAAGAAAATTGTAATTTAGCCGTTTTGTAAAACTAACACTTTTGGGTTAAAAATTGGATAAATAAATATCCCGACCTTGAAAAATTAAGAGGTCAGTTCCTAAATTCTCCAAATTGTCAGATATTCAGGATTTTAAATTTTGAGGTCGAGATTTTGTAAAATTCTCACATTGGCCCCAAATTTGTAAAAATTGCCAATTCGGACCTTAAGTTTTAAAATTCGGAACTCACCAACCGGAAGGGATTTTAATGTGATTCCAGTTGGAAAATGTCACTAAGGTTAGTAGGATATTGGGACAAAAGCAGTGTTTAAAATAAATATGTGTAGGTCCTTTAACTTTTGAAAATATCATTTTTGTCCCATTTTGAAATAATTGGCCTTTAAGGCTTTTAGGGTCAATTATTATTAAATTTGAACCTTGGGTCCAAAATATAATTAAGTTATAGTTAAGTTAGTATTTCCAGGTGCATGGGTTGCATAAGTCCTGGAAATTTCATTTGGGTCCTCAAGTTTAGTATTTTACACATTAGTCCTCAATTTTAGAAAAATTGTTTTCAAGCCCTAACCACTTGGGATTTTGGAACACCTTTAAAATATGTCATTCCCAGTACCTTAAGAGTAAAATTTCAAATTTTAAAGTTTAGGTCTGGTACAGTTTTAAAAAATTGCAAAGTAGCCCTTAAACTTACAAAATTTTACAATCTAGTCCTTGGCTTTTAAAGTTGATTTTATTTATCTTAAAACTCTTAAAACTTTATTAAAATGTCCAAAAGTCATTTTTGAACCTGAGTACAGTCCCAAATTTCAGAAATTTGCAGAGGGGTCCTTTAACTTTTATTTTCTTGCAATTTAGTCCACCAACTTTCCATTTTTACATTTTTAAGTCCAAAATTGAAATTTAATAAATTATGCTCGACTTTTCCAGGTTATAAGGCATCCAAAATATAGATTTTAAAGATCATACACATGCATGTCCAATACATACAAGAATTCATCAAATAGAACATTAAAGTGTACATGCATGCACCTAAAATTCAATAAATAATAATTTTGAGCAACTCTTGAGAATTTTCATGACTTGATACATAAAATTGACATGCAATACATAGATTATATATATCTCAAGGCTCATGATCAAATTTTCTACATGCATTTAATCGAAACACCTAAAAGTTGGAAAATATTTTTCTACCCACCTTAAAATTGGAAATTGTGAAATAAAGGATAATTTCACAAATTTTGGATGAGGCTTAGGTCAGCCCCTAAGTCAAGAAATATCAAAAATTTGAAGTTAGAAAAATGAGAGAAAAATTAAGGATAAAAAGAAGGAAATAAGGAAAGGAGAAGGACTACACTTTTACCTTATGTAGTAGGTGTTTGGAGACTAGTTGAAGCTTGAAAATGGAAATTTTGGCAACTCCAAAATCACCTAAGGTCAGCCCCTATTTCTCAAAAATGAAAAAGGGGTGTTAAAATTTGAAAAAAATAGAAAAAGTAGGAAAGAAGGGTGCAGTACTCAATTCTTACCTTGTAGTCTAAAAATTCCTCTACTAGTTTCTCTTGACTTGGGTCCTTCAAAAAATTTGTTAAGCTCTAATCTTCAAAGTCTTCTAAATGTACCTCCAAACCAAATTCAAACTTAAGTTAAGAAGGTGGAAGAGATGAACAATGTGATATCAAAAATGGATTGAAGATAAAATTTCTTACCTTGGTATAGTTTGGTTGATTTTTATGGGTATAAGGAGGAAAATGTTGAAAATTTTTCTAAGTATGGAAGAAGAAAATAAGAAGAAGAGTAGAGAGAAGTTGGGAGTTTTTAGAGAGAAGGAGGAGGATTTGTGTAGGAGATGAATGTGTTAGTGATAAAAATGAAATGAAATTTTGTACACAAATGGCCTCATGGCGTCCACCTAGTGAGAGAGGGGAGAGGAATTTTTTCAAATTGTGTCTTGCATTTTGCCTCATGCATGGGAGACAATTTGAAGGTCAAAGGTATGGGCAAGACTTGGTTTGAATGGAATGTTGGAAGACTTCCAACATGTTGGCAAAAAATATAAAAAGTGATGTGAGGGATGATGTGTATAATGTTTGAATTAATGGTATAATTATACACAAGATGACTAATATATATGTAGGTGTACAAGGTTGGATGATATTTTTACTCCAAAATATCCATGTTGGCCGTCCACTTCAAAGGGTATTATGGTAATTTCATATTTTTTTGTCCCAAATTTGATGATAATAGATGAAATATATCAATCTCAAAAATAATTAGTGATTTCCTTGATCACTTGTAAGTCTCATGATCACTTAATCTAAATCAAATTCTTAATTCTATAAGGTAAAAGTCTAAAATAAATAGTCTCTTAAATTCTAAGGTGACTAATAAATACAAAAATAGTAAAAATGATCAATCAAGTGATCATAAATGAGAATATAATTAATAAAGATCATGATCACAAGAAATTAAATAAAATGAAATAAAATACAAAATGTATATATTATTAATAATTACCCGTCAAAATGACGCTGCGGTAAAATAGTCGATCAAAAGTATAACGACAATAAGGATCAATTAATAGCTCGGAAAAATCGGGGCTTCACATCCTCCCTCCAAGAATTTGGTCCCCAAATTCTCTTCAAAATAGTTCACGGATATTGATTATCATGTCTTCTTCCCTTCTCCCACGTTGCGTCTTCGTCTCGGTTGTGGATTACCGCCACACACTTTAACCATCGAATTTCTCTCTTACGCAACCCGTCATATCTGGCTGATGATCAATGATCCAGGATCGGCCTCTCGGTGTAGGATAGATTTTCCATTAGAGGAGGAGTATCTCGGTGATGATATGCTTCGGGATCAAGGTTTATACTTCTTGATCTCGTCGTGGAATACATCGTGCATTCCACATATGGTCTTTGTAACTCGAGTCGGTGGCTAATTTCGATCCTTTGTAAAATCTTGTAAGGTCCAACATATCTCTGACTAACTTGCCTCCTTTCTTCGGATTGATCAATCCTTTCCGTGGTGAGAGTCCGAGAAATACTTCATCACCGACTTCAAATTCCAAAATCCTTTCTTCTCTTTGTCCGCGTAACTCTTTTTGGCGGCTAGGCTGTGCGAATCCGCTCCTTGATCCCAGCTTGACATTCTCCCCGGCCTTCGAACTAAGTCGACCTTTGAATTGAGGATGACTTTTCGCTTTCTCTTTTCGGAGTCCATTGGTCGTCAATCTCCGTGTAGTGGGGATCTACATTTTCGCCCATATAATGCCTCGTAGGTGCCATCCCAATCGTGGCTTGATAATTGTTATTGTAGGCGAACTCTAATGGTAAGTGCGAATCCCAACTTCCTTGAAAATCCATGTGCGTGCTCGCAAAGATATCTTCAAGGGTTTTAATTGTTCGCCGATCGGTATCCGGTTTGTGGATATCTTCTTTGTCTTGAAACTTAGCGAGTACCCAATTCCTCGTGCGCAGAACTTCCAAAAATGCGAGACAAACCTCCTGGTCTCTTTGATACTATGTCGACTAGTACTCCATGCGCAAACGAATGATTTCTGGTTATAAGTTTGTCCAAGTTTCGCAAGCTGTCGCTTTTCTTGATGGGTAAAAGTGTGCGGATATCGTGAGTCAGTCTCACAACTACCCAAATAGATCATGGCCTCCTCCGTCCTTGGTAGATCCGTCACGAAGTCCATCGTTATGTGTTCCCATTTCCACTGAATTCTCAACGGTTGTAGTAAACCGGATGGTCGCTGGTGTTCTTTTTTACTGTTGACAAGTTAAACATCTCGCAACGAACTCGCTCCTGGTTTTCATGTTTACCCACGAATAACTCCTTTTAAAATCACTTATACATCTTGTTTACTCCAAGATGTATAGTGTATTTTGAACGGTGTGCCTCTGTTAGATTTTATTCCTAATCAACTCGTCATTCGGTACACACTCGATTAGAAATCGATAACTCCATCTTTAGGCACCGAGAATTCGATCTCTCTCATTTAAGTATCTTCTCCTTGATTTTGAAGATGTGCATCTTTCATTGCGCTTTCTTTGATCTCATTCACCAGTCGATTCGGTTTAACCGAAATGTTAGCACATGAAATCGAGTATTGGTTCTTGTCGATTCCATTTGCTCACTCTTCTAATGATTCCCACTCTCGAATCATAAGTCCGCTAAGCTCGCTTTCCGCTTAGAACGCTCGCTACGACGTTAGCTTTCCTGATGGTATTGAATATCAAAGTGATAGTCCTCAATCAACTCCATCCATCTCCATTGCCCCGGTTGAGGTCTTTCCGAGAGAATAGGTATGAAGCTCTTATGGTTCGTGAAAAACCGTGAATGTTGCTCCGTGAGAGATAGTGTCTCCATTTCTTCAATGCGAACACTATTGCCGCGCAATTCCAAGTCATCGTTGGATAATTGGCCTCATATATTTCGAGCTTTCGTGATGCATGCGATAACTTTTCCTTCTTGCATGAGCACGCTCCTAGTCCTTCTTTTGATGCATCATTTGTAGACGACAAAGTTTTATGTTCCCTTTGGAAGGGCTAAGATTGGAGCCGTAGTAAGTCATTTCTTAAGCTCTTGGAAACTTGCCTCGTACTTGTCATTCCATTCAAACTTGACTTTATCCAGGTTAGTCGAGTGAGTGGTCCGGGCTTATCTTGGAAAAATCCTGGATAAATCTTCGATAATATCCGGCTAGTCCTAGAAACTCCCCGATTTCCTCAAGCACGCACTCGGGTTGTTTCATTCAACCACCTGCGCACCTTCGAAGGATCCACTGTAATCCCAATGCTCGGATACTATGTGTCCCAAGAACGCGACTTCACTAAGCCAAAATTCGCACTTGGCCCCAATTTGGCATACAAACCTTATGCTCTCGTAGTGTCTCTAAAATAATTTTCGGATGACGTTCGTGCTCTTCTCTGACTTAGACTATACGAGTATGTCATCAATGAATAGACTACGAATCGATCCAAATAAGGTTGGAAGACTCGATGCATCGTGTCCATAAATGTTGCTGGTGCATTCGCGGACCAAAGGCATCACTACAAACTCGTAGTGTCCATATCGAGTTTGAAATGCGCTTTTGAAATGTCTCCTTCAGCGGATCTTCGATTGATAATATCCTTTGCCGTAAGTCAAACTTGAGTACACGCTGCTCCTTGAAGTTAATCAAATAGTTCGCCTATCCTCGGGAGGGATATTTGTTCTTGATGGTCACACTATTAAGTCCACGATAATCTATACATAGTCTTAATGTGCCATCCTTCTTTTTGACGAAGCAAAGACAGGTGCTCCCACGGAGACGTGCCGGTCGGATAAATCCCACATCCATCGGTTTTTGTAATTGCGTTTTCAACTCTTGTAACTCAAGAGGAGCCATTCTATACGGTGTTCGCAATCGCGCGGGTCCACAGCGGCAACACTCGATGGTGAACTCGACTTCCCTATCCTGGGGGACAAAGTGGTGAGTTCTTGTGGAAATACATCCGTGTATTCGATACTATAGGTACTTGGTTGATTTGTGTCTCAACCTTGGGTTTTTTAATTACAAACGCCAAGACTTCGAGCCCCTCTTAGTGATCGCCCTTCTCGCTTCATTCTGAAATGTTTGAGGCAATCTTAACTCGTGCCCTTCCGAAATCTCCACTTCGGTTTTCCTGGTTCACATAGCTTAATGGACTTCTTATGGCAGTCCATTTGTGCATGGTGTGCTCTTGATAACTTGTTCATTCCCAATATCATGTCGTATTCGGATATAGTAATAAGATCAAATCGTAGGAAAGTTTATCTCAAAGAATCTTAACTCTCATGCATTATAGATAATATCATCCGACTTGCACCCCATAGGAGTTGACACTTCTAAAACATATAGGCATATGTTCCATGCATGCATGCGGTTTGTGTACAAAATGCGGTGCAACAAATGAATGCGTTGATCCAGTGGTCGAATAGTATTTTAGCGTAGTGGTTAGATACTAGAAGTTGTACCTTCCACCACATTTGTTGCCTCCGGATCCTCTGTCCGGCTAGTGCAAATGCTCGGTGGGCATCCTTGCCCGATTACCCTGGCCATTTCCTGGCCTCCGCGGGTTGCGTCTGTTTAGTTCGGTCATCGTATTTGGCGATCTTGCGGTACTGGTGTTCTTACCACAGCGTAAACACCTTCCTTGTTTACGCCAACATTGTTGGAAGTATGTCCCTGTTTACTCGCAATGTGCACACTCTTGACCCGCTTTCCTTGACCTTTGGTCTCTTTCCTTTATTTTATTAATCGTCCTTCAAACATAGCAGCGGTTTAGATGGTTGTCCCACAATTGTCCTCTTAAGATCGCTTTGATGGCCTATTCTGTGCGAATCATCGTCGAATACGGTTCGATCCCACCTAATGCGGGAGAGCGCTTTACCTTGCTAAGTAGGTTGCCAGCAGTCAACAACTATTTCGATGTTCTGTTTCAATCCTCGAGTGAACTTGTAAAGCTTATCCTCTTGATCACTGATTGTCCCAGAGCATACTGGACAATCGGTGAAACTCGGACTCAGATCTTGAGCTACGCCCTCGATTCCCTTGCCTGGTGTGAAATTCATCTCGCGTGCTTCTTTCACAACAACCGTGGAATATCTTTCATTGTACTCGGCCAAGAAATTTCCCGTGTTTTTACTACTCGGTCTATTCCCATCTCCTTTCAACGCCCTCCACGGTCTACAAGAACCGATTCAGCATTTAAATACGAGTGTGACTCTCTACGCTCGTCGGAGTATTGAAGAGCATTGAAGATATTCTCCGACTTCTCTATTCATTCTTCTCGCTTTCACATCGTGCGCTCTCCCAAGAAGGTTGGTGGGTCGAACCGCGAGGAATCTCTCCAACGTGCGATCGTTCGCTTCCTCGGGGGAGTTCGGGAGCACGGGGTTGAGGCTCACTGTCTCTCATAAAACCAGTATTTCTTTGTAAAGGCTTGTGCGGCCGATTGTCTCCTGTAGCGAGAGGGGGTGGTGGTAATTAGGAGGGTACCCGATCCTGGGTACATTATCGTCTCCTCGTGGAACACGACGAGGTCTCCCACGTCCTCGATGTTCCGCCATTCTATCTTGAAGCGTTAGTTGCGATTCGCGAGTAAATGAATACAATAATTATTCGCGTAAAGCAAGGAATATCGCAGGAAAGTAACATCAAACACAATACACTTCGAATAAATAGCAAGAGCATATCCATTAATGTAAAATTTGATTACACCCAAAGTACAACAAAGAGAATTACTAAGTCGATACATCGGAACCAAAAATACATCCGAATCTAGTACAAAAGAAAGTAAGGTACAACACTCGAATACACGGCTACAACAACAAAAGTACAAATCGACAATCGCTAACTAATCGGTTAGATCGCCATCATCGCCGCTCGCATGACTATGTCTATAATCGGTGGCTGTTGGTGAGGTGGCGCCTCGACCTCGGGCAATCCACGAAGTCCAACCACATCGCTCGAATCCCCGGGCCTCATCAAGTGGAGCAGCCTCGAGTGCCTCGGCTCTCCAATGTCGATCGGATCCTCCTCGGGATCCTTCTCCTCCTCCTCGGCGTCGGTGCAGGCTCCGCCTCGGGGGTGGCAATGGCCGAGCATTAGGCATGCTAAAGAAGCCTCTAGTGCGGCGTCTCTCGAGCTAGGGCCTGTGTAAGGTCCTCTGTGACGGTCATTTGCTTGATGGGGTCTCTCCAAGCGCTCACCTGGTGCCACGGAATAGGCGGGCGTCAATCTCCCATTTAAAGGCGTCACTTGTCTCTTCATCTTCTCCCGCATGTTATCCAAGCGCTCCCGGATACTCGTATTTGGTCCTCCCACGCTCTTATGGTGTTATCGCGGTCCTTGATGACGATGTCGGCTCGTTCTTCTCATCTCTTGCTCATCGCCAAGCGCCGAGTCAGTCCCCATTCACGTTGGCGCTCTCCTGAGTTACGTGGTCGGTCGCTGCGTTCACTTTCCCGGTGCGATGGATCATCGGTGCCGTGTAATATTCCCCGCTCAAAGACGGGCATGGAATACATCCCACCATGTAGGCGGCGTCGGCTCCATCACGATCAAACAAAACTAAGGCGGATCAATCAAGGGTAGAGGAAAGATAAGGAGAGAATAAGGAAAGAATGAATAAGGAAATCGATCGAGAATCAACTAAGTCAAGACAAGTATGACTATGAAATCTCAAAATATGCGTTCTAACTTAGTTCAAATATCAATAAGACGGTTCATGCCAATTTGAAATCGAATTCACACTTAATTGGTCAAGTCGCGGTACTACCCAAAACACGGACCGAGGTCTATCCTGGTCGGCTCGGTGTAAGTTTCCATCTTACTAGCCGAGCTCGATACCACTCTAATCTGTCACGCCCAAACGGGACGCGACGAACGATCCACATCTTAAATACAAAAACCAAACAGTCCGACAAATATCAACGAGAACCCAATGAGACAGAGTCTAAATAGCGGCGAAAATAAATAACAAGTACGAATACAACTTACGATCTACAATCCATAATCCATTTTACAACAGAAATCAACAAAATATAGCAACCGAAAGTCAAAGGGTCCTACGCCCTTGATTTACAAGCTGAATGGAACGAAATACAAAAGTCCAACAACAACATAAGAAAAGAGTCCAATCAACAACAAGAAATAGTAAATCCAAAGCGGAGTACAAGGTCTCAATCCGAGTCGGTTCGGATCTTCAACGAAATCCTCATCTAAGGTTAGAAAATAGGTGGGGATGAGACAGAAATCTCATGGATGGGGTGATCGTGTGCAAGTGTGGCGCAATATAGTTAATGTGAGAAAACAATTATATGAAAACGCGTGAGTATGATGGATGGATTCACACACGATTCGCAGCGTCGTGATAAAATATTTAAATAATATACTTATACGATTCGGAAAATATTTCGTGGTCACACAGGCACTATGTGATTCATTCAAGACAAGTAGTAGGATTAAATGCGGAAGTGTAACGCCAATCCCAATGCAAGGCAAATAATGGTTGCGTACGGATTTGTAGCACCAACCAATGCAAAAGCAGGTAGCTGCGGTTGAGTAAGGAAATGTAACGCCAACCAAAATGGGTCCGATAACTCCTAATCGTGTGGATCGACAGCGATTCCTTCGTTCTTCCTTGTAACTCCCGGTCGGTATGGTCCAAGACCGGCACCTTATCGCTCCGTAGCAAAGACAAAATCCACAAAGGAGCTTGCAAGGCTCGGATATGTCATAATCATGATTATACCTCAAGTACTACGACCCGCTTCCCTTGGACAAACTCGGTCCCTCGGTTGCGGGATTAGGGCGATGGGGCCGAAAGAGTGTAATAGCAGCCGAGCTGCCGGTTCCATCCCCGGCGTATCCATTCCGATTGTGAGCTCGACATACCAAGTTGACTCGGGCGGAAAGTAATTACAAGTACAAGCGATTACAAGGCGTGAGTATTATTGATTGAGGAAAGTTTTAGGAAAATTTTGAAAAATGCGAGTGGCAATTATGGCGTTGGTGGACTATTTGGATGAAGATGATCATCGGAAGGATAAGAAATCTTGATATCTTGAAAGATTAGGTGGAACATGAGTCCGTTATAGATTCAAAATCGCAGGCGAGGAAGTCGCTCGCGATCGTTATGTCGGTCAAATTGATCAGATAAGTCAAGGGTTTTTGGGAAAGTAAAATACTTTAATTAAATCTCCAAGTCAGAGGGTCAGGGCTATTTTAGTAAAAGAAAATAATTTGAGTTAGGTCCTTTATAAAAAGAAAAATTGTAATTTAGCCCCGTTTTGTAAAAAGTAATACTTTTGGGGTTAAAAATTGGATAAATAAATATCCCGACCTTGAAAAATTAAGAGGTCAGTTCCTAAATTCTCCAAATTTTCCAGAGATTCAGGTGTTTAAATTTTGAGGTCAAGATTTTGTAAAATTCTCACATTGGCCCCAAATTTGTAAAAATTGCCAATCGGACCTTAAGTTTTAAAAATTCGAACTCACCAACCGGAAGGGATTTTAATGTGATTCCAGTTGAAAAATGTCACTAAGGTTAGTAGGATATTGGGACAAAAGCAGTTTTTAAAGAAATATGTGTAGGTCCTTTAACTTTTGAAAATATCATTTTTGTCCCATTTTGAAATAATTGTCTTTAAGGCTTTTAGGGGTCCAATTATTATGAAATTTGAACCTTGGGTCCAAAATATAATTAAGTTATAGTTAAGTTAGTATTTCCAGGTGCATGGGCTGCATAAGTCCTGGAAATTTCATTTGGGTCCTCAAGTTTAGTATTTTATACATTAGTCCCTCAATTTTAGAAAAATTGTTTTCCAAGCCCTAACCACTTGGGATTTTGGAACACATTTAAAATATGTCATTCCCAGTACCTTAAGAGTAAAAATTTCAAATTTTAAAGTTTAGGTCTGATATAGTTTTAAAATTATAAAGTAGCCCTTAAACTTACAAAATTTTACAATCTAGTCCTTGGGCTTTTAAAAGTTGATTTTATTTATCTTAAAACTCTTAAAACTTTATTAAAATGTCCAAAAGTCATTTTTGAACCTGAGTACAGTCCCAAATTTAGAAATTTGTAGAGGGTCCTTTAACTTTTATTTTCTTGCAATTTAGTCCACCAATTTTCCATTTTTACATTTTAAGTCCAAAATTGAAATTTAATCAATTATGCTCGACTTTTCCAGGTTATAAGGCATCCAAAATATAGATTTTAAAGATCATACACATGCATGTCCAATACATACAAGAATTCATCAAATAGAACATTAAAGTGTACATGCATGCACCTAAAATTCAATAAATAGTAATTTTGAGAAACTCTTGAGAATTTTCATGACTTGATACATAAAATTGACATGCAATACATAGATTATATATATCTCAAGGCTCATGATCAAATTTTCTACATGTATTTAATCAAAACACCTAAATGTTGGAAAATATTATTCCACCCACCTTAAAATTGAAAATTGTGAAATAAAAGGATAATTTCACAAATTTTGGATGAGGCTTCTTAGGTCAGCCCTAAGTCAAGAAATATCAAAAATTTGAAGTTAGAAAAATGAGAGAAAAATTAAGGATAAAAAGAAGGAAATAAGGAAAGGAGAAGACTACACTTTACCTTGTGTAGTAGGTGTTTGGAGACTAGTTGAAGCTTGAAAATTGGAAATTTTGGCTCAACTCCAAAATCACCTAAGGTCAGCCCTATTTCTCAAAAATGAAAAGGGTGTTAAAATTTGAAAAAATAGAAAGAGTAGGAAAGAAAGGGTCTAGTACTCAATTCTTACCTTGTAGTCTAAATTCTCTACTAGTTTCTCTTCAAGCTTGAGGTCCTTCTTCAAAAATGTTGTCAAGCTCTAATCTTCAAAGTATTCTAAATGTACCTCCAAACCAAATTCAAACTTAAGTTAAGAAGGTGGAAGAGATGAAAAATGTGATATCAAAAATGGATTGAAGATAAAATTTCTTACCTTGGTATAGTTTGGTTCGATTTTTATGGAGTATAAGGAGGAAAATGTTGAAAATTTTTCTAAGTATAGAAGAAGAAAATAAGAAGAAGAGTAGAGAGAAGTTGGGAGTTTTTAGAGAGAAGGAGGAGGATTTGTATAGGAGATGAATGTGTTAGTGATAAAAATGAAATGGAATTTTGGCACAAAAAATGGCCCTCATGGCGTCCACCTAGTGAGAGAGGGGAGAGGAATTTTTTTCAAATTGTGTCTTGCATTTTGCCTCATGCATGCGAGACAATTTGAAGGTCAAAGGTATGGGCAAGACTTGGTTTGAATGGAATGTTGGAAGACTTCAACATGTTGGCAAAAAAAATATTAAAGAAGTGATGTGAGGATGATGATGTATAATGTTTGAATTAATGGTATAATTATACACAAGATGACTAATATATGGTGTAGGTGTACAAGAGTTGGATGATATTTTTACTCCAAAATATCCATGTTGGCCGTCAATTCAAGGGTATTATGGTAATTCCATATATTTTTTTTTTGTCCCAAATTTGATGATAATAGATGAAATATATCAATCTCCAAAATAATTGGTGATTTCCTTGATCACTTGTAAGTGTCATAATCACTTAATCTAAATCAAATTCTTAATTCTATAAGGTAAAAGTCTCTAAAATAAATAGTCTCTTAAAATTCTAAGGTGACTAATAAATACAAAAATAGTAATAATGATCAATCAAGTGATCATAAATGAGGAATAGAATTAATAAAGATCATGGTCACAAGTAATTAAATAAAATGAAATAAAATACAAAATGTATATATTATTAATAATTACCCGTCAAAATGACGCGGTAAAATAGTCGATCATCAAAAGTATAAACGACAATAAGGATCAATTAATAGCTCGAAAAAATCGGGGCTTCACATTTAATCCCTTTTGACATATAATATATCAAATAAATTATTTTTAATGATCTTGATTTGACACCTATATTGCATATATAAAATAAAAAATATGATAAATAAAAAATATACGAAATATTTACTCATTTTATTGAATCAGAATGGAATTTAGAATTTATGCATTCAAAGCTATAAGACATCAATTTATGTTTGGCTATTTATGATAGGGAAATTACATGGAATACGATTTTTGTACCATTACCACACAATACGCTCTATTACTTTTGTGCTGTTTTTTTTACTTTTGTACCTAATTTTGTTTTTACACTCCTTGCTATTTTTGATTATTTTGTTGTTATTTTTTTGTTTTTCTGGTTCTGCGTTGTTTTATATGTTATATAAGTTGTTTCGATGTTGTTTAAATTTGTTTATTTTTTGTTTCTATGTTGTTTCGATGTTTCAAAACAACTTTAACCTATTTTTTATGTTGTTTTTTATTCATATATTATTTTGTACATTGTTTCTATTGTTTCGGTGTTGTATAATATTTTTAATGTTGTTCTAATAATTGTTTTTGTTGTTTTCATGTAGTATTCAATGTGTAAATATAATTTTTACCTAATTTTAACCTCTTTTTATTCATGTTGTGTTTTAAATATTTTTTACGTTGTTTTTTTTTTACCGTTGTTTCCATCCCTTTTTAATGTTGTTCGATGTTTCTTTGTTGTTTCAATGAAGTTTTCGATGTTTAAATACAATTTTCACCTATTTTTATTAAAAGAAACATGTTAGAAACAATGTTAAAAAACACGAAACATGTTTGAAACATGTTAGAAACAATGTTAAAACACGAAACATATTTGAAACATGTTAGAAACAATGTTGAAACAAAGCATACAAATGTCAAGAATTTTTGCTACGAGTGTATTATTGTGTAAAAAAGAGCGGGAGCGTAAATTTAGGTAAAAATTGTACCGGGAATCGTAAAAGGCGACATTGACTTTAAAAAGGTGGGTATTTCACAATTGCTCTTTATGATATATATATAGTTGTTATTTGGGCTTAGCCCATTTCTTTATAATTATATAGAATTATATTTAAATTTATTAAAATAAATTAAAAAGTATTTATTTTAATTGAAGAAAATATCTCAAAATATATATCCAAATTTTAAATATCACATACATCCATAAATAATATTATATATTTATGTAAGAAGAAAATTAAAATATATTCAATATTAGTTTATCATTGTAATAGTATTTTATATACGTAAACTTATTTCTTATATATTAACATACTTTTTATAGTAATAGAAATTATTCTTTTATATTTATCAATCTATTTTGAGATTCAAGTTTCAAAGTTGTATATTTGGCACTAGATATGATTTGTTTTTTGATAATTTTTGGATATATGTGTATATATAAATATATAATAGGTTTTTTTATAAATATTATATTTTCCCTTAAAAATATATCGCTAAATATAAAACATATTTTTGTTTAATTTCTTTTCTAATTTTGATGATTATTCCCTTTCTAAGCCCCAAAAATATTGGAATTTGAAAGGAATGTTTTTATTATTAAATTGATAATATAATTTATTAAATATTCAACAATTGTCATGCCCCAAACTTTAACGCGGCGGCGATCCACAACTTAAATACAATAACCAAACAAATGCAGACAAATATCAACGAGAACCCAATGAAACAGTCTAAATAGCGCGGAAATAAATAACAAGTACAAATACAACTTACGGTCCACAATCCATAATCCAAATTACATACCCAAACAAATCAACCAAATATAACAACTTAAAGTCAAAGGGTCCTACGCCCTTGATTTAAAACACGAATGGAAAGAAATACAAGAGTCCAACAACAACACAAGAAAAGTAGTAAATCCAACAAGCGAGTACAAGGGCTCAATACAGGCTTCGCTCACTTTCTTCAACGAAGTCCTCATCTAAGGTTAGAAAATAGGTGGGGATGAGACAGAAATCTCAGTGGATGGGGTGATCGTGTGCAAGTGTGGCGATATATAGTTAATGTGAGAAAAACAGTTATATGCAAACGCGTGAGTATGATGCATGAATTCACACACGATCCACAAGCGTCGTGATAAATATATTTAAGTAATATACTTATACAAGAAGAGAAAACGATTCATGGTCACCGTACACTATGTGATTCAACCAAGATGGTAGGATTGCGTTTTAAATGTAACGCCAATCCCATGCAAAGAGATAATGGTCGCGTGCGGTTTGTAAGCGCCAACCAATGCAAAATAAGTAGCGGTTGCGTGAGGATTTGTAGCGCCAACCAAACGGGTCCGATAACTCCGGAATCGTGTGGATCGGATAACGATTCCTTCGTTCTTCCTTGTAACTCCTAAAGCGAGAATGGTCGAAGACCGGTCACCTTATCGCTCCATAGGCAAAGACAAAATCCACGGTGGAGCTTGCAAGGCTCGGATCTGTCATAATCATGATTATACCTCAAGTCACTACGACCCGCTTCCCTTGGACAAACTCCGTCCCTCGGTTGCGGGATTAGGACGATGGGGCCGAAAGAAGAGTGGAATAGCGGCCCGAGCCTTTGCCCATTCCATCCCGACGTATCCATTCCGAGCTGAGCTCGACACACCAAGTTGACTCAGGCGGAAAAGTAAATACAAGTACAAAAGCGATAACCAGCACTGAGTATTATTGATTCGAGGGAACGATTGAGAAAATTTTTGAAAAGCGCGAGTGGTAATTATGGCGTTGGTGGAGTATTTGGATGAAGATGATCATCGGAAGGATAAGCAATCTTCGATATCTTGAAAGATTAGGTGGAACATAAGTACCGTTATAGATTCAAAGTCGCAAGGCGGGAAGTAAGCTCGCGATCGGGTATTAATCGGTCAAATTGATCCGATAAGTCAAGGGTTTTGGGAAAGTAAAATACTTTAATTAAATCTCCAAGTCAGAGGGTCCAGGGCTATTTTAGTAAAAGAGAAAATAATTTGAGTTAGGTCCTTTATAAAAAGAAAAATTGTAATTTAGCCCCGCTTTGTAAAAACCAACACTTTTGGGGTTAAAATTGAATAAATAAATATCCCGACCTTGAAATATTATGAGACCAGTTCCTAAATTCTCTAAATTGTTCATAGATTCAGGTTTTAAAGTTTTGAGGTCGAGTTTTTATAAATTTCTCACATTGGCCCCAAATTTGTAAAAGTTGCCAATTCGGACCTTAAGTTTAAAATAATCGGAACTCACAAACCGGAAGGGTTTTTAATGTGATTCCAGTTGGAAAATGTTACTAAAGTTAGTGGGATATTGGGACAAAAGCAGTTTTTAAATGAAATAAGTGTAGGTCCTTTAACTTTTGAAAATATCATTTTTGTCCCATTTTGAAATAATTGCCTTTAAGGTTTTTAGGGTCCAATTGTTATGAAATTTGAACCTTGGGTCCAAAATATAATTAATTTATAGTTACGTTAGTATTTCCAGGTGCATGGGTTGCATAAGTCCTGAAAATTTCATTTGGGTCCTCAAGTTTAGTATTTTACACTTTAGTCCCTCAATTTTAGTAAAATTGCTTTCCAAGCCCTAACCACTTGGATTTTTGGAATACTTTTAAAATATTTAATTCCCAGTACCTTAAGAGTAAAATTTTCAATTTCAAAGTTTAGGTCTGGTGCAGTTTTAAAAATTGCAAAGTAGCCCTTAAACTTTCAAAATTTTACAATCTAGTCCTTGGGCTTTTAAAGGTTGATTTTATTTATCTTCAAACTCTTAAAACTTTATTAAAATGTCAAAAGTCATTTTTGAACCTGAGAACAGTCCCAAAAATCGAAATTTGCAGAGGGGTCCTTTAACTTTTATTTTCTTGCAATTTAGTCCACCAACTTTCCATTTTTACATTTTTAAGTCCAAAATTGAAATTTAATCAATTATGCTCGACTTGTCCAGGTTATAATTCATCCAAAACATAGATTTTATAGATCATACACATGCATGTCCAATACATACAAGAATTCATCAAATAAAACAATAAATTGCACATGCATGCACCTAAAATTCAATAAATAGTAATTTTGAGCAACTCTTGAGAATTTTCATGACTTGATACATAAAATTGACATGCAATACATAGATTATATATATCTCAAGGCTCATGATCAAATTTTCTACATGCATTTTAATAAAAACACCTAATAGTTGGAAAATATTTTTCCACCCACCTTAAAATTGGAAATTGTGAAATAAGAGGATAAATATCACAATTTTTGGATGAGGCTTCTTAGGTCAGCCCCTAAGTCAAGAAATATCAAAAAGTTGAAGTTAGAAAAATGAGAGAAAAATTAAGGAGAAAAAAGAAGGAGATAAGGAAATGAGAAGGACTACACTTTACCTTGTGTAGTAGGTGTTTGGAGACTAGTTGAAGCTTAAAAATTGGAGATTTTGGTTCAACTCCAAAATCACCTAAGGTCAGCCCCTATTTCTCCAAAATGGAAAAAGGGGTGTCAAAATTTGAAAAAAATAGGGAGAAGAAGAAAAATATACTGAGTCCATTATCTTACCTTATAGTCTAAATCTTCAAATTTTCCTTCAAGTCTTCTTCAAGGTGATGTCAAGCTCTATTCTTCAAAGTCTTCTAAATGTACCTCCAAAATCCAAATTTAAACTTAAGTTAAGAGGTGAAATAGATGACCTAGGTGATATCAAATATGGATTGAAGATGAAATTTCTTACCTTGTGGTATAGGTGTGTTCAAATTTTTGAAAAATAAGGAGGAAAAATCTTGAAGATTTTCTAAGTGTTGAAGAAGAAAGTGAGAAGAAGAGTAGAGAGAAGTTGGGAGTTTAGAGAGAAGAAAGAGGATTTTGTGTAGGAGATGAATGTGTTAGTGAAATTTTTTAACAAAATTTTTGAAACAAAAGGCCTCATGGCCGTCCACATTGATGAGAGAGGGGGGAGAAATTTTGTTCAAATTGTGTCTTGCATTTTGCCTCTTGCATGGGGAACATTTTGAAGGTCAAAGGTATGGGCAAGAGAATGTTTGAATGGAATGTTGGAAGACTTCCAACATGTTGGCAAAAATAATATTAAAGAAGTAATGTAAGAGATGATGTGTATAATGTTTGAATTAATGGTATAATTATACACAAGATGACTAATATAAGGTGTAGGTGTATAAGAGTTGGATGATATTTTTACTCCAAAATTTCCATGTTGGCCGTCCACTATTAGGGCATTATGGTAATTCTATATATATTTTTTTTTGTCCCAAATTTGATGATAATAGATGAAATATATCAATCTCCAAAATAATTAGTGATTTCCTTGATCACTTATGAGTCTCATGATCACTTAATCTAAATCAAAATCTTAATTCTATAAGGTAAAAGTCTCTAAAATAAATAGTATCTTAAAATTCTAAGGTGACTAATAAATACAAAAATAGTAATAATGATCAACCAAGTGATCATAATTGCAAAATGGAATTAATAAAGATCATGATCACAAGTAATTAAATAAAATAAAATAAAATACAAAATATATATATTATTAAAAATTACCCGTCAAAATGACGCGGTAAAATAGTCGATCAAATGTATAAACGACAATAAGGATTAATTATAAGCTCGGAAAAATCGGGGCTTCATAACAATAGGGTAGTAAAAACAATCAACATTGGGCAGTAATTACATTTTTTTCAAAGTTTTAGTTTGTTTCTGAGATAAACATGTTCTATAAATATATACAATTCATATTTACACAACAAAAATTTCATATATAAAGAGATTTTTTATTGTTTATAATATTATTTACTATTTAACCTTATGATTTATAGTCAAACTAATTATCTTTATATTTTAATTATTTTTTTGAAATTTTAAAATTATTGTAATTACTATTTTTTAAACATAGATAATATAAATCCATAATTTATAAAAAAGAATGAGAACAAGTAAAATTGTAAAGAATCTTAGGTTTAATTTTTAGAATTAAAACAATGAATTATAAATAGAAATTAATATTAATAATAGATTCATTCAATATATATATTCGGGAATGGGGATGAGAGTGGAGAATCACCATTTTATCTAATCGAATGAGAAAGATGATGGGGATATAAATATTGTCCCTATCACATTCCCTGTTCTAGAGAAGCCGGAAGTCTCCATTCCCGAATTAACTTGGGGATTTCTCATCTCATTCTCTTCGATTACCAATGGGGTTGATTCCTCCTGGGATGTGGTCGTCCATAAATGTAGGAAATATAATTCATTGAATTATTAGAAAATTATACATGTAACAACACAAAAATGCAGAGGCCTCATGAATATACATCCTGTCGTTGACTAGTTCATGTTAATTCATCCTGAAATCATCCAAATTTTCTTATACTTATGTGTTTATTAAATTTCTTGATATGGAAATCCGATAGTGATCCAAAGAATTATGACTCTCATCAAAGGGGTTCGATTTTCATCACCCTTTCCTCCCATGATATGTACTCAAAAGAAAAAAATGATGACTTACCTTATCAAACAAATTGATAACTAATTTAATAGTAAAAGTATAACAAAAAACCTCCCGCCGATCGCCTAACAGTCTTTTTCGTTAGATTTTAACCAATCCGGCTCGGGTTTTTCATAATTTCATGCACCAAAGTGGCATGTTAAGTAATATTCGGGACAAAGTGCATCCGAAAAGTATCGTAGTTCATCGAAAAAGTATTAGTAGTTCTCTCAAGAATATTTTAGTAGTTCTCCTAAATATAATTAATTTTTCTCCCGAAAAGTATTAGCGATCCCTCAAAAAAATTAGTAGTAACGATGAAATGTATTAGTAATCATGCTTGAATAGTTTTTTCAGAATCCTCTTGAAAAATATTTATTTTTCTATCAAAAGTATTAGTATTCCCCGATTAAAATGTATTTTAGTATTCCTCTTGAAAAGTAATAGTTTTCCTCATAAAAAGTATCGATAGTTCCCCATAAAAGAATTAGTTCTTCCCAAAAAGTATCGGTAGTCATCCTGAAAAATATTTGGTAGCAACCACGAAAATATTAGTTTTCCCTTGAAAAATATTTGTAGTCCTCCTAAAATGTATTAGCAACTCTCCTAAAATGTATTAGGAGAGGCCAAATGGATGTGGTATTGGTACTTGTGCATGCTGTTGGTGGGCCTCTCATATATAAAAATTTTCCTGAATCGCTTCCCGAATCAATAATACTCATTTGCATTGGTTGATCGCTGTGATTTGTATTTACTTTCGTGCCTCGAGTCAACTTGGTGTGTCTGTAAGTCCAAGCTCTACGATAATCTAGAGGGGGTGAATAGATTATCTCCATCTTTTCAATTTCGCCCTCTTTTTACGAATTGAATGCTCAAATACAATAATAAAGGTGCGGAATGTAAGCAACACGCGTCGATTTAAAGAGGTTCAACCCACCTAGGGCCTAATCCTCTACCACCCCAAAGATATCCGGATGGATTTCGAAAAGAAAAGAATTTTATTAATTACCAAAATTAATACAAATTCAACTTACAACACCTTGAAGAGCACCACACTCTTCTTCAACAACACCTTTGGAGATTACCACAATCTCCCTTTGAAGATTACCACAATCTTCCTTCAACGCACCTTGTGAAGATTACCACAATCTTCAACCTTGAAGAATACCAAATTCTTCAACACCTCAATAAGAAGATTACCACAATCTTCTTCACCTATCACCTAGATCATCCAAGTGTGCTCTTACCACAAGAACACTCACAAGGATATCTTGTGTTTGAATGATAACCAAAAATCAAGATTACAACTCAATAATGAATAATACAATTTTGAGTGCGAAGTGTAATCAAGAAAAGCCTAGACCTCAAAGATGTGAAAGTGATAAGCTAGGCAATTTTACAACAAGAATAATAACAATGAAAGACCAAGTGTTTGCTTGAAGTGTATCTTGTTGTGTTGTATCTCAATTGTTGTGTTGGTTGCTCCAAAACTTCCTCTATTTATAGGAGATGATTGATCAAGCATAGGCTCCTCTTGGGGATTGAAAATCTACGAGAAAAATACAATTAAAATCAAGAATATAGTGTTAGAAATCAATCCCACAATTTAAGGAAATGTGTCATTGCCAAACGGTCATATTTTTGTCAATACACAGGCGACGGTCGCACGAAATAATACGCGTTGGAAGAATACACAAAAAAATAACACGGCGACGTCGACGCGTCTACCTCGGCCGCCGACCATCACCCAACCGTCCCCCTCATGGATTTTGCAAAGATCAAGTGTTCTTTTCAACGGAAACTTGCGGTGAGTACGGCCGATCATTGGCGACGGCCGACCGGACCGGCCGACGCCGGCGGCCGGCCGACCTGCTTGTTTTTCCTTCCGTCTCATTTTTTTCTAAAAACATCTTCAGGTACGGGTTGCCTTATAGGGCGTAGGTCGACCACGAGACAAATGTTGTCCAATTTTTGTCGAAAATAAAACCCAAGAAATACTCCGAAAAATTAGTAAAAACATTTTAAACCAATCGAGAGTATTTAGACAACATTTAGGAACCTTGTTTAGGAGTGAAAAATCCATTGATATAAAATCATTAAAAGTGTTGTCCATTATTATCAAAAATAAACTTGAGGAAATACTCCAGAAAATATTAAAAACATTTTAAATCATTTAGGAGTATTTGGACAACCTTTAAAAGCATTGTTTTGGTGACAAAATAAAATCATCAAAATTAAGATAAAAACATGTATCAAACAATCTCCCCCTTTTTGATGATTACAAACCAAAACAATTTTTACACAAACTAAGAGAGCAATTTTAGAAATGATTTTCCGGTAAAAACATTTGACCGTTTGGAAGCAACCAAAATTTCCAAAAATATTAAAGCAACCAAGTAGGGAGTAAATATTTTCCAATAATAAGCACAAGCTCCCCCTATCAACAAGCATATCAATAATAATGTAAAAGCAATTTTCCATAAGCTAAAAGCTTTGGCTTTTACAATTTGTTTTAAGAGCTTATAAGCTCCCCTGTCCACAAAACATCATTAATCAATTTTATAAGTCCATCAAGCAACAATTGGACTAAGAACAAATCACAACTTATGGCTTTTCTGAGCCATAGCTTATAGCTTTTATGACAAGCTTTTTATTAGCTTCTTTGAGCTAACGAGCCATTTTCCTGTTTCTCCCCTTTGGAATCATCAAAAAGAATGTTAGGATGATAAAACCATCATACAAGTATATCAAAGCGCCAAAGAGACAATTTATCAACCATTCGAGGAGATAAGCTTATAATCCGAAAAAAAATGGGAGAAATGTATCATTAGATATCCATAAGCTCGTTTAAGAGTCAAGACATGATCTCAATGAGTATATAAGACTTTTGGAAGCGAGAGAATCATGTAGAAGTTGAAATTTTCATTGTGTCATTTCATCGAACACATTGTGGGCGTGAAAAATAAAAGGAGTTGTATATAGCCTTTGTAAATGGTTCAATCCAAAAAATTTCATATCATCAATCAACCTCATTCCAAAGCTCAAAAAGATCATATGCAACAAATGCAACAATAGTTCATCAAGTAAGGAGCTCAAAGTAGATTCTCAAGGGTTCAACCCAATTGAGATAAGCTAAGAATGATCAAGGCATTACAAATGCCAAAATAGAACATCTAATAAGTCATGCCTTACACAATCAAATGTCAAAAATTCCAACATACCCAATTAAGCATAAAGGTCAAAACATTAAGAGAAGCACTTTTATCATCAAGTACTTCATACCAATTATCAAACAATGCTTAAGAGTATTTTTACCATCAAATACTCCATCAAAGTCATGATCATCCACAAGTCATTATCAACTTGCAATTTTAACCCTTTAAGAAAAACAAGCAAATATCATTAGTACAAATGAGTTTTACAAAAGTTTATCAAAGTACAAAGCAATTTAAATGAAAATGCTAAAAAGTAAAGGGGATGGGGATATCAATCTTCGTCCGAAGAGAAGCAAGTTCCGGGTATGAGGTCCTTGATGAATTTCTTCAATTTGCCAATTGACTTCTTCAAACTAGAATTTTCCTTTTTCACAACCCGGAGCTCTTTTCTAAGAGAGGCCACATCTCTAAATGTTTCTCTTTCCACTTTGGCCATTCTCTCTTTGAGATTTAGATCTTCAACATCCAACTCGTCTTCATTTCCTTCCTCATTTTCTTCCTCCCTAATTTCTTGTTCATTTCCCACATTTTCTTCTTCATTTTCCTCTTCATTCCCCACATCATCTCCTTGTTCACAAACTCACCTCTTCCAATATTTTCAACCTCATTGTCATTAAAGAAATCATCCCGAGGTTGTTGTTGATGTCGGGCACGCCGTCCTAGCGGCTTTGGTAGGAACCGTGGTAAATGTCGTCGATTCTTACCATTTGTAGAATATTGGCATTATCAAAATCATTGTGACGAATTTCGGTATTCATTTCATTTTCCGGTATCCCGATAAGTATAAGAGACGGCAAATCAAATTTCCCAATGTATATTTCTTCTTGGTAAGCTTTCTAGATTCCAACAAGCAATATACAAAAATTGCCCCATAATTTACTCTTTCTCCTCGAACAATCTTATAGGTGAGAAAGAGTTCGAGATTACTTGGAAGTTTTACTTCCTTTCCACAAACACAATAGGAGCAAATGATAGATATAATCCGATAATTTGGCGGCATTGCCGAGTATGTCACTTCGGGATATACTCCTAAAAAGGTTTTCACATCATCTAGTGAAACACCGAAAATGTTATCATCCCAATGGGCACAATCCACATTGACTACTCCATCATTTGGTACGTTAAAGTGATCACAAATATCGCCAATGTCCATGAAAATGCCTACCATTAACAAATGTGTGAAGTTCCAAAGGATTATCTATCGTAGCATCAACCATCCACATATTTGCATAGAAAAGTTTTATAAGCTCGTCATCATAGTGCAAACACGGATTATCCCAAAGTGAAACCCATCCTTGAATTTCAAAATAAGCTCTAATATCCGGAAATTCATCATGAAATGCTTGAAAACGAACCATACGGTGCACGCAATTTTCTTATCATTCAATCCAATATTCTCATAATGTTCCTCCGCAAGTTTATTTAAAATCGAAATCTATTAGCTCTAGAGGGAGGCTCGTAGAGGAGTGATAACTTACTAGAGTCCCAATGAATGCTCGATTTTGAAACCCCGGCTCTTTTAATTCGGCAATCTCCTCTTCCGTAGTTTCGATTTTGATAGTCTCCTTGTAGAATATTATCTTGTTGTGGATTGGAAGAAGATTCACCCCTTTGCCTCCTTCTCCTCTTTTGAGGATTTCTGTTCGGTAGAATTTCTTGGAGGTGCCATATATGTGAAGTTCTTGCAAAAAGAAGTGAATTAGCAAGAAAAATTTCAAGGATTGATGAAGAATTGAAGATTGTAGAAGAAAGGGGATGGTTTTCGCACAATAGGGTTTGGGGATTTTATCTCAAGTCTGTTTTGAAACGAAGACAGAAAGTTTTAAGTGCAGAAATTGGCCTGGGCGACCGGTCGAGGTAGGGCGACCGGTCGAGGTGGCACTACCGGTCGCCCGCTGACCCCCGTAATTTTTCTTTTCCCAGTTTTCCAAAATTGATTTTTCACCCCAAAAGTTTTAAAACTTTGCAAAATATAAGTTTGGACTATATCCAACAAATATGGGTTTCGGAAAACATATAAACGATAAAATCGAGACTTAACAAGTAGTGCCCTTTTTAAAGAAGTATTTGCCAAAAATCATTTAGGGGCACTTAAGGGTTAAAAAGAAATATCTTGAAAGATATGTGCATAAGCATAATATCGAGATTAAAGAAAATACGAGTAGACATACCTCGATGGTTTAAGAAACTTGATGACGTAATAGCCAATGAGTATGAAATATGTATCCTACACAATTCTTAGACAAAATTTGCATAGAAAATACAAGTGTAGGCAAGTAATATGAGATATCAAAAGAGCTTATGCTATAAGATTTCATAAGAGATAATAAGCCACATAAGTCTAATAAAATGCTCAAGAGTTTTAGAAAATCATGCAAGGTCTCTTTTAAAAAAATTTGAAACTCATAAATATATAAGAGACCTATATTAAAAATAAATACTTGAAGATTCATTTTGCAATTAAGACACAATTGTTGTGTTGATCTCAATTGTTGTGTTGGTTGCTCCAAAACTTCCTCTATTTATAGGAGATGATTGATCAAGCATAGGCTCCTCTTGGGGATTGAAAATCTCAAAAAATACAATTAAAATCAAGAATATAGTTGTTAGAAATCAATCCCACAATTTAAGGAAATGTGTCTCACCAAACGGTCATATTTTTCTTTTGCAATACAATACATTGCGGCCGCCGCATTTAAATAGACGCGTTGGAAGAATACACAAAAAATAACACGGCGACCGGCCGACGCCTACCTCGACCGGTCGACCATCACCCCAACCGATCCCCTCATGGATTTTGCAAAGATCAAGTGTTCTATTTCAACGTGAAACTTGCGTGCAGACGGCCGATCATTGGCGCGGCCGACCGACCGGCCGACGCCCAGATGCACGGCCGACTCGCTTGTTTTTCCTTCCGTCTCATTTTCTCTGCTTCTAAAACATCTTCAGTGCACGGTTGCCTTATAGGGCGACGGCCGACCATTTACGAAAATGTCATGTCAATTTTTGTCGAAAATAAAACCCAAGAAATACTCCAAAAATTAGTAAAAACATTTTAAACCAATCGAGAGTATTTAGACAACATTTAGAACCTTGTTTAGGAGTGAAAAATCCATTGATATAAAATCATTAAAAGTGTTGTCCATTATTATCAAAATAAACTTGAGGAAATACTCCGAAAATATTAAAAACATTTTAAATCATTTAGAGTATTTGGACAACCTTTAAAAGCATTGTTTTGGTGACAAAATAAAATCATCAAAATTAAGATAAAACATGTATCAAAACAAAGGTTTCGAGCTCACAATGAATGGATACGCTCGATGGAACCGGCAAAATGATCGCTATTCCACTCTTCCTACCCCATCGCCCTAATCCCGCAACCGAGGGACGGAGTTTGTCCAAGGGAAGCGGTCGTAGTACTTGAGGTATAATCATGATTATGACAGATCCGAGCCTTGCAAGCTCCACTTTGTGGATTTTGTCTTTTCCTATGGAGCGATAAGGTGACCGGTTTTGGACCATCTTGCCTGGGGAGTTACAAGGAAGAACGAAGGAATCGTTGTTCGATCCACATGATTCCTGGAGTTATCGGACCCGCTTGGTTGGCGCTACAAATCCGTGACGCAACCGCTCCTTGTTTTGCATTGGTTGGCGTTACATTTCCGTGACGCAACCATTATTTGCCTTGCATGGGATTGGCGTTACATTTCGCACGCAATCCTACCTGTCTTTTGTCGAATCACATAGTGCCGGTGACCATGAATTTTCTTGAATCAGATAAGTATGTTACTTAAATATATTTATCACGACGCTTGTGGATCATGGTGTGAATTCATGCATCATACTCACGCATTTTCATATAATCGCTTTCTCACATTAACTATATATTGCCACACTTGCACATGGTCACCCCATCCACTGAGGTTTCTGTCTCATCCCCACCTATTTTCTAACCTTAGATGAGGACTTCGTTGAAGATGCTGAACCGACCACGTATTGAGCCTTGTACTCCGCTGGTTGGATTTACTACTTCTTGTTGTTGTTGTTGGACTCTTTTCTTGTTTGTTGTTGGACTCTTGTATTTCTTTCCATTCCGGTTTGTAATCAGAAGGGCGTAGGACACTTTGACTATAAGTTGTTATATTTGGTTGATTTTTTCTCGGGTATGTAATTTGGATTATGGATTGTGGACTCGTAAGTTGTATTTGTACTTGTTATTTATTTCCTCCGCTATTTAGACTGCTTCATTGGGTTCTCGTTGATATTTGTCAAGATCGCTTTTTGGTTATTGTATTTAAGTTGTGGATCGTCGCCGCGTTCCCTTTGGGGCGTGACAATTTCTTTCAATTAAAAATTAACATTTAGAAAAAGACATCACTCTAGCAACATAGGGAAATCATAATTCGTATAATAATTTCTTACTTAATTGAAAACAATATTTAAAAATAAAAAGACATTACTCCAAAGTAGTTTCATAGGCCACCCATTATCCACCGCCAATAACCATCGCGACTCATTAACCTCGAAAAATCGATTATATATGTGGGGTGAGCGACATGCACCAGCTGAGTATAAATTGTCAAAGCTAAATACACACGATACACTACTACAAAAAATAGATTTTACATCATCGTTACATCGGTTCGTTAATGAGCCGATGTAAAAAAAAAAAAACGTGGCAAAATTGTAAATATTTCGAGATCACTACATCGATTGTAGGGAAGAACCGATGTAAATCTATTGGCGTTTTTTATCTACATCGGTTGAGACGTATAACCGATGTAACGGTTATATAATTATTTAATTGTTTGATATTTTATAATTTTAATTTGACTTTTCATTTTTTGCCCTAAGTTCTCTCCAGCTCTCCTCCTCTCGAAAAGTTCTCTCCTCCTCTCTTCGTTGCCGTTAACTCTAAACCCTTAACCCCGCCTCTTGAGATGACGTGGAGACGATCTCATCCTACATCACCACCAAATTCTCCTTATTCTTCTTCTTCTCTGCATTTTTCGACGCGAGCCGCCTTCATCACGATGGGCTTGTCACAGGCAACAAACACTTCATAGCCGAAAACCTCAAATACACGAATCGAGAAATCGTATACGAAAATCTTCTACTCGGAGAATAACTATTTGACCCTTCATAGTCAAACTCCACCCACGCCCGTTCATCTAATGGATAGTTCAACACATATGAGTTCGAAAGTTTCAATACATGAGTTCGAAAAGTTTCATCTAAGTAGCGATAAGTTTCACGATTCCTTTTCATTTATTTATTTATTATTTGTTAATTTTGTTTTCTATTTTTGTTTTTAGATGTATTCAAGTGTTTGAGTAAAGATGTAGCGGTATTTCTCGGCATTGGGGTTCGCATTCTCCTGCCTTATTTGCGCCTTTTATGGGAAAACAATTATTCCAATACATAGTGATGGGATTTACACTTCTCAGAAGCACAAGTGCATCCTTATCTTAAGATTCCTTCTTTCTTTCTTGCTTTTTTTTTTTTTGGTAATACTATATGCTTTTCAGTGGCTATGTAGAAACTGAGATATATGGTTTCAATGCTTGTTGCTTTCTGATTGTTACTTTATCCCTGATATGACATTTTTGCTAGATTAGTTTCCATTTAATTGCTTATACTATATTCTTCTTCTCTAATTTCCATGTTTAATGATTTCTGAAAAGAAAAAAACATTAAGTCGATTTATTTGACAAGGAAAATAAGGTGCTTGTCAGTTGCCTTTTGTGTCGTATACAAACAGAACCACAAGTTTCTCATAATTTCAGTTTTTGCTTTTAAAGAATGTATTTTGTCTCTTTATTCGATTAGCCTTGGCATCAATCAGATCTCGATTTTGGACTATTGTTATATCACATTTAACAGCCTTGTTTCTGAGAAGTAAATTCGAAAATACATCAGGGATAGAGAATTATTCTGACCATATATCAGATTTTACACAAGCATTGTTGAAGCTTTTGATTCCTTGACAAAGAAACACAAGGTGATAAGATTCTTCCTTTCTCGTTCTACTTCTATGCATTTTTTATATACTATCCGACTTCTTATTTGGTTTCTTTTCTTTTTTTTTGGTCTTTTCCACAAAACTGTTTCTATTGTTGGCCGAGGGTTCGGTAAGGTGGGAACTCAAACATGTAAGCTAAAAGAAATTTTGTTTAGTGACAAGTTGTTCTATAGTCATAATTGTTTTTTTCCATGACTCGTTAATACCAATCTTGTGACACACATACATGCTTATTTCTACCCTATCCCGTCTCGAATTTCTGTTATATGTATAGTAGCAAACTTTTACCATGTATGAAGGAAGAGATATTAGATCCTTGTAACCTTGTAGAAACAATCATTAGCCATCAGTTAGCTTATGCAAGAAGCAAATTATTGCTGAAAATAATTTATGACTTTTTTCTGTTCCCAGCTAGTACGGTTGAGCAAAAAACAGAGAATGGAGGTGACAAGTAAGTCTTGTGGGATCCACTTCCTTCCCTTTCCAAGTCCCAAACTTGGTAACTTGCTGGATATTTAGTTTTGTCATACTTTGAAACTCTATTGCACCGTACATTTGTTTATCTTATATGGTTGATGGTTCTTGTACTCCCCACGCTCTTCTCCCTCCCCCAAAAGAAAATTAAAAATGATAAGATCAATGCTTTTTCTAAGGATTTTATTGCGCATATTCTAGGATATTTGCTTGTGCAAGTCATTGGGCGGTTGCAATCATTGCGGATGATCAATCCGACTTTCACAATGAATAAAGGCAAAGATCAAATTAACCATTAGCTACTTTGGCATCTTACAGAGATTAAAGGTCAGCCACATTATTTTACATATCGATATTTGTGCCTCTCATGATAAATATATGATGCATGGATACATATTTTTATCTCTTGTCATATTAAATGACACCATATTGAAACCTTCGTGATGGCCGAGATTTTTAGAATGAAATTTCAAGTCAAAACCTATACCATTTAAGTTTTTTTTTTAATAATATTTATCACTGGACTACCATTTTTCCTTTATGTTTGTTTCTGTTTTGGATATATCTTTATAGTTTAGTGTGATCATGAAAGTTAAAAATGGGGTATAATTAAGGATTATAATGATTTAGATAGGTTTTTAATGTTTGGTAAACTTTCAGATCATAGATAGTAGTTTGAGTGATACTTGTTAATTGCTCTCGATATGTCAACTTTTTTCTTTCCAAAAGCACATAATTTCCAGGAACTTTCATCTTTCAAGCTGTTTTATTTTTCAAAAGCATGTGTATTTCTAGCAGCTTTGCCCTTTTGTGCTAAAATCAAGATGCTCAACATACTTGAGATTTTCCTATAGTTCACTGGTGGCTTGTTATTCTATTCAGTCTTGGTCTGTGTTCCTGCATCACTATTCCACGTAGTCATGGTATTTTATATATATGTATGTATGCGTGAAAGGAATAGAAGAAATTCAGTTGTCGTGCATTGTATCCAGTTTATTATCTAAAACTTGTAGGTACTTGGGCAATGTGCGAGGGAAAAAACACTTCAGGAAAATTTGTATTGTGTATAAGCCAGGTTGGGCCAAAGAAGTTGAATTATAGTAGGAGTGCTCGAGGAATGCTTTATGTACTGATTGTGGATGTCAAGGAAAAGAAAGCCACTGGGAGGTTCTAGATTGTTTTGGGAATAAACACCAACAACTCCTGCCAATATATATATCTTTTAGTAGTTTTTACAACTTGCAAATTAGTTATTTCATTGTATTAGTTTTTACAACTTGCAAATTAGTTGTTTCATTGTATTAGTTTTTACTTATGTACGTTGTTGAATATGTATGGTGGGATATGTGATTTGTTTGGTTGGATTTGTGCCGTGATGAAATTTCGTGTTTTATTTCTCTATGAAATTGTAGCTTGGGTTTCGTTTTATGAAGCATGTTTTTTTTTATAGATGGAAAAATTACATCGGTTGCGAACAAACCGATGTAAAATACCTGGCCGCTTACATCGGTTGTCTTGAAGTCGATGTAAATAGTCCCATGATTTACATCGTTATTAAAATAACCGATGTAAATAGTGCCATAATTTACATCGGTTGTATTGCAACCGATGTAGAAAAAATTTCTACATCAGTTCCATGTCCGATGTAAAAAGTTCCCCTATACCACTACACGCTGATACTACATCGGTTTGAAAACCGATGTAGATGTGGCCCATAACCGATGTAAAAAGGCTGTTTTTGTAGTAGTGATATCTCACATAGACATGCAAATACAATCCAATATGATATAGCATAGATCTTTTGAAAACCGTAGACATAGACAATAGGTAGAATCTGCAGGGTTCCACCGAGGGATACATCAACCCCGACCTCTTGAGTCCCTAGCTCAATAGGGCCTAAGCAACTGTACTACACATTCATGTAAAATAATCTAAGCATTTAACAAGGACAATAAAGTTTAGAAAACAAACCCCACCTTGAAACGTAGCTTGAAAATAAGTAGAACTTAAAAGTGTTGGATGCAAGCACGCCTAATCCTCGCCGATAAGTCGCCAATCATAGAAGTAGGAAAACACTAATCAAAACCTCGAGATATTCTAAACTTAAAAATTTAAAAGGAATAATCTAAAATCCTAATTTAGGGGCTTAGTAGAATAAAATAAGATTGAGGGTTAAATTGAGATTTTGTTGGTCAAAATAAGGATCAATCAAAATTTAGAGTGAAAGGGACTATTTTGGAATAAAAGAAAATTGGAAGGGGGTGAGAATGTAATTCTGAAATACATGGGCATTAATTCCCAAATTGAAACTTAAATCGATCACTAAAATTATTTGCCCACATATTGCCGCAACATCATCTTTTAAATTACTCCCATCGACCAACCCTCTCTTCATCATCTTTCTCTTTTTTTCGTCTTTCTTTCTTTTTTTTTTTTTTTTTTTTTGGTATCTCTCTACCCACAACACATCACACCCTCATACACCTCTCGACGCCGACAAATCCAGGTGGACAAATGCGGCAATTCGTGATTGGGTTTTAAGGGTTTTGTTTTTTGAAGGATGGCAACCGTGGCTCTCGATTTGGGGGTCGATGATTTGACTCGTCGACCCGAGGAGAATTGCGGGGATGGTGATTCGGGGTTCGGGTTTTGGTGGACTATATGTGGTGATTTTGGGTTCCGACGGTGCCAAACGGTGGTTCTATCACCGTGTTTCTTCTCCCCTTATATTTTTTTCTTTCTTATCGCCGCAGTACAACTCGCGGATGGCAGCGAGCTTGACTTGATTTGGTGATTGGCCTCGGGCTTTGGGTTTTGGTTTCGGGCTGAATCGGGAAGTACGAGTCGATTTTGAGCTGATTCTGAAATTTTTGCCGCGGTGGCTGGGTTGCGGGCTGGTTATATTGTTTGGGGTGGCCTCGGAAGGTGGGTCGATGGTGGCGATGAATTTGCAAAGTGGTTGGGTTTCTTCTATTTTTTTTTTTGAATTGAAATTGATTATTTGGGTTTGGAATTGAAATTTCGGTTGGAGTGTGTTTGAAACTTTGGAAAATATGGTGTTTGATGAGGTTCTTGAATATAGGATTTGGCCTGGAAAGATTATAACAAAATTTGCGACGAGTTTTTGTTGGCGATTGAGAGGATGATTTGCAGTGGATTTGAGTAGGTGAGAATAAGATGAGTAATACTTTGCTGAAGAGAAAGAGAACTTTTGCTACTAGCATTCATTCACGTAAAACAATTTTTATGGAATAATAAATAAAAGGTTTTGTTTAAAAAGGCTTATACCTAGAATCTCATAATAATAGAGTCTAATAGAGTCCGATTAAACATTCATTCACGTAAAACAATTTTTATGGAATAATAAATAAAAGGTTTTGTTTAAAAGGCTTATACCTAGAATCTCATAATAATAGGAGTCTAATAGAGTCCGATTAATCCTACTAATAGATGAAAGTGAATCTAACTTTAAAATTTTGGTAAGTCTATATGAAAAGATAGATTTTTTAATGGGATTTTGAAGGCAAAATCTTTACCGAAAATCTTTGAGTTTCATTTGCAAAAGGAATGAATAATTGGGCTAAAATAAATAATGGGCTTACATTGGGCTAAAGAGAATTTTGGGCTTAAGAAAATTGGACTTGAATTTAAATAAAAAGTTAAGAAAATCAAGCCCCTATATTACTAAAATCCTCATCTTAAAATAAATAGTCCGGGTGTTGCAGTACACCCACGTGAAGCCTCCTACGCCTCGCCTCTCGGCTCGTCATCATTATCTGAAATGTATTAAAACATTTGAATGCGTGAGCTGTGAAACTCAGTGAGAAACGTAAGCAGTTACACTATATAAGTCAAATAGTCATAATGCAATATAGTTCATTTTCTGACACCGATGGTCTCCACCAAACGTTAAGCGGCGATATATGGCTCTTAGCCAATTCTGACATCGAAGGGTCTCCCACGACGTGGCAGCGTATAAAAGTGGTTCTCGGCCATTTTAAGCAGTTATAGAGAGTTGACAGACATAGTATAACAATACAACATGCTTACAAAATCAGAAGATTACCCACCTTTGAAGTTTACGATATCTAGTGATGTATTTGTTCGAATGAGTCCGTTATCCGATTGCGCCGCACCTAACACAATTAATTCTTTCAACTTAAATGACATAGACAATGTAATAATCATTAAATAACTTAGTCTCTCTAATATGTTCCTAAAGTCAATTATCTCATGATCGATTCGGACCTTTTTAAAGAGCTTTGAAAACGATATTTGACCAAAGTCAAAGTCAATGTCAAAGTCAACGGTCAACATATAGTCAAAGTCAACATAAAGTCAAATTCAACATAAATTCAATTAATCCTTAATTAATCACCTAAATCAATTAATTGTCTAACAACTCGCTTTTAGATGAAAATCCCGATTAATCGAAATCTTAATTTATAAAATCTTTTTTGACTTAAAATCTCTATTTTCTTAAATATGATGTCATCTCGAAAAATCCCAAAATATCTTAGTCACGAAACCTCGAACATATTGATCTAACACTTAACGTCAAATTTCCGAAAAGTAACATTGAATTGCGTCATAGTAAGACATGTCACATCACATCACATCACATTAATCACATCAATCACATCACATCACATGATGTCACTATTCATGTCACATCAAGTCACTATTCATCACCCCTACCACTAATTCTGGCCAACCTTAGCCCGCTTCGGCGCCGCCACCTCCGGTGGGCGGTAGTCGGACCCGGCAGAACATATTTTACCATTTTTCAAGCTCTATTCAATTTTTCTCTGGTTCTCTAATTTTAAGCACTAAATTTTACCAACTTTTTATCCTCAAAATAACTTTTAGAAACTAAAGTTTTCATCAAAATTTATTCTTAAGGCGTTAAGCTTCTAGTTTTAACAATAGTGAATTAATGAGACCAAAAATCCTAAATTGATCAAGTTCATCAACTAGCTTAAGTTCTTCTCCAATAATCACTTTTATAATTTCTAAAAATCTTCTTAAGCCATTAATATCTAGATTAATCATCAAAAATCATATACAACTCAAAATTAAAAACAAAGAGTAGAATCATCACATTTAACTATCCTACTATCATTAATCATGCTTAAATTTAACAAAACATCTTCCTAAAAAAAAAAATAGCTTCTTGGTCATCCACTTCTAGGGAAATAAGGAGAAAATTTTCATTTTCAAAACAAGATAAAAACACATAATCATGCTCCTAATAGTTAGATATTACATAATATACAAACAAAAATTGAAACAAAAATTATTTAAATTATTTTCTCAAAATGGCCGAAAATTAAGGGCAAAAATGGGGTTCAAAACTTCATATTTTCATGATCAAAGATGATTTCTCGTGTTCTATAATTGTATAGGATCATTTTCTTAAAAGGATTTAAAGAAATGACAAAAATTGAAGAAAAGATGAAGAAAAAGTTACCTTTGGAGCTTTCTTCAACAATGGTGATTTTTGGATGAGTATGGGGGTGTGAAGAAGATGAGTAAGTGTTGGGGAGTTTTTATAAAAAAAACAAGAGGCTTGGGGGTGAGAAAATATCTATTTTAAAAATATAAATAATAGTTAGTATTTTTAAAATACTCAAGTAAGCTACTAAAATTCTTAAAAATCCCGAGAGTTAGATAAAACTCAATTTTCATAAATTAGATGGTCACTAATAATAAAATGTAAGGTAGAAATTTAATCTCGAATTCCCAAAGTATAAATAAGCACTTTTGTGAAAATCTCCGAAAATCACTTATTCGGTACAAAAATCTCGATCCTAAAATTTAAGTCCAAAACTTCCATAATAATATTCCTGATATGTCATCGTGATGTCTATTCATTACCATTACCATAGTTAAAGGCGCAATCGGTTCTCGGATGCGCAAAATATATAAATTGCATAAAGCGAGTAAATTGCACATTAATATATATAAGCTAGATATTTGATGCAACATTATAAATAAAAGCTCGAGTAATTTAAAAGAGTTGGGTCTTCACAACCTCCCCTACTAAAAAAAAATTTCGTCCTCGAAATTCGATTTACTTAGTTAGGAATATTTGGATACTTAGCTATGATCTCTTTCTCTCTCCCCAAGTAGCCTCTTCCTTACCATGTCGGCTCCACTACACTAACACTAGGGGGCACTTCCCGATTTCTCAACTTATGTACCTTCTTTCCCAAAATAGCAACAGGGCTCTCGTCATAGACAATATTATTACTGACATCCAATTCCTCATGGTTGATGATATGGCTTGGGTCGGAAATGTACTTCCTAAGCATAGATATGTGAAACACATTATGTACTGCTGCAAGTTTTGGCGGTAGTGTTAGACGGTACGCGACATCTCAAACCCTATCCAAAATTTCAAATGGTCTAATGTACCGTGGTCTCAATTTTCCTTTCTTCCCAAAACAAACCACTCCTTTCAAAGGTGCTACCTTGAGAAATACCTTGTCTAACACCTCATTGTAGGTCCTTCCTTCTTCTATTGGCATAACAATTTTGTCGGTCTTGTCTTTGCCTTTTGATTTTATCTCAAATCTTAGCAATCACTCCCACTGTCTTCTCGATAATCTCTGGTCCAAAAATCTTGCGTTCACCAACTTCTCCCCAATGAGCTGGTGACCGGTACTTTCATCCATACAATGCTTCGTATGGTGCCATTTGGATAGTAGCTTGGTAACTGTTATTGTAAGCAAATTCCACTAGCGGTAGATAAGTCTACCAACTTCCATTGAGATCCAACACAACCTGCTCGCAGAGCATGTCTTCCAATGCCTCGAATTGTCCTTTCTTCGATCCGACCGTCTGTTTGTGGATGATATGCGATCTTAACTTAAGCTTTGTCTTTCATAGCCGCATAAAGACTTCCCCATAATTTCAATGTAAAACTGGGATCACGATCGATATAATTGATATCGCCCTCCATGAAGGCTAACAATCTTCTCAATGTAAAGTCGACCAAAATGATCTATACTTTGAAAGTCATCTTTACCTGTATAAAATGCGCGCTCTTCGTGAGTCCATGTCCACAATAACCCAAATAACTTCATTCTTCCTTATCGATTTAGGTAGTCCCGTCACGAAATCCATTGTAATGTGTTCCCATTCTATTCAGAATATCCAATGGGTTTAATAATCCTAATGGCCTCCGGTGTTCGGCCTTCACTTGTTGACAAATGAAACATCTTTTCACAAATTTACCTATCGCCTCCGCTTCATATTCCTCCACAAGAAAATTTCTCTCAAGTCCCTATACATTTTTGTTCCTCCGCATGGGTCATAAAGGTGTGTTATGGGCTTCATCAAGAATTTCCTTTCTCAATTCTTCATCCTTAGGTACGCACAGTCTTCCATCATAGACTAGTGTTTCATCAGGTGCAATTGCAAATCCTTGGATGTTTCCTGCGAGTACTCGTTGCTTCATTTTGTTGAGGAAGATATCGGTCTTCTGAGCATCCTTGATTCGTTGCCTCGCAGTAGGTCATCACAATACCGCAATCACGACAAATACTTGCCTGATTAGGTGGTCTCAAAATTTCCAACCTCAGATTGGAAAAATCCCTTAATAGTGATTTTGTTAGGAAATTCATTTGTTAGATTTTGATGATACCATGTAAAACTTAAACTAGGAAGTTGGCACTCCATTTTCCTTGTAATTTGCGTTGTAATAGATAGGGGCCGAAAGAGCCGCCAAGTCACTATGCCAAGATTACAAAAGTCAATCGGGATCGTGAGAAGAGTCTCACTATGTGTCACTAAGTAATGCCATGAAGGAAGACAAGGACTCGATCAAGGAGAGTCAATCGGGAATAGTCAGAGGAAGTGCTAGTCAAGTCAACTCAAGAAGCCAAGTCTACAAGTTGAAGTGACAAATTGAGTCAATCCAACGATTGGAGCAGACTCAAGTCATCCGGGGTAAAAGAAGCAGTCTAGTCAAGACAACTGACATAGATCCGTTGATTAAAGTCAAGAATATTATTCAATATAGTAATATGTCAAGAGCTGCCAGGTCTAAAGTGTTTGTCCCTGAATTATGCAAAAGGAATGAACCAATGGGAAACACTGCACCTTGTGTCAAACGCCTGCAAACACTGAAATGCCATTAATACGAGAAAAAGTCAACATCACCAAGGCTGCAGACTAAGAAAAGACAAGCCAACGAACACAAAGTGACATTTGAAATCTGTCTATCTCTTCAACGGGCAAAATTTCAAATGTGCACTATAAAAGGATGAGGAAGTTATTGAGAAGAGGTTACCTGAACCACGAACAAGCAAGCAATATTCAAGCATTTAACCTGCAATACTCTAAGAGCTTATCAAGATATTCCTCAAGCCTGAAACTTGAAGGAAATCGATCCAACACAGGCTGTGAAGGAAAGACAACTTCAAATCTGTTGAAGAGGAAACTTTTGAAGAAACCAAAAGGGTCTACTTTCCAAGCAAGGATTGTAGAAAGGTTCAAGGTCAAACCATTATCAAGTTTGTTAGAGGGCTTCGTGATCAAATCCAAGAACTTGAGAAGTGAGTCAAGTAGCAAGCGCAAATTGCCTGTGAAGAAGTTTTAGTCGCAAGAGAAGCCACCGTATGATCAAGGCGTCGTTTCTGACTATTCACCGCTTTGTAAACCGACGCCTCTAGAGTTGGAGAAGAGAGGATTAGAAGAATTACCCCATCTTCGAACCTCTATAAAATGTTTGTGTCATTTACTTTCAGCAAACTTACTTTCCTGCATATTTACTTTATATCTGTTGTTCGTATTATATTTGCTATCCAACTGATATATAACCAAGTGCTAAAAATCAAGTGTTAAAAACAAGATTAAAACTAAACAAAGTGTGTTAAGTCTTCCACTGTTAAAAACCAATCACCCAAGTTAAGTATATGGCTTGACCAGACGAGTTATACTATCAACAGCTCTATCAAGTCTGTTGAGTGGGTAACTTAGCTGAAAAGCCAACTTAGCTGTCCATCAAGGACACAACTGTTTGAGTCAACTCTGTTGAATAATTTTTAAAGGACTAAAATCGAAAATTTGGTAAGGTTTATTCAACCACCCCCTTCTAAACCTTACCTTACACCCCTTGGGACCTATAAGTGGTATCAGAGCGGTTGGTTCATTGAGCCTTTCGCACTGGTTACTGAACTAGATATCTATCTTTTCAAAATTTTAAACAATTGCGTTTCAAAGTCTTTCACTTTTCAAGCAAAGTTATCATCATGGAAGCAAATCTAACACGCATTCCTATGTTCACTATTGAAGAATTTGATGATTGGAAAATTCATATGCAGGCTCATCTATCTGCATTACATGATGAAATGTGGCTTGTGATAGAAGATGGCCACTGCAAATACTCAAAGTGAACACAATTTAATGAGAGTAGCCGCAAATGAGGGAGAAGAAGAAGTTGCTCAGTCAAGCAAGACCAGCCATGGTTGAAAAACGAAGGACTGAGTGGACTAATGAGGATATAAAGAGATATGACCTGGACAATGTGGCCAAGGACATTCTCTACAAAACATTGGACAAAGCCATGTTCAATAAAGTCAAATCTTGCAAATCGCAAAAGAGATTTGGGAAAAGTCGACCTTAATTTGTGAAGGATCAAAATAAATTAAGGAAAATAAATTAATCAAGTTTTTGTAAAAAATTGAAATTTTCAAAATGTTTACAGTAAAACTCGGATCACCGATGCCGATTTACGTAAATTACAAATGAGCTTTCAGCTTTTGGGAAAGAATATACACAAAAGGAAATGTGTATGAAGATTTTAAGAAGCCTCCCAGCTGAATGGAAAATGAAGGTCATGGCCCTGAGACACTCAATGGACCTCTCAAGAACATCTAACCATGAGTTATTCTCAAACCTCAAAGCCTATGAGTTTGAGTTGAGAAGGAAAGAGCAAGAGGAGACAAAATATGACCAAGACAACTCGCATTGATGGCTAGTGATGGAAAGAGAGCCGAGTCAAAGGAAGCCATAGACCAGAGAAAATTACCCCGATGGTCAAAAGATTCAACAAGTTCTTTAATAAGAACTATAAAAGGAATAAGGGAGAGACCTCCAGGAGGCATTCAACTCCTTCCAAATCAAGGGAAGAAAGGCCACCCAAGAAAGCTGAGCATCAAAGGGTTGATTATCAAAGGAATGACAGAGTCCGATCGTAGAGCACAAAACCTATGGCCGAATTGCGACATCCAGACACTTTGCGCTTGACTATTCTTATCCACCACCAACAAGTATAAGAATGAAGAAGAAAGAAAAGTCTTCAGGGAAAGAAGATAGGAAAAGAGAAAAGCCATGTTAGTCGCCGAGATCGCTGAGACAAATAAGTCCAAAGAAGAAAACGCAGACTCGAGAAAATAGTGAAGCAGACTACTCAAGTGATTCTCGAGGAAGAGGCTATGATCTGCCTTATGGCCAAAGAAGAAGATCAACTGATCAAGAAGATGAGGTACATTGTAACTCATCTCATCCGATTCAAGTGATAGTGATCGTGATACACACACTTCATCACCCACTCGATCTTTATGATTCATTAGGCCAAATGATGAAAGATTTTGAACACTTCATCATCCACATTATAAATGAGGAAAATAGCCAAACTTAAAAGCTAAACTCACAACCGAGTAAAGAGCCGAGTACTGGGGTCAAATAGCCGATGAGAACACTAAGTTGAAGGTCGAAATGCCAAGATCATAACAAAGTTAGCTCCTACGAGAAAAGAGGGAAAAAATCTTAAAAATGTGATTGCCTCATTTACAAAAGCATCCGGATCATTGATGATCTTATTATGAGTCAAAAAGATTGTGGAGATAAGACAGCATAGGATTTAATTCTTTTGTGCATAGTCAAACCATGAGAGTGATTTTGGAGAAAGGATCTTCAAGTAATGAAGCATCCCAAAATCTAAAACACCCAATGCCGCACCCACATTCACTCCAAAGCACAATCACAATCATAATGGCCTTGGATATAAAGGAAAGGAAAATAGCCAATTGAGTATGCTGAGAGGACAACTGAGAATAAATCTAGCCGAGTTCCTCAGCAAACTCCAAATAGAAAATACTCTGTGAAAAGCAAACAGAGCTACTAGAAACCCCAGAAATTTCATCAGAGAAATACATATGATGGGAATGGTAGAAACTATCCAAACTATGCTGATTGGAATAATGTGAAACATCAACAAAGACCTGTGGAATACAAGCCAAAATGGCAAAGACCTAAACCTCAGCAAAGGTCATTCCAATGGCAAAAGAGCTATTATTAGCACACATACGCACCCAAGCACTACACTCAGAAATAGCACAACTACCCCAAGAAAGCAATTGCTAAAACACAAACACAGCATACGTACAAAAAGAGACAAATTGTGATGAACCTAAAACTCCCAAGCATTTTGCCAATGTGCATTATGATTATGGCAATCGATAGATGGCAACTTCTTAGAGTCAAATCATTTGGCTTTAGGTTGGTTGGATCATTTTACAAAGACTAACCCCTCGTGACCTGCATAAAGTATGGGTACCTAAAAACCGATTTCCTTTATTGCATGTTCAAGGAACAAATTGAGTGCCAAGGAACCTGGTACATGGATAGTGGTTGTTCTGCATATACGACAGAAACAAGAAAAACCCGTCAAGATTCAAGGAGATTAGATGTGCAAAAGTCATATTTGGAGAAATGAAGCTCCGGGGAGATCAAAGGCGCATGATCTATCAAGAAAAATGGATTGGAAATAACAGATGTTGCTTATGTTGAAGGCCTCAACTTCAACCTCATAAGCATCAACCAACTCTCGTGATAAAGGCTATAATGTGGGATTCAACATGGGAGTGTGTCGATCAAAGATGTTTGAATCAAATGAAATAGTGCGCAAGGGTGTAGATTGGTCTCTCACACTACCAAGCACTTGTCTCATAGCAAAGAGCACAAAATTAATCAAGTTGTTTGTGGCACAAGAAGCCGAGCTATCCAATTTCAAGACAATCAACAAGCTTGCAAAGAGTCATCTTGTAGAAGGATTGCCGACTCGGTGTACAAGAAAGAAAGTGTATGTGATGCATGCGGATGGGAAAGCAGACGTCTTCATTCAAGGATAAGCCAAGTCCTTCTTCAACAAGAATATTAGATCTCATTGCATATGGATTTATTTGGTCTAGTTAAGCCACTAGCATAAGTGGAAAAAAAAAAATATACCTAGTGGTGGTGGATTATTATTTAAGATATACATGGACAATTTTCATGTGTAAAAAAATGAAACTTTGCAAAAATTACCTCACCGATGAAGAGAGTTCAAAATATAAGAGCCAAACCATTATAAAAATAAGATCTCGATAGGAGAACCGAGTTTGTCAATGGGATAATAACTCGATTGTGTTGAAAATGGTATTGCTCATGAGTTGTCACCGCAAGGACTCCACAAATGTAACGGAGTAGTCAAAGAAGGAACAAAACTCTCAAGGAACCTGCAAGGACAATATTAGTTGAAGCTATAAATACTGCATGCTATACTCAAAATAGATGCATAATTAATAGGCCATTGACCAAGACTCCCTATGAGATTTGGACAGGGAGAAAGCCAAATGTTGGATATTTCAAGATATTTGGTTGCAAATGCTTCATCCATAATAATGGCAAATATAATTTGAAGGCTTTTGATGTTAAAGTCGATGATGGTATCTTTTGGGATACTCAGCTGAGAGTAAAGCCTATAGAGTGCTGAACAAGAGGACTATGGTTACAGAAGAATCTATCCATGTGGTTTTTGATGAACCTAATTTGAGTGGAGAAGACATTAAAGAGTTAGCTGATAAGCTGAATCAACCAACTATGCCGAAAAATCCTTATGTTGAAGCAGAAGTAAGAGCACTCAACCCAAATGAAGATGAGATAGCTGAATCTCAAAGACAAATGGAAGGTCTACAAATGAATGAAGATGAAAGAGTTGTTCAAGATAACTTAGTCAGAGACTAAATCCAAGACCTTTACTCCAACCTCGATGTGAGATGGCTAAGAGACCATCTACCGTAGTTAGTCATTGGAGATGTTAGAGATGGCATAAGAACCGATCCGAGCACAACATGAAGCTATGTTCACTTTTTTTTATTTCCCGTGATAGAGCCTTAAGATATGTCTCAAGAATTGGATGACACACATTGATTCAAATGCAAGAAGAGTCAATCGCTTTGAAAGAAACAAAGTATGGGAATTAGTCAAAGACCAACCCATCAAAATGTTATTGCACAAAATGGGTTTTCGTAAACAATATGAATGAGGAAGGATCTGCATTGTAAGGAGCAAAGCAAGATTGGTAGCCAAAGGGTATTGCCAAGAAGAGGGTATAGATTTTGATGAAACCTTTGCTCATGTTGCAAGATTGGATGCAGAAGGATGTTTCTTGCTTATGCCGCACATAAGAACTTCACCGTATCAAAGGGATGTGAATAGTGCATTTCTAAATGGACATTTAGAGGAAGAAGTCTATGTTGAACAACCTCCAGTTTTGAGCGTAAAACTATTGAGATAAGGTCTACAAGCTCAAGAAAGCATTGTATGGATTTAAACAAGCACCAAGAGCATGGTATGATACATTGTCTCAATTTCTAACTGATAATGGATTCACCAAAGGCAAAGTTGATAGAGCACTCTTCGGAATTCAAGATGGAGAAAGTATACTACTTGTTCAAATATATGTGGATGACATCATTTTTGGTTCCACAAATAAGAGTCAGTGTGACAAGTTCTCAAACCTCATGCAAGACAAATTTGAGATGAGCATGATGAGAGAGTCGACTTTCTTCCTAGGACTTCAAGTAAAAGAATTGAAGGATGGAATCTTCATAAGCCAAATAAAATATACCGTAGATTTAATGAAGAAATTTGGTATGGAAGAGAAGTTTTCTCGTGAAAATTTCAATGAATACTTCAAGATCAAGATAGACATGGATGCGGATGGAAAAGTCGTTGATCAAACCGGATATAGAGCCCTAATTGATCATTGCTTTATCTAACAAAGAATCGTGCCGTACATCACCTTTGCAAAGAGGTGTATGTGCAAGATTTCAATCTGCACCAAAGGAGAGCCACATGATCGCAGCCAAGAGAATCCTAAGATATTTAAAAGGATGTCGAAGTCGGCTTATGGTTCCAAAGGAAGGTGGATTCAAGCCGATTGATACTCGGACTCGACTATCTTGGATGTAGAGTTGACAGAAGCGACTCTTAGGTACATGTCAAATGCTTGTAAATAGATTGGTTTCTTGGTTCAACAAGAAACAAAATTCAATAGCCACATCCACAAACCAAGCAGAGTACATATAGGCTGGGCAAATGCATTGCAGCCAAGTCTTATGGATGAGACAACAAACAGAGAGATTATGATATTGAAGAAAAAGAGATTCCAATTATGTGTAACACTAGTGCTATTGCAATCACTCGTAACCCGTAGTTGCATCCAAGAACAAAGCACATTGATGTCGATATCAATTTATAGGAGATCATGTTGAAAAGAAAGACATCACCTTGGAATACATCTCAACAGATAAGCAATTAGCTGATATATTTACAAAGCCATTATGTGAATCAAGATTTGAAGAGCTAAAGAATGAGTTAGGGTTAATTGATCCGAGTTGATACTCAAGACTCAATCAAATAGAGATAAAAGATGAGAAAATAGAAGAGAGCAAGTTTCACATTTCACCAAGTGAAACAACCTTATCGGGAAGTCACCAGACGAGTTAGTGACAACCGAGTTACTTCACGAGTAGAGATGCGGAGTTGCGTCACTTTGGATATAAGCTGAATCATTTATGAGCTAAGTGACAAAAATGCAATCGTTTTAATTAAGCGGTAATGTTTTTAACGATGACGCCGGCGTAATAATGACAATCCAAAAGAAAAGCTACACATTAAACCATATGGTTGGATATAAATGTTGTTGCATTTAATGTTGGGAATTAAATGCGGTTTTTAATCTCTAATGTTAGTCGTTGATCTCGATCAAAAATTTCAAAATATAAAAATTGTCCTTTCACATCCCTTATATGCGAAACTTCATCTCTCTCTCTCTCTCTCTCTCTCCTCATGCGAACTACTCATTCTCCAAAGAAGAAATAGTATTCTCTCCGAAACAAAGTGAAAACCCTAGTTCCTTCAAACAAGATCTTTCGTGTTTTAATCGGTAAACTCATCTGAAAATGGCCCCGACTTATGATTTCGTGAAGCTCTCAAAGCAAATCCACACTGGTGCCTCAGTGGATTTTGAAGGAATGATCAAACAGGGTGTGGATGAGGCCCTGATCATGAAGATAGCTGAAAAGTTGGAGAAGTCTGGGCTGAAGGAATTTCTGACGATACAGTTCACACATATGTACCTTGAAGAGGTCCCAATGTTCTATGTGAACACTGAGGTGCAGGACGATGAAATCAGGTCTTCCGTCCACAGCAAGGTCATCAAACTCAATGCAAAAGACCTTGCTGAGCACTGTTTTTGCCCGCGGAGGGTGTGAAGGACATCTCTGAGCAGGATGTCGACTTAGCTATGGCCTGGAAGGAGGTGTCCAAGCCAGAGTGTGTTGCGAAGGTTGTGTATACAGCCAAGAAAGAGTCTTTGAAGGATAACTACCATAAGCTGATGGATGTCATCTCAAAGTGTGTGGACAAGAAGTTTGGAAGTTTCAATCAACTGTCCAAAACTAAGCTGATCATGATGGCTGCGATCATGCAAGAAAAGAAAGTCAACTGGGCTGAGTTCATTTTGAGCCGAATCTGATAGAATGTACTGAACAGGACCTACAATGAGGATGGGTCATTTGGATGTTCCTTGGGTTATGGCCTGGTGATTGGCCATCTAATGGAGGTGAAGGGTATTGGTCTCCGCCATGGCAAACCCTTCCATGTCAACAAAAAGATGTTCAAGGCAAACCTCTCAAAGAAATTTCCGGAGGAAAGCACATGCCGTAAAGGCTAATACTAGTGAGGGAGAATCAGCTAATCCTGAAGACACAGCTGAGACCCATCCACCTAAGAAAAAAGATGTGGTATCCAAGCATGACCCTGCCCCCACAGCCAAAACAAAGAAAGTACCTGCTCCCGCAGCCAAGTCCAAAGCTCTTGCCCATGCAGCCAAGTCACCCGCCTGCGTAGGAGTCTCCCGCCTCTCAGAGAGATAGAGGAGGAACCTTATATTCCCCCCCTATCGTAAAGAAGAAGAGGATCGCCAAGTCAAGAAAGGCACTAGTTTTAAGAAAAGTCCAAAGGCATTAACGTTTAACGAACTCAAGAGGTGGAGGAACTCGAGATTCAATCGGTTCCCACCAAGAGAAGACAATCGACAAAGAAGTATGCAAAATAAAAGACAAACAATCCTATGACTTAGTCGGGAAAGAAATCGAGATCGATGATGCTCGGAAGAGCATTCTCCCGAAGTTGTTGATGTCCTCGAGAAGATCTACCGATGATGATCAAGTGAGAACTCAAGAAGACGAGCCAGAGGCAAACAACTGAGGAAGTTGAAGCAGCTGAGACAATAGAACCTATGCAAGAAAAGGTTGTCTCACCTCCTCGGACAGACGTTGCTGAGTCTGAGGAGGAGCAAGGTCCTTTGGCCCCCATTCAGGAGACTGGAGATGAAGGCGATGATGATGGTGATTTGATCATGTACTCTCCGGTTTAACCTGACATTCAAAAGCATTTGAGAGAATGGAGGGCATGAAAGTTGGATCATTCAAGGGTGCAGTTCACTCGCCCTGAGTTCATCGAGGAGGAAGAAGAGCTTCTCCAATTCCTTGGTGTTTCAGATGTCAAATCCAAACTGCTTGGACATCCTCCACATTCTTAAGGAAGATGAGAAGGATAAAGCGGCGGAGGAAGAAAGAGCCGTGGAGAAATCCAAGATCTGTCAGCAGACTGGGACTAATGATCATATCCATGAGTCTACTGACAGTGATGAAGACTTGGATCCCGCTGTTGCAGCTGAGAGGTTGGAAATGCAGCAAACTTTGCAAGAATCCAGAGCCATGTACGAAATAAGATTACTAAAAGTTCCAGGAGAGTCCTCTCAAACTCTCCTTCAGACGGATCCTTTGGGAGTGGCACAGCAGATAGCGTCAACCATAGCTACCACCACGTCCCCCATGCACTCGACTAATGGCTCATAGGGTAATGACGATGAAGCTGGGACTTTGGGCCCCCAAGCTAAGCCTACCCCTGAAGAAGGTGTTAACACACCTGCCCTTGTGGCTATACACTCAGAGGGAAAAGCCGCGTCTCAAGAGCAGAGTGACCCCACTCTCATTCACTCAGCTGGTGCGCCAACTGAGGGGGAAACTCTCTCCACCACAGCTGGGTTGGAGGTTGCTGTGGAAGACACACAATTGCAGTTAGGAGGTGAAGTTGAGAAGGAACTTACAGAAGAATAGAGTGACATTAATGACGCTCAAATAGTTAAGTCTGTTTTAGCTGAGATGTTAGTTGTATTGAAAGCCGACGACACTTTCACACTGCTGCAAATGAGGCAAATGATGGTGAAGCCCCGTGAGTTAATACTGGCTCTAAAAGTGCAATCCAAGGAATTGAGACTCGATGGATGCCAATCCAAGACGCTTAAGACAATCGTGGTTCTGCCGCTGGGATAATTGAAGACCCTAAGATAGTTGAGTCTGTCGAAGGACAATTGAAGACCCTAAGACAGTTGAGTTTGTCAAAGGGAGTGTCGAAGGCCTTGCAACAGTGGAGACTGTTGGGGGTATAGAAGGCCCAAGGGATGTTGAGACTTCCCTGGGTAAGGGTAAAGATGATCAGAACATTCCTCTGATTGAAGGCGCTGATGCAGAAAAGAAGATAAGCGCTCTTCATGACTCCAAAGAGAATATTAATACATCATTTTCTGGGATCGGAAGATGAAGTTGAGTCCACTCCACATAACAATCCTATGATGGACACAGCTGAGGATGTTCTCAAATCTCAGAGCCAAGTCAGTGAGAAGACTGCTCCTACGAGATTTAACTTTGATGATGAGCCATCTCCTAAGGCCTAATCATCTTTCGAGGACGCTGATGATACAACTGAGGAATAGTTTATTCATTTAGAAGAAAACACTGAGACCGAAGAAGCTGTTAAGACAACTGAGGCTCAATCAGCGGAGCAAACACAAATAAATGCTCCAACAAGCGAAAGAGTCACCGTGGCAGCTTCCACAAAGCAGCAGAATGACTCCAACAACTCACACAGGTTCCCACAGATGTGACATCTCATGATGACGATGCCACAGCTGAGGCACATGGAGCTGATTCTACTCATCAAGAACAAGGGCAGAATCCGCAAGCAAAAGACTCGGAGATCCCATTTGTTCAAGATGATGTTTTTGAGGAAGAATTTCCATTCACTGTTGAATTGCCGTAATTAGAAGTGAATCTACCGTGAGAATTAATGAAATATACAAAATGCGCAAGAGCCTATCATCCCCTCGATACGATTGTTCCAATAGATCTTGATTTTGATGCAAAATGGCCGAGAGTTTAGTCAACCTCCGCAGCCGAGTTCCGTAAAGCTTTCAAGACTACCCCGCAAAGAAATTGAGAAGATGGAACGCCATCAAGCATTGTAGGTCCCAAGGGGTGTAAGTGTAAGGTTTAGAAGGGGGTTGAATAAACCTTACCAAATTTTCGATTTAGGCCTTTTAAATCTACAGAGTTCTACACACTGTGTCCTTGATGGACAGTCGAATTAGTCACTCAAATAGAGTTAATCTCTCAACAGACTCAGCTGAGCTTGAGTAATAGAGTAACTCACTGTTGGCTTTAATTTGACTCAGCTGGGGTTTTGTTTTCAAATGAAGACTTAACACCCTTAAGTTTGATTAAGCAAGTTTTTATAGTTTGATTTAGTACTTATAGATTATCAAATGGATAGCAAATTTATCACAGATATAAGCAATTAAAAGTGCGAAATTTAAATGCTGAAATGTAAATGACACAAAGAAAGTTTTTATAGAGGTTCAAGATGGGGTAATTCTTCTACTCCTCTCTTCTCCAACTCCGGAGGAATCCACTAAGTAATGATCAGTTTACAAAGTGGTAATGCCCGTATACAAGTCTTGATCACAACAAATTCCGACTTGATCCTTTGGGACTCGATGAGACGCCTTGATCACTCACCAAGCCTCGTACGACTCTGCCTTTCTTCACAGGCTAAGGCAACGCTTTGCTACTACTGACTCACTTGCTCAAGCACCTTGATTTGATCACGAAGCCCTCCAAAAGCTTAAGACTTGGTTCACCTTGAACCTTTCTACAATCCTTCTTGGAATGTAGACCCCTTGTTTTCGATATTTTCCTCTTCAACTCGATTGAAGTTCTCTTTCCTTCACAAAAGTAAGTGTTGGATTGATGTACTTGAGATGTAGGCTTGAGGATTGAGAATGTTTCATTTTTGATAAGCTTGTATATCTCACGTGTGTCATTCTTTTTCTTCTCAAACAAACTCCTCGGCCTTTTATAGTGAACTTTCAAAATTTGCCCGTTGAAGAGATAGGCTCATTTTTGAAAATCACTTTGCGCAAATTGGTATGCGCTTCTTGGAATTGCCATTTCCTCGTATGAAATGTTTTATCACCTTTTCGTAGTTCGACACGGTGTAGTGCTTCCCATTGGTTCATTTCTTTTGACGCTTCGGGGATCGAGCACTCCAAGAAAGGTAGTATGGAGATATTACTTGTTTAAGTAAATCTCTTGATTTACTCAACAACGTTCTTTTTGCGCTTATCTCGACTTGACCGCATTTCCTTGCTTTCCCTGTGACTTAGAGTCGCTTCCAATCATTGGATGACTCTTCATCACTTCACCAGACTTGGCTTCTTCTTGAGTTGACTTGACGATGTTCCACTCACCGCATCTCACCGCTTCTTCAACGAGTTCCCCTCTCTCTTCTTTGTTGTACTCACTGCCTCACAAGCAGAGTTTTCCTTCAAGCCTTCGATTGTCTTCTTGCAAGTTGGAGCGTAGGGGCCGACTTAACTCACTTGCCACTCTAATTGTTACAATACATTTCAAAGCAAGAATTGGGAGCTAACTTTCTATTCTAAGTTTTACATGGCATTCATCAAAATCTAAACAATAAAATTCCTAACAATTTCCCCCTTTTGATGATGCCAAAACTTAACTCATATAAAGATGCAAATAACAAAGATACATACAGATAGTGTATTGACATAGAATGTATGCGCATAATCAATCCTTTTTTTTTTTTTTTTTTATTGATCATATCATTCTTGTACTTAACACAATCAATTACAAGGTGTATCGAGTATGTAATTGTCTCCAAAAAAAAAAAAAAAATTTATAGCATTGTTACGTAAGACTTACATTGTATGTATTTACATATAAAATACACGAAGGGTTGGACAAAGAACACTTCATCTCCTTCATTGCCTCCTTCTTTCATCTTGATCAAGATCTTCTTCTCTTCTTCTCTTCTTCTCGCTCATCACCGCCTTCTTTTTCTTCTCATATGCCTTCCTTCGGCAGCCTTCATCTTTCCTTATTCTTTCCTCGTCTCTCCCGCCATAGCCGAGTTTGTCTCTTGTTTTCTTCTTCTATCCTTTTTGCATACTCGGCGTTGGTTTTAGCCACTTGCAAGTTCGCCACATGGTCAAGCCCGGCCCAGAGATCCCTCCTTTCTTTCCGGATCTACGTATTCAATGTTCTTAAGCGAGGCCTAGGTCCAAGCTTCTTCCTCCACCGCCGCTTCTTCCTCCGCTCTCAAGCGATATCAGATCGGGGTTCTTCTTTTCCAAAGTGCCTGGCGGAGTGACCAAAGAGCGATCGCACGGTTGTCATTGCACATTCACTAACCTTTCTTCATAATGTGAGACCCTTTTTCCCAAGATGTCCTAAGCTTGAGCCAAGGACATATTTGCAAAATATCCTTCGATTCGAGCGTTTTGAATTCAAAATGATCTTGGCTGCCCGACATCTCGAAATGGCATACGTGTCTCGCTAACCGAATGCCTCCGTGTTCTTTCAAGATGTTCATCACCCCCGGCATCCATTCTTCCTTCCACCTCCTTCATCCCTCGCTTCAATTTCTTTTCTCTTCTCACCCATAGATACAAAGCAGAGTGTTGGAGTGGCAGAGTCACGGGAGTTTGCGCTTATAATGTCACCGTGATGACCCCGTTGGGGGTTTGTGCAATCATCAAGGTCATATTTTTTGATCCTTCCCCCTCAGCAGATTTTCCTTTCTTCTTCTTTCAAAATTTCCTCACCGATTTTCCCTCTCACTGCTCCTTGTCACCGCTTCCTTTCTTTTCACTTGATTTTGTTCTTTAAGGTATTCCTCTTCCCCCTTTTTTCGCATCATCAAAGGATAGAGAACCCCGAGGGAACATCTTGTCGCAAGCATGAAGTCGAGTCTTCGATGGTTGAATTTTGCTTCAAGTCTCATTGCGTTGTATCTCAAAATTGCATCGAGTAGCGTTGGATTCTCTAAATCGCTTCATCTCACCATGAGAAGGCTGAATTTTCTTGTCATGTGTTCTTCCAAACGTCAGATATCATTTGCATTTCGCTCACGCAGCAGCCTTGATCTCGCAGGTGAGCTTCGTGCATATGTTCAATGTGTTCCCGCAGCCTTTCGCATCAACAGCTTCACTCCACACCAAAGACTTGTTGAATAATTGTCTCAAGTATCTCACCTGTTCCACACGCATTGATTGCCGCTGTTGCCACCATTCCCTTATCCCGACCGCGATGCCTCTCAAGTCACCGTAGTGTTGGCATCTCTGTTGTCCAGCGCATATCCAAGGAGGCCTCGATGCCTCTCCATTTTCTCAACTTCAAAGAAATAGTGCCTTGAACACTTCTCGTGATTTCACCGATTCTTCATGATGGCCCGATGGCCATACAAATCGAAATCAAGTCGGCCGAACAATGGTGCCTGAGTGAAAACAGAGCTGTCTGTGATAGCGTGCTTGCTCATTTTCTCGACTCTTCGTGGAGTTCTCGTATCTCCAAAGTGAGAAAGGGAAAGATTCCACAAAGGATTCATCACCGCCATCCGGGATTTGTTCGATGATAAGCGGTGGGCGTGAAGTTCTTTTGGGAATCGATCCACCAGTAGCTTGAGGAGCCGGAGCAGGGTCTCTCGGTTCAAATTGGTTTTGTGGTGCAAGAGACTCGGCTTGTCGAGCCTCAGCCTTTAACAAGCCTTCGTTGGTCTCAAACATTTCTCCTTTTTTGAGTAGACGTCCTCGGCCTTATCGGTTAAGCGTCATCGGACGATGATGAGATTTCCATTGGTGGCTCATCATCAAAATTAAAGGTCCGACGTAGTCTTGGGATCGACTTGCTCGTGCCTGAACATCCGCACTGGTCTTTTGGATTTGTCGTGAGTAGACTCAGCTTTTCTTCTTCGCCGATCCCGGTAAGGTGACATCGTGGTTGTCCTGGGAATCATGAAGTGCGCCCGATCTCCTTCTCGATGGATCGATGGTTGCGGGAGGGATGTTCTCCACTTCACCGTGTTACCCCGGAAGTCTCAACCTCCCGTGGCCTTCATTTCCTCCAGCAAGCTCTCTCACGGGCCGCGAGGCCTTGTCCTCCCTTTCGACAAAGTGTCACTGCCTTAGTGGTCTTCTACAGATGGCATCCATTGAGTCTCAACCCCATGGATTGCACTTTCATCGCCCCTGAGTGTTAACTCCTGTGGCTGTTCCTTCCTCGTGCCTCGACCGCATCGCAGCCAATGCGTCATTAGCCTTCGTAGCAGCGGTTGGCACCGAGATGGGCATAGCCTCACTGCCTGAGCTTCGTTGATGGCAACTTCTGTCGTTCTTCTTGTGTTTGAGTTTTCTTTGCTTCGCCTCCTACATTCTTTGTGGAGTCATCTCGCAAAGATCCTCCAACCTTGTGCTGCAGCTGGAGGAGGAGTTTCCCTCGGTACTGCCGCACCACCGAGTGACTTGGGGGGTCACTGCGTCTCCAAACTCCCTACTGTTGCAAATGATGGTTCAGTTGGGCAGCGGTGGTGGCACACCTTCAATAGGGGTTGGCTCGATCAGGGTCCCCACTAGCCCGCCATCGCCATTTCTTATTGCCTTCTTCCGAGTTAGTCAGGGAAGTGGTAGCAAAGAATATCAACATCGGGCTATTTGTCAACCACTCCCATTGGATCGATTTCCGTGTGTTCGAGGACTCTCCGGTCCCTCCATCGTCTTTTGCTCGTGAAGGATTCTTGATTCACGCACGCTTGCCGATCTGCAATTTTTCCGCGGCGTTAAGATTCTCCTCGTTCCTCGTCACTTTCGAGAAGACATCAAGGAGAGGATGGAAGTGTTCTCAGGGTGCCGAGATAGGGCGTATACTTGCCTTCTCGCGTGCTTCGGCTTCTTCACTTGCTTTGCTCTCTCTCCCCGTCCTTGTAGATCTCAATATCCATGCGATTGTCTTCATCTGTGAGTCGGGAGCACAAAAAGAGATAGTCCAAGGAAATTTAGCAGCCTCCTCTTCTTCTTCTATGAATTCAGCCGTTGGAACTGCTCCTCGACTTGCTCAACTTCCATTTTCTCCACTCACGCAGACGATTTTGGATGTCCGGGTAAGGTGGAGATAGGATCATTACATCACTATCCGCTTGGGCCGGTTCTTCTTGTGCTTCACCGTGTGAGCTACACCAGCACCTCTTCGAGTTGCCTCTCTTGATCACCTTCAAGCAGACTTGGTCGTTTCATCTACTACATCCGGAGACTCTCTTTGCCTGTCTCCCAGTATTTGTGCTAGAGTAGCCGACTCACCGGTTTCTCCTGCTCGGATTGCTTTACAAGTCTTCTTCGTGCTCTTGGTTTGTACCTGCAGGGATTTCCGTTCGTAGACGGTGTCCTCTCGAGTCTTGGGCGGCCGGGCCGGTGCTTGTGTTTGTTTCGAGGAGCTGGCCGCCTAGGCTTGTCGGGCTCCTCTTTTTTGACGATCGAGAAGGAATTTGTGAGTCCTTCTCGACCGCCGCAGGGGCAGACACGGCCGCAAGGCGGATACATGGTCATTTGGCAGTGACTCACTGGCGCAGGGCGGGGAGCATGTTTGTTTTCTTTTGGTCAGGGCAAGCAGATTTCTTGGCACTGCAGGGCGCCTTTCTTCTTGGTTGGAGAGGAAGCATTGTGTCTTCGGGTCACTGATTCCCCTCACCGGTGTCGCCTCTTGGCGTAAGCTCGCTTCCGAGCACCGCAGAGGTTAGCTCAACATTTTCTTGTTAACATGGAAAGCCTTCCCATGTCTAAGAGGTACTCTTTCACCTCCAATAGCCGCCAATCACTGTGCCATATCCCGCAGATCCTCCAAATGACCCATCTTCTTTGAAGGACTTGTTTCCTACGCTCGCAGAGTCCGCCGAGATAAACTCAGCCAGTTTTATCTTCTTTTTCTTCGATTATTGCAGCCATAACAATCAATTTTGCTTTTGACAGTTGGTCAAAGCCAAATTTGATGTCGATACACTTGGCAACAATGTCCAACAATTTGTGATAATCCTCCTTCAGCAGCTCTTGTTTGTCAGTATATTATTTTGTCAAGAACGCTGGCTTGGCTATTTCTTTCCATGCTTCAGCCAAGTTTACATCAGCCTCCTTAATCTCGATGCTCCTCTCACCGGTAGTGAGCAATATTCACCAAATCCTTGGCGTTGATAGTCACCGCTTCCCGTGAATGATGACTTGATTCCTTCGCCGTGAATCTCAAAGATTCACGTAGAATTGTGCGACCTCCTCCACATAGGTCATAGGATATTCCAGCGCGTTAACGGTTTCAATCCCGACGCTTTAACTTCTCCGCGATTTTCTTCACCAGGGTGTCGCTCGACCGCTTCACCATTCCGCAAATCACTATTTAACCGGTGTGGATTTGTTTTCCCAACTTGGTAAAGTCATAAGTTGGTGCCATTTCTTAGACTAATTTCAAGAGAAATTCAGAATTTGATTTGAAGGTTGATAGGGTTTCGAGAGTGTTTGCCTTTGCTTTTTGAGAGAGAGAGATTGAACAGCTTTTTAGAAGTGTGAGAGAGAAACGGACGGAAATGGTTTAAATATGGTTTATGAAAAGACGTGCGACGGTTTTTTGAATCGTGATCGAAATCAACGCTTGGATTTCGCACGCATATTGAGCGATTCATGTCTCGTATTTAATGCGGCAAAGATTTATATCCAATCATAGGCTTGGTGTGCAGCTTTTTTGTCCGTACACATCATCATTATCTTGACGTGTCTCTTAAAACATTCCCGCTTAAGTCAAAAACGATTGCGTTTTTGTCACTTTGCTCATAAGTTAATCACCTTATCTCTTAGCCGATTTAACTCGCTTCTCACATTTCTCTTAGTGACTCAAATTTATCACCGACTTGGTATAGTCGACTTTCCGATACATACAACATTTATCGAAAATGATTTTGTCTTCACTCTTTTTCACCTTCTTTCCTGTTCCATTTCTTTTCTTTGATTCTTCTCAGTGTCTCAAATAGCTCAATTAGCCCTAACTCATGTTTGAGTTCTTCAAATCTTGACTCACATAATGGTTTTGTGAAGATGTCGCTAGTTGCTTGTCGCTTGAGATATATTCCAAGATAATGTCCTTCTTTTCAACATGATCTCTTATGAAATGATATCCGACATCTATATGTTTTGTTCTTGAGTGTAACACAGATTTTGAGTGATTGCAATGGCACTTGTGTTATCACACATGATTGGTATTTCTTTTTCTTCAACTTCATAATCTCTCACTTGCCTCATCCATAGGACTTGGGCACAACAAATACCGCCTTGCAGCCTATGTATTCTCGCCTCACCAGAGGTGGCTATTGAGTTTTGCTTCTTGCTAAACCAGAAATTAGTCTGTTTCCAAGCATTTGACATGTGCCTCAAGTACTTTTTCTCTGCCCACTCTTGCATCCAAAGATAGTCGAGTCCGAATAGCCAATTAGCTTGAATCCACCTTCCTTTGGATACCATAGCCCTACTTCTTGGCTTCCTTTTAAGTATCTCAATATTCTCTTAGTCAGCATCATATGGCTCTCTTTTTGAGCAGATTGAAATCTTGCACATACACCTACAAAGAAAGGTGATGTCCGGCTCGCTAGCCGTGAGATAGAGCAAAGTGATCCAATAAGTGCTATGTATCTTGTTTGATCTACAAAGCTTGCCATCCGCATCCATGTCCATTTTGATCGATGTGTTCATTGGTATTTTTACGTAAGACTTCTCCTCCATACCAAATTTCTTCATTAAATCTCCGTGTATTTTGTTTGACTTATGAAGGTTCCATCCTTCACTTTCACTTAAAGTCCAAGGAAGAATGTCGCTCTCCCATCATGCTCATTTCAAATTTGCTTTGCATGAGGTTTGAGAATTTTTCACACAGCTCTTTGTTAGTGGATCCAAAAATGATGTCATCCACATATACTTGAACAAGCAAAGATACTCTTCTTGTCTTGAATTCTCAAAAGTGTTCTATCTACTTTTCCTTTTGTGAATCCATTTTCAATGAAATTGTGACAGGTATCATACCATGCTCGGGCGCTGTTTCAACTGCATGGCTTTCTTGAGTTTGTATACTTTGTCTCCAAGAGTCTTCTCGCTTCAAATCCCGGAGGTTGTTCAACATACACTTCTTCTTCCAATAAGCCATTTAGAATGCACTTTTTACATCCATTTGATATACAATGAAATTTTTGTGAGTCGCATAGGCAAGAAACATCCTTATAGCTTCCAATCTTGCTACAGAGCAAATGTTTCATCAAAATCTATTCCTTCTTCTTGGCAATATCCTTTGGCTACCAATCTTGCTTTGTTTCTTACCACGTAACCTTCCTCGTTCATCTTATTTCTCAATACCCATTTGGTTCCAATAACATTTTGATGTATGGGTCTTTGTACTAATTCCCATACTTTATTTCTCTCAAACCGATTCACTCTTCTTACATAGCTTGAATCCAATGTGTGTCATCCAATGCTTGTGACACATCTTTGGGCTCTATCTGCGAGATGAAGCATGTGAACATTGCTTCTTGTTGAGTTCGATCTTGTCTTGACACCTTCTCTCATGTCTCCAATGACAAGTTCTCGTGGATGGTCTCTCGGCCATCTTTGCCTTTTTCTTCTCTTGTCTTCTTTCTCTCAAGACCTTTCTTTCTTCTTCTTTACTTTGCTTGTTGACTACAGGATATGAGCAAATAATGGCATAGTGACCTGGTTGTCTACAATTCCAACATAGATATTCACCTTTTGAACAACTCTTTCTATTCTAGAGTTGTCACTCTTTGATACTCAACTTGTTGATGATCTCGTCCTCTTGGTTGGCCTATCATCCCTTGATTTGGAGGGAGCCGAGTGTCTTCCTCGAGGATTCACCCTTTCCTCTCTTGTAGTTCTTGTTAAAGAATTTGTTAAATCTTTTAACCATTAGGGCTATTTTTCCTCGGGTCAATTGCCTCTTTGACCTCACTCTCCTTCCATCTTTGACAACTAGAGCACTGTTTTGGGCACAAATTGCTCTTCCTGGTCTTTCCTTCTCACCAAACTCGTAGGCTTTGAGGTCCGAGAATAGCTCATGATTGGATGTCTTAGATAGGTCCATGGAGTGTCTCAATGCCATGACCTTCATCTCCCATTCAAATTTGGAAGACTTTTTCGATCTTCATACACATTTCCTTCTCGTATATTCCTTTCCAAGTGTAGACAAACTCATTTGTGATTTCTCAGAATCGAGCATCTAGTTGATCCAGGTTTTCTCCGAGATCATTTTAAAGTTCTCAAATTTTTGTACACCACCGATAGTTTGTTTTCTTTGATTTGCTCCGAGCCTTCACAAATTAATGTCACTTGTCCCTGCATTTCCTTAGCCGTTTTGCAAGATTTGACTTTATTGAACATGGCTTTGTCCAAGGTTTTGTACAGATGTCCTTGGCTACATTGTCCAGGTTGTATCTCTTTCTCATCATTTTGTCCACTCGGTTCTTGGTTTTTCAACCATGACCGTCCGGTGTCGATCTTCTTTCCCCTTCACCGCAACTCTTCGCATACCGTGTGTTTCACCTTTAATATTTGCAGAGGCCCATCTTCTATCACTATCCACATCTCATCATGTAATGCTTTGATAGATGAGCCGATACTGAATTTTCCAATCATCAAATTCTTCAATAGTGAACATAGGAATGCGTGTTAGATTTGCTTCCATGATAATGACTTTTTAATGATAGAAAAGAGTTTTGAAAGCTTAAGTACTAAAGCGGACTTTTGAAAAGTTTGGAGATCTAGTTCAAGAACTAGTGCGGAGGGTTCAATGAACCAACCGCTCGATACCACTTGTAGGTCCTAAGGGTGTAAGTGTAAGGTTTAGAAGGGGGGTTGAATAAACCTTACCAAATTTTCGATTTAGGCCTTTTAAATCTACAGAGTTCTACACACCGTCCTTGATGGACAATCGAATTAGTCACTCAACAGAGTTAATCTCTCAAATGCACTCAAATTTGTTAATTGAGTAACTCAAATTTTGGCTTTAATTTGACTCACCAGTGGTTTTGTTTTCACGGAAGACTTAACACCCTTAAGTTTGATTAAGCAAGTTTTTATAGTTTGATTTAGTACTTATAGATTATCAAATGGATAGCAAATTTATCAAGAGATATAAGCAATTAAAAGTGCGTAAATTTAAATGCTTTGAAATGTAAATGACACAAAGAAAGTTTTTATAGAGGTTCAAGACGGGGTAATTCTTCTACTCCTTTCTTCTCCAACTCCCGGAGGAATCCACTAAGTAATGATCGGTTTACAAAGTGGTAGCAATGTCCGGATCTTGACGCCCAAATTTTAGCGATGCGAGATACGACGTTGTGTAGTGATTTATTTATTTGGTTAAGTAACACGAACCCATTATTAATGAATTGCGACCAACTTTTTTTTCTTTTTCAACGCCTATTACGCCTTCCTCGTTTTCGTGCCTAACGATTTTATATTCTACTCTAATATTATTACTTGATCGGTTAACTACGACTTTAGAAATATTAGACCCTCGAAATTTTGGAGTACATTTCACCCTTATCCAAATATTTCACCTTATTCTATAATTCATTTCCAAACAACTTCCTATTTATTTTGAAACATATTCATCTTGTTATTTCACATCCTTATTTTTAACCTCCTATATATTTATATATATACCTATACATTTATTATTTCTAACTTTAACAAAAAAAAAAAAGAAAAAAACAGAAAATGAGGTTGGTGAACGTCCTCAATGTGGAGAAAAAACAAGCAAGCATTTAACTATTTCAATCATTTATAAGATTCCACCTTTATCAACTTTTGCTTTTTTTTTCTTTATAAACCACTTTATTTCTTATTCACAACTTTAACAAAAGTAAAGAAAATACAAAAATAATCCTCCTACAATACTCAAATTCGGCCATAGCTATTCCTAGTGGGGAATCAATTCATTTTTTTTTATGTTTTGTCTTCCAACAAACTTAGTCAAATTATTGAATATCAAAAATAAATTCCCCTACACCACCCCATTTTCGGTCCTATGGTAGAATAATGAGAATTGTTTTTCTTTTTCTATCTCACAACACTTAACCCTCTCTCATTCTTCCATACTTTGAAGAACAAAACACAAATCCTCTTCCCCACACCTCTAAGGGCCGAAAATTTCAAGGAAATAGGTGAGAAATTCTTCTTTATTTTCATCCTTCATTTGAAGACTTTTCTTTCACCTTCTAATCTTGATGAGTTACCTCTCTTTGAAGCACCTACAGTGGATGAAAATTGAAGTGGAGTAGAAGAAGAGAAAGCTTTGATTTTGTAGAAATTCTAGAGCTTCAAACCATTAAGTATTAAGGTAATCATTTAAGTTGAGTACACCTTCTTATTAAGCTTGAAACCTCCAACTTTTAACACCAAAAATATGGTTTTGGATGCCACATAGGGGTTGACCTTAAAGAACTTGAGTCAAGAAGTTGATACCAAGAAGAAGACTCCATTTTTAGATCAACCCGAAAAACTACTACGAGGTGGGTGAAAATTATTTCTACAAAAATCGCATCATTCTTTCTACTAGTGCACAAAAATACATATTCATGTGAAAATATGATATTTTATGAATTTTATCAAGTATTTATGAGATTTATGTTTTAATAAAATTTTGAGAAAATAAAAAGATGAGTATGATATTTTTCTTGCATAAAATGTTGATAAAATTGCTCATCATTTGCTTTTATGATTTATGATGCTATGAATGTTCAAATATATTTTAGAAATGTTTAAAATAAGTTTTTATATATTATTGAAATTCTGGACTTGCAACTTGAGCAAGAAAATTCGAAGCTTGGGTTATTTTTGCAATTTTTGTGAAATATTGGGCCAAAAGTGTAAATATGAAAAACTGTGAAGGCCACCTCTGAAAATTCGAAATATTGGACCCAATAATCTGTAAATTTCATATATGAAGTGACTTGAAAGATTGAGACCCATTCCGGGCAAGAAAATACAATAAGGAACAAGTTTGATATCAAAATATAAAATTGTAAAACTTAAAGGACCAAAACTGTAATTTTCGAAAATGAGGCAGTCAAGGTATCTCGAAAATTTGCAGATTTACTTAATATTATATTTTAAACCTTTAGTTCAAATTTCATAACCATCCGACTTGAAACGAGCCTTTAACGACAAAAATCGCTTTTGGGCCAAAATTGTAATTTGTGAAAATGAGGTACCTAACTTTCGAAATTTTCAAAATATTTTAACCACAACTTATTACTGCCCAAAGAAGTATTTTAAAATTGGAATCACCTCAAAATCCTTCCCGGTTTAAGATTTACCTAATTTTAAAATATCAAGTCAAAAATCGAAATTTTTGGAAACTAGAGGGCTTAATATGCAAATTTTATAAAATCTTTCTCGAGCCTCTGAAAAATATAACCCTCTGGGAATTTGGAAATTTTTGAAACTGACTTTATCATTTTTTTCGAGTCCGGAATTGAAACTTATTGAATTTTAAAACCCGACAAGGGAATGTTCTCCTTAGTAAAAATGATTTTTTATTTTTAAAATTGCTAAGGACATTGAAATTGAGATTTTCTAACTCAGTTGCCTTATAAATATTTTAAGAGATATTTCTTACTTATCTAATAAAAATATCGAGTTTGAACATAATGCTCGAACCGAATATTAAAACCGGCTAGATTATCCGCCCGATAACTAGACCGCGAGTTTTGTTTTGAAATAAATACCGGATATCGTGTGACCAAGATCACTCCGGACTTGCTAACTGATTTTATCAAATTTTTCGAACGAGTAAGATAGTACTTGGAAGAGAAATCTTGAAGTGAAGAATTAAGTGGAATTAAAAGTGAAGTGAAATGTGAAGTGAAGTGAAATTTAAAGTGAAATGTGAAGTGAAGTATGAAGTGAAATGATAAGTGGAAGTGAAATTGAGAATGAAAGTGAAAAGTAAAGTGAAAATTTAAAGTGGGATAATTTGTTTCGCTTTATCCGAGTGGGATAATTTGCTTCGCTTTATCCAAGTGATGTGGGATAATTTGCTTTCCACTTTATCCAAGTGATGTGGGATAATTTGCTTCGCTTTATCCAAATGAAGTGGGATAATTTGCTTGGCTTTATCCAAGTGAAGTGGGATAATTTGCTTCGCTTTATCCAAGTGATGTGGGATAATTTGCTTCGGCTTTATCCAAGTGTAGTGGATAATTTGCTTCGCTTTATCCAAGTGAAGTGGGATAATTTGCTTCGCTTTATCCAAGTGAAGTGGGATAATTTGCTTCGCTTTATCCAAGTGATGTGGGATAATTTGCTTCGGCTTTATCCAAGTGATGTGGGATAATTTGCTTGGCTTTATCCAAGTGATGTGGGATAATTTGCTTCGCTTTATCCAATTGAAAGTGGAAAGTAAATTTAATAAGACAATAATAATGCTTGACTAATAGTGACAATTCTAACATAATGGCTAATGAAAATCTTTATACAAACAACGAGACAAAGTCATATACACTTCATGCATTGATTTCCATAAAAACGATATTTTCGTGCATAAAACAAGCCACACTCGCACACCAAGCACCCATCCACCGAGAATTTTTGTCTCACCCCACCTTTTTTTTTTAGCGGCCACCGATGACCCATATGAAGACGCGTCAACGAAGACGACCAAGTGACGGATTAATCCCTAAACTTAGTTTGTCGATTTTTACCCTTAAATTTCGTTTATGAACAATTGCTATGTTGGATGTAATAGAGGGGCGTAAGACCTCTTCCGCTTAGACAATTGGATTGTAATAGTATTTTCCTCTGCAATTATTGACTCTGTTTCCGAAAAGTTATGCAGAACTATGTCAATTTGAGAATTAATATTGCTCAAGTATTTGGTGGATTGTATTCTCAAATGGGAGAATCGCGTAAGTTAGCCGTTGGGTAGCGCTCCAAAATCTCAAGCGTTACATGATGGTATCGTGAGCTCGGTTTGTAAGGAAGAAACTTACACCGAGCTGACCCAGGATAGGTTCCTTTGACCTTGGATTGGGTACCACTACTAGATGACCTAAGTTGAATCTTGTATGACTATTTGAACTCTTTGGGTTTCCATAGTGTTAAGATATCCCGATATTTCTGGTTTGGACGTTAGGCAATTTAGAAAATTCATGATTTTGAAAGCTATAATTTCCGATATGACGAGACTTGAAGGATGATCCAAACTCTTGAGGACATATTGAAATCATGTGGTTGAATTTCATGGAAGTCGAGGTTTCACTTATCAACGTGGTACGACAACTAACCACAACCGACTCTAAGATGTAGCGTTTGTTGTAGAAGAAGGGAAGCGAAAATACTGACGAAATCATCTCCAAGAGAATTTGGGGACCAAATTCCTTTAAGGAGGGGTGAATGTGACGCCCAAATTTTAGCGATCGAGATACGACGTTGTGTAGTGATTTATTTATTTGGTTAAGTAACACGAACCCATTATTAATGAATTGCGACCAACTTTTTTTTTTTTTATCTTTTTCAACGCCTATTACGCCTTCCTCGTTTGCCTAACGATTTTATATTCTACTCTAATATTATTACTTGATCGGTTAACTACGACTTTAGAAATATTAGACCCTCGAAATTTTGGAGTACATTTCACCCTTATCCAAATATTTCACCTTATTCTATAATTCATTTCCAAACAACTTCCTATTTATTTTGAAACATATTCATCTTGTTATTTCACATCCTTATTTTTAACCTCCTATATATTTATATATATACCTATACATTTATTATTTCTAACTTTAACAAAAAAAAAAAAAAAAAAAACAGAAAAATGAGGTTGGTGAACGTCCTCAATGTGGAGAAAAAAACAAGCAAGCATTTAACTATTTCAATCATTTATAAGATTCCACCTTTATCAACTTTTGCTTTTTTCTTTATAAACCACTTTATTTCTTATTCACAACTTTAACAAAAGTAAAGAAAATACAAAAATAATCCTCCTACAATACTCAAATTCGGCCATAGCTATTCCTAGTGGGGAATCAATTCATTTTTTTTATGTTTTGTCTTCCAACAAACTTAGTCAAATTATTGAATATCAAAAAATAAATTCCCTACACCACCCCATTTTCGGTCCTATGGTAGAATAATGAGAATTGTTTTTCTTTTTCTATCTCACAACACTTAACCCTCTCTCATTCTTCCATACTTTGAAGAACAAAACACAAATCCTCTTCCCCACACCTCTAAGGGCCGAAAATTTCAAGGAAATAGGTGAGAAATTCTTCTTTTATTTTCATCCTTCATTTGAAGACTTTTCTTTCACCTTCTAATCTTGATGAGTTACCTCTCTTGAAGCACCTACAGTGGATGAAAATTGAAGTGGAGTAGAAGAAGAGAAAGCTTTGATTTTGTAGAAATTCTAGAGCTTCAAACCATTAAGTATTAAGGTAATCATTTAAGTTGAGTACACCTTCTTATTAAGCTTGAAACCTCCAACTTTTAACACCAAAAATATGGTTTTGGATGCCACATAGGGGTTGACCTTAAAGAACTTGAGTCAAGAAGTTGATACCAAGAAGAAGACTCCATTTTTAGATCAACCCAAAAACTACTACGAGGTGGGTGAAAATTATTTCTACAAAAATCGCATCATTCTTTCTACTAGTGCACAAAAATACATATTCATGTGAAAATATGATATTTTATGAATTTTATCAAGTATTTATGAGATTTATGTTTTAATAAAATTTTGAGAAAATAAAAAGATGAGTATGATATTTTTCTTGCATAAAATGTTGATAAAATTGCTCATCATTTGCTTTTATGATTTATGATGCTATGAATGTTCAAATATATTTTAGAAATGTTTAAAATAAGTTTTTATATATTATTGAAATTCTGGACTTGCAACTTGAGCAAGAAAATTCAAGCTTGGGTTATTTTTGCAATTTTTGTGAAATATTGGGCCAAAAGTGTAAATATGAAAAACTGTGAAGGCCACCTCTGAAAATTCGAAATATTGGACCCAATAATCTGTAAATTTCATATATGAAGTGACTTGAAAGATTGAGACCCATTCCGGCAAGAAAATACAATAAGGAACAAGTTTGATATCAAAATATAAAATTGTAAAACTTAAAGGACCAAAACTGTAATTTTCGAAAATGAGGCAGTCAAGGTATCTCGAAAATTTGCAGATTTACTTAATATTATATTTTAAACCTTTAGTTCAAATTTCATAACCATCCGACTTGAAACGAGCCTTTAACGACAAAAATCGCTTTTGGGCCAAAATTGTAATTTGTGAAAATGAGGTACCTAACTTTCGAAATTTTCAAAAATATTTTAACCACAACTTATTACTGCCCAAAGAAGTATTTTAAAATTGAATCACCTCAAAATCCTTTCCGGTTTAAGATTTACCTAATTTTAAAATATCAAGTCAAAAATCGAAATTTTTGGAAACTAGAGGGTGAATATGCAAATTTTATAAAATCTTTCTCGATCCTCTAAAAAATATAACCCTCTGGGAATTTGGAAATTTTTGGAACTGACTTTACCATTTTTTTGTGTCCGGAATTGAAACTTATTGAATTTTAAAACCCGACAAGAGAATATTCTCCTTAGTAAAAATGATTTTTATTTTTAAAATTGCTAAGGACATTGAAATTGAGATTTTCTAACTCAGTTGCCTTATAAATATTTTAAGAGATATTTCTTACTTATCTAATAAAAATATCGAGCTTGAACATAATGCCCGAACCGAATATTAAAACCGCTAGATTATCCGCCCGATAACTAGACCGCGAGTTTTGTTTTGAAATAAATACCGGATATCGTGTGACCAAGATCACTCCGGACTTGCTAACTGATTTTATCAAATTTTTCGAACGAGTAAGATAGTACTTGGAAGAGAAATCTTGAAGTGAAGAATTAAGTGAAATTTAAAGTGAAATGTGAAGTGAAGTATGAAGTGAAATGATAAGTGGAAGTGAAATTGAGAATGAAAGTGAAAAGTAAAGTGAAAATTTAAAGTGGGATAATTTGTTTCGGCTTTATCCGAGTGGGATAATTTGCTTCGGCTTTATCCAAGTGATGTGGGATAATTTGCTTCAGCTTTATCCAAGTGATGTGGGATAATTTGCTTCTCGCTTTATCCAAATGAAGTGGGATAATTTGCTTCGCTTTATCCAAGTGAAGTGGGATAATTTGCTTCGCTTTATCCAAGTGATGTGGGATAATTTGCTTCGCTTTATCCAAGTGTAGTGGGATAATTTGCTTCGGCTTTATCCAAGTGAAGTGGGATAATTTGCTTCGCTTTATCCAAGTGAAGTGGGATAATTTGCTTGGCTTTATCCAAGTGATGTGGGATAATTTGCTTGGCTTTATCCAAGTGATGTGGGATAATTTGCTTCGGCTTTATCCAAGTGATGTGGGATAATTTGCTTCGGCTTTATCCAATTGAAAGTGGAAAGTAAATTTAATAAGACAATAATAATGCTTGACTAATAGTGACAATTCTAACATAATGGCTAATGAAAATCTTTATACAAACAACGAGACAAAGTCATATACACTTCATGCATTGATTTCCATAAAAACGATATTTTCGTGCATAAAACAAGCCACACTCGCACACCGGCACCCATCCACTGAGAATTTTTGTCTCACCCCACCTTTTTTTTAGCGGCCAGCTGATGACCCATATGAAGACGTCAACGAAGACGACCAAGTGACGGATTAATCCCTAAACTTAGTTTGTCGATTTTTACCCTTAAATTTCGTTTATGAACAATTGCTATGTTGGATGTAATAGAGGGGCGTAAGACCTCTTCCGCTTAGACAATTGGATTGTAATAGTATTTTCCTCTCGCAATTATTGACTCTGCTTTCCGAAAAGTTATGCGGAACTATGTCAATTTGAGAATTAATATTGCTCAAGTATTTGGTGGATTGTATTCTCAAATGGGAGAATCGCGTAAGTTAGCCGTTGGTAGCGGCTCAAAATCTGGGGCGTTACAGACAAGTCTTGATCACAACAAACCGACTTGATCCTTTGGGACTCACCGAGACGCTTGATCACTCACCGCTTCTCGTACAACTCGCCTTTCTTCACAGGCGCAACGCTTTGCTACTACTCACTTGCTCAAGCACCTTGGATTTGATCACGAAGCCCTCCAAAAGCTTAAGACTTGGTTCACCTTGAACCTTTCTACAATCCTTCTTGGAATGTAGACCCCTTGTTTTCGATTTTTTCCTCTTCAACTCGATTGAAGTTCTCTTTCCTTCACAAAAAGTGTTGGATTGATGTACTTGAGATGTAGGCTTGAGGATTGAGAATGTTTCATTTTTTGATAAGCTTGTATATCTCACGTGTGTCATTCTTTTTCTTCTCAAACAAACTCCTCAAATTTTTTATAGTGAACTTTCAAAAATTTGCCCGTTGAAGAGATAGGCTCATTTTTGAAAATCACTTTGCAAATGCAGTATGCGCTTCTTGGAATTGCCATTTCCTCGTATGAAATGTTTTATCACCTTTTCGTAGTTCGACACGGTGTAGTGCTTCCCATTGGTTCATTTTTGCACGCTTCTCGGGACTCGAGCACTCCAAGAAAGGTAGTATGGAGATATTACTTGTTTAAGTAAATCTCTTGATTTTCAGGCAACGGTTCTTTTACATTATCTCGACTTGATCGCATTTCCTTGCTTTCCCAGTGACTTAGAGTCGCTTTCCAATCATTGGATGACTCTTCCGTCACTTCACCTGAGACTTGCTTCTCTTGAGTTGACTTGATGATGTTCCACTCACCGCATCTCACCGCTTCTTCATCGAGTTCCTGTCCGCTTTTCTTGTTGTACTCACTGTCTCACAACAGAAGAGTTTTCCTTCAAGCCTTCAGTTGTCTTCTTTGCAAGTTGGAGCGTAGTCGACTTAACTCACTTTGGCAGCGGCTAATTGTTACAATACATTTCAAAGCAAGAATTGGGGAGCTAACTTTCTATTCTAAGTTTTACATGGCATTCATCAAAATCTAAACAATAAAATTCCTAACAAGCATCTTTGACCTCGGATTGGACAATCGTGATACCACCCTTACAACCGATTTGAGTGCAAACAATTCCATGTATCAACAACGGAGTATATTGCGAGGATTGACAAGTCCCATAAGTCGAATATGGAGCTACTACAACACTTTCACAAGAATGAGATTGCCGACTGAGAACAACATGAAGAGAAATTTAGTCTTCTCTCATGGTCAAATGAAGATAGTGTCACCGAGTCTAAGACCACTCGATCGTTTTTCGTAAGGCATACGATGCAAAGACTCCAAGCAAAACTCGACCAACAAATGACCGGACTTTTTCGCGCTGAATTATTCCCCTGGCTAACCCTGAATTTTGTTGATGATGCCAAAAAGGGGGAAGATGAGGCCCTAAAGGGAGTGAAGGGAGAAAAAGTGAAGAAAGGAGATGACATAGCTGAGGGGGAAGGAAGTTCCAAGGATTTGAAGTTGATGTTTGCTGAAACCCAACAGCTAGGTGATGTCACTACCTCAATCATCAGCAAACTTCTTGTGACCTTACTTATCGAAAAAGCAAAGGCGGGCTATGGCGATAAAGAAAGGTCATTGAAGCTGAATTTGAGGAGTTAGCTGAGAAACAAGAAGCTCGCATTCAAGAGATAAGGAAGCAATATGGTGGTCCTCCAGCCGGAAAGTACTATGCTGTGATTCAACCCCCAAGAGAACTTACGATGTCTGATGATGGATCCGAGCCCGGATCCATGGAGGAGTTCAATACTCTAGAATCGAAGGCTATTTTCAAGGAATGACTCTCGCATAAGCCTGGGATTTGTAATCGGGACAAAGGATTAGACGTGTGCAAAGAAGTCCGAAAAGTAGCAAACTTCCAAAGCAGTACTCACCGAAAAAGGACTCCCGTGACAAAGATACACCCGAGGTGGAAGAGCGAGCGGGGAAGGGAGGACGTAATGGAGGAAGGGTTTCTCAGTAGGTCCCAAAGGGGTGTGAGTAAGGTTTAGAAGGGGGAGGGGTTGAATAAACCTTACCAACTTTTCGAATTTAGTCCTTTTAAATTATTACAGAGTTAAATACACAACTATGTCCTTGATGGACAACTAAGTTAGTTAACCAAAGAGGGTTAGCCACTCAACAAACTCGATTGAGCTATTGATAGAATAGCTCGGATGTTTAGTCTAAACCTTAACTTGGCAAAGATGAGAATTTCTCGCGGAAGACTTAACACCCTTGAATTTGAGTTTTATTTGTTTTAACACTTGGTTTTAGCGCTTTGTTAATTATCGATTGGATTGCAAATTGTCGTGAGATATTAATTGATGTGCGTAAAGTAAATGCTGAATTGTAAATGACACAATAAATTTTATAGAGGTTCAAGATGGGGTAATTCTTCTACTCCTCTCTTCTCCAACTCCTGGAGGAATCCACTAAGTATTGATCGTAGTACAAAGTGGTTATCATCCGTATGCAAGTCTTGATCACACAAATGACTTGATTCTTTGGGACTCGATCTAGAGATGCCTTGGTCACACAAACTCACTTCTCGTTTACGACTAGACTTTCTTCTTCACAGGGCAACCGCCTTGCTACTACTCACTTGCTCAAGCTCTTGGATTTGATCACGAAGCCCTCCAATAACTTGAGACCTGTTCGACCTTGAACCTTTCTACAGTCCTCCTTGGAATGTAGTCCCCTTGATTCTTCAAAAGTTTCCTCTTCAACAGCTTTGAAGTTTGAAGTTGTCTTTCCTTCACAACTTGTTGGATCGATTTCCTTCAAGTTTAGGCTTGATGATTTGCTTGAATAACTTGAGAATATTTTTGCAGTTTACAACTCGAATAATAGCTTGAATGTTCGTGTTCGAGTAACCTTCTCTCAAAGTGATTCTCAGCCTTTTTATAGTGAACTTTCAAAAATCCGCCCGTTGAAGAGATAGGTGATTTTAAAAGTCACTTCTTTTGTTGGCTTGTCTTATTGGGTCCTTCTTGATATTGACATTTCGTATTAAATGAACTTTCAGCTTTTAGTAGTCGACACAGCTTGCAAAGTCGCTTCCCATTGGTTTATTCCTTTTGCACGCTTAAAGGTTTGAGCACTTTAAGACATGGAACGCCTTTCCCATGTTGGAGTGGAACACCTTTCACCTCCATCACCGCCAATAACAAGGCGCCATACCACAAGGACCTCTCCGTATGATCCATCGTCCTGAAAGACTTGTTTCTAATATTCTCGCGAGTCTCATTTGTAGACGACCTCCCGCCATTTTCTTCTTCCTCCATGATCGCAGCCATCACGATCAACTTGGTTTTGGACAGTTGATTAAAGTTTCCAAATTTTATGTCTACACACTTGGCAACAATGTCCAACAGCCATTATGGTAATCTTCCTTCAAGCGCCTTCTTGTCACCGTGTGTAGACAACCTTCGCAAAGACAAATCGGAGTTTGGCTACTTCCTTCCATGCAAGTGAATGCGGTTTACATCACTTCAAAATTTTCGGCACTCCTTCCGAAGGCAAGCAATGCTCCGCTAGATCTCAAAGCAGTGATCGTAAACTCCTTTCCGTGAACAGAGGACTTGATGCCCTCGGTCATGAACTTCAGCGTTTACATAGAACTCGTGCGCCTCTTCAACGTAGGTCATCCAAACTCCATTGTTAGAAAGGGTTTCACTCGAACTTCGATCTTATCGACTATCTTCTTCACGAGGGTTTCATTGGAACCCTGTTTGATCATCCCTTCGAAATCCATGGTGGAACCAGTGTGGGTTTGCTTTCCCAACTTAGTGAAATCGTAAGTAGTTGCCATTTCAGTGATTTTTTCCAAACAATTTTGAGAAACTTGCTTTGAAGATATATAGGGTTTTGAGAGAAAAAAGCTTTCTTTGCTTTTGGAGAGATGAACAATTGAGTAATATGATAGAGAGAACGAACAAAATGGTATATGTATGGGTTATCAAAGGACGTGCATACGGTTTTTGAAATTTGATCAAGATCAACGGCTCGTTTTAGCACGCCGATTAGGATTTAATTGCTTGCATTTAATGCGGCAAAGATTTATATCCAATCATATGCTTTGTCGTAGCTTTTGATCGCACTGCTATTATTGACCGACGCGTCATCCTTAAAACATTCCCCGCTTATTAAAAACGATGTGTTTTTGTCACTTAGCTCATAAATGACTCAACTTACTCCTTAGCCGATTCAATTCTTCTTCTCTCTTTCACATAGGTACTCGCTTGTCACCTAACTCGATGCAAAAATGATTTTCCAATACGGGCCGATTCACTTAGATGATTCACGAGCTCACTCTATTTTCATCTTTTCTTATTTCATCTCTTCTCCTCGAGTCTTCCGGTGTTAACTCAGCCTCAATTAACCCTACCTCATGCTTGAGTTCATCAAATCTTGATTCACATAATGGATTTGTGAATATGTCACCAACCTGTTTATCGCTTGAGATGTATTCCAAAGTGATGTCCTTCTTTTCAACATGGTCTCTTATGAAATGATATCCGACATCAATGTGCTTTGTTCTAGAATGCAACACAGATTTCGAGTGATTGCAATAGCACTTGTGTTATCATACATGATTGAAATCTCTTTTTCTTCAACATCATAGTCTCTCGCCTTGTTGTCTCATCCATAAGACTTGGGTACAACAACAATGCTTCAGCTATGTACTCTACCAAAGAGGATGTGGCTATTGAATTTTGCTTCTTGCTAAACCAGAAACCAATCTGCTTTCAAGCATTTAACATGTACCAAGTACTTTTCTTGTCAACTCTACATCCAAAGATAGTCGTAGTCCTAATAACCAATAAGCTTGAATCCTCCTTCCTTTGGATACCATAAGCCGACTTCCCGGCATTCCTTCAAATATCTCGGGGATTCTCTTAGTCATGCAGCCATATGGCTTTCTTTTGGTGCAGATTGAAATCTTGCACATACACCTACCGCAAAGGTGATGTCCGGCCCGCTTGCCGTTAAATAGAGCAATGATCCAATAAGTGCTCAGATCTTGTTTGATCCACAGTTTGCCATCTCGCATCCATATCCATCTTGACGATGTATTCATTGGTATTTTCACAGAAGATTTCTCTTCCATACCATATTTCTTCATTAAATCTCTGGTACACTTTGTTTGACTTATAAAGGTTCCATCCTTCACTGTAACTTGAAGTCCTAGAAAAGAATGTCACCTCCCATCATGCTCATTTCAAATTTGCCTTGCATGAGGTTTGAGAACTTATCACACAGCTCTCTTGTTTGTGGATCCAAAATAATGTCATCCACATATATTTGGACAAGCAAAGATACTCTCTCCATCTTGAATTCTCAAGAGTGTTCTATCCACTTTGCCTTTGGTGAATCCATTATTGTCGAAATTGAGATAATGTATCATACCATGCTCTAGGTGCCTGTTTCAATCCATATAAGGCTTTCTTGAGCTTGTACACCTTATCTCCTAATATGACTTTTGCACCTCTAATTTCCTTGAACTTTGACAGATTTTTCTTGTTTCTCATGTGTCCGAACAACCACTATCCATGTACCAGTTCCTTAGCACTCGCTTGTTCCTTAAACCTCGCAATCAAGGAAATTAGTTTTTAGGTACCCATACTTGCCTGGGTCCCGAGGGGGTTAGTCTTTAAGATGAACCAACCAACCTATAGCCAAATGATTTGACTCTAAGAGGTTGCCATCTATCTCGTGCCATAATCATAATTCACTTTGGCAAATTGCTTGGGGTTTTAGGTTCATACAACCTGTCTTTTTTGTCTCGTATGCATGTGTGTGTGTTTTAGCAATTGCCTTCTTTGGGTAATAGTGATATCTCCGAGTGTAGTGCTTGGGTGCATATGTGTGTTTGACGATTGGTTTGTTGCCTTTGGAATGACCTTTGCCGAGTTCTAGGTCTTTGCCATTTTGGCATGTATTCCATAGCCTAGCCGATATTTCACATTATTCCAATCACTTGACTTGGGTAGTTTCTACCATTCCCAAAGATTTGTGTTCCTCCCCGATAGAACTTCTCGGGGATTTTGGTAGCCTGCTTTCTTCTTCACAGTACTTCCCGTTTAGAGTTTGCCGAGGAACTCGCTAGATTTCTTCTCGTATGTCCTCTCAAAGATACTCAACTAGTCAAATTTTCTTTTCCTTTATATCCAATGCCGCTTTGTTTGTGATTGTGCTTTGGGATGAATTTGTGTGCAACATTTGGTATCTTGATTTTTGAGATGCTTCATTACTTGAAGATCCTTTTTCCAAGATCACTCTTGAGCTTGACTATGCACAAAGGAATTGAATCCTATGCCCTCTTATCTCCACATTCTTTTTGGCTCATGATAAGGTCATCCAAATGATTTAGATGCCTTTGTGAATGAAGCAATCACATTTTTGAGATCATTTTCTCTCTTTTCTATAGCAGTTATCTCTCGCTTATTAGTTTAGCATTTTCAGCCTTCAACTCTTTGTTCTCATCACTATGTGACTTAGAGTACTCGGCCTTAGTCACCGTGAGTTTTGGCTTGAGCTGGTTGTTTTCCTCATTTAATAGTGAGTGTGAGGATTTGATGTGCTCAAAGTCTTTCATCATTTTGCCTAATGAATCATAAAGATCGGTGGGTGATGAAGTGTGTGTCACAATCACTATCACTAGAATCAATGAGATGAGTTAGAATGTACCTCATCTTCTTGGTCGTTGATCTTGTTCTTTAGCCATTAGACAAATCATAGCTTCTTCTTCGAGAATCACTTGAGTAGTCACCACTACTCTCTCTCGAGTCCGTTGTGTCCTTTGACTTAGTTGTTTCAAATAGTTTCAGCACCCAACATTGCTCTTTTCTTTTCTTGCCTTCTTTCTCTCAAGACTTTTCTTTCTTCTTCATTCCCGCATTTATTGACTCTGGATATGGACAAATAATAGCAAAGTGTCCTGGTTGTCTCGAATTCCAACACGGTTTTCAACTTTTGACCAAATCTCTCATTTCTTGGGTTGTCACTCTTTGATATTCGACCTTTGATACTCATCTCTCTTTGGTGGCCTATCTTCCTTGACTTGGAGGGAGCCGAATGCCTTCTCGAGGATTCACCTTTGTTTCTTTTGTCGTTCTTGTTGAAGAACTTGTTGAATCTTTTAACCATTAAGGCAATTTCCTCCTGGTCTATGATTTCTTTGGTTTCAGCTCTCTTTCCTTCCTTGACTATGAGTGCAGCTGTTATGGGTACAGATATCTCCTCTTGATCCTTTCTTCTGAGCTCAAACTCATAAGCTTTGAGGTCCGAGAATAGTTCATGATTGTATGTTTTTGATAGGTCCATCGAGCGCCTTAGAGCCATGGTCTTCATTTCCCACTCACCGAGCCTTCTAAGTATCTTCATACACATCTCCTTCTCGTGTGTATTCTTTCCCAAGTGTTGAGAGCTCATTTGTAATTTCGGTGAATCTAGCATCCAGATGGTCCATTGTTTCACCTGCAAGCATTTTAAAGTTTTCAAATTTTTGAACAACAACAGATAATTTGTTTTCCTTAATTTTCTCAGATCCTTCACAAATTAAGGTTAATTTATCGCTTAGTCCAAAGTCTTGTAAAGTATATCCTTGGCCACATTGTCAAGGTTGTGTCTTTTTCTATCATCATTTGTCCACTCGACTCTTGGCTTTTCAACCATAGTCGTCCGGGAGGAGCAACCTCATCTTCCTCGCTTGCATCGCTCTCCTTGCACCGTGTTCACTTTCATTATTTGCGGTGCCCATCCTTCTATCACTATCCACATCTCATCATGTAAAGTCGATAGATGAGCCCGCATACGTATTTTCCAAACCATCAAATTCTTCAATGGTGAACATAGGGATGCGTGTCAAATTTGCTTCCATGATAATAACTTTGTTGTTTTAAAAATGGCTTTTGAAAGAACAAGTGTTAAAAAAATTCTTTGAAAGATTGGAGATCTAGTTTACTAACCAAAGGAAGGCTCAATGAATCAACCGCTCCGATACCACTTGTAGGTCCCAAGGGTGTGAGTAAGGTTTAGAAGGGGTTTGAATAAACCTTAACAACTTTTTGAATTTAGTCATTTTAAATTATTACAGAGTTAAATACACACCTATGTCCTTGATGGACAACTAAGTTAGTTAACCAAATAGAGTTGGCCACTCAACCGGACTGATGAGCCTAGTGATAGAATAACTCATCTATTTAGTCTAAACCTTAACTCGGGTCAGATGAGATTCTCAATGGAAGACTTAACACCCTTAAATTTGACTTTTTTTTTTTTTTAACACTTGGTTTTAGCACTTTGTTAATTATCAGCTTGGATTGCAAATTGTCGCATATATTAATTGATGCGTAAAGTAAATGATGAAATGTAAATGACACAATAAATTTTATAGAGGTTCAAGACGGGGTAATTCTTCTACTCCTCTCTTCTCCAACTCCGGAGGAATCCACTAAGTATCGATCGAGTACAAAGTGGTTATCAGTCCGTATACAAGTCTTGATCACACAAATGACTTGATCCTTTGGGACTCAGTCTGAGATGTTTTGGTCACACACCTGCTTCTCGCTCGACCAGCTTCTTCTTCACAGGGTAGCTGCCTTTGCTACTACAGCTCACTTGCTCAAGCTTCTTGGATTTGATCACGAAGCCCTCCAATAACTTGAGACTGGTTCGACTCTTGAACCTTTCTACAGTCCTCCTTGGAATGTAGTCCCTTTTGATTTTTCAAAAGTTTCCTCTTCAACATTTTGAAGTTGTCTTTCCTTCACAACTTGGTGTTGGATCGATTTCCTTCGAAGTTTAGGCTTGAGGATTTGCTTGAATAACTTGAGAATATTTTTGCAGGTTACAGCTTGAATAATAGCTTGAATGTTCGTGGTTCGTAACCTTCTCTCAAAGGATTCTCGCTTTTATAGTGAACTTTCAAAAATCGCCCGCTTAAGAGATAGGCGATTTTAAAAGTCACTTGTGTTTGTTGGCTTTTTCTTGTTGCGATTGATATTGACATTTCCTCGTATTAAATGAACTTTCAGCTTTTCAGAGTCTGACTCAGGTGCAGTGCTTCCCATTGGTTTATTCCTTTTGCACGCTTCTGGGACTGAGCACTTTAAGACATGGTAGCATGGAAGTATTACTTGTTTAGGTAATATTCTTGACTTTTGTGCAACGGATTCTTTTCAAATTGTCTTGACTTGACTCGCTTTTTCCCTCTGTGACTTGAGTCCGCCCAATGATTGAGAGACTCATCTGGCCACTTCAACTTGAGACTTGGTTTCTAGAGTTGACTTGATCGACACTTCACACACCAGGTCCAAATGATACTCCTTCGCCGAGTTCTCGACTTCTCCTCATTGCCATACTCAACAGTTTCACACAAGTCTTCATCTCAGGCCTTCAGTTGACTTCTTGTATATCCAGCATAGCCGATTTGACTCACTGTACAACCCTATATATTACAATGCAAATTACAAGAAAATGGGTGCCACCTTTCTAGTCTAAGTTTAAATGGCATTCATCAAAATCTAAATAATAAATTTCCCAACAGCTTTCTCAACCTCCCGACCAAAGCCCAAAGACATGTCGCACGTAGATCCGTAGAAGAAGGGTCTAATTTCATCAATGATATGACCATCTTGCAAATCTCAAGTTCAACGAAAGAACGCTCGTGCAAAGAAGAGGTAAGAAGAAAAAAAAGAGGCAAACGAGAGAATGGCTCGAGAAGAAGCAAAGGGATGACCCTGCTGCCAATCGGGCCTATGAAAAGAAGAAATAAAAGAAGAGGAAACAAAGAGGAAGAGAGTTGATACTAATGTAAAAGAGTCAAGAAGAGAGAGGAAGGAAGCTAATACGTTGAAATGTTGCAAACCTTTTCATGTATTTTGTTGTAAATATATTTGTGTAAGTTTTTTTTTTTTTTTTTTATTTTTATTTTTATTTTTTTTATTTTTTTATTTTTTTATATATTTGTGTAAGTTTTCTCGTAATAAGCTCCTGGTGTATTTCCTTATAATTTTTCACTCTATATGTATCTAAGCTTAAAATTGTGTATTGACATGAATAATAATCTAGCTCTGATACTTGTTGTAAACAGTTGTGTAAAGGACAAGAATGCTATGATCAAAAAAATGATTCATTCAAAGCATACATTCTTTGTTACTGCATTGCCTGTATTTTTCCTTACTCTTTACTTATTTAATTTAAGAGTTGGCATCATCAAAAAGGGGGAAATTGTTAGGAAATTTATTTGTTAGATTTTGATGATACCATGTAAAACTTAAACTTGGAAGTTGGCACCCCATTTTCCTTGTAATTTGCATTGTAATAGATAAGGCTGAAAGAGCTGAGCCAAGTCAGCTATGCCAAGGATTACAAGAAGTCAATCATGATCGTGAGAAGACTTCCGTGTGGTGGTACCACGAGTAATGCCATGAAGGAAGACAATGACTCGATTGAAGAGAGTCACCGGGAATAGCTTGTTCGCCAAAAAATTATTTTGGTTCATACAACCGAAGTGTACAATGTAGTTTATAGAATAATGACAAGCAAGGTCATATTCTCGGTATTGAAGCGCTAAACACTTAGGCTATAATAACATCGTATTCCAATTTTATTGAAGCGGCAAATTCAATTATTTTAATCTAATAAACATCGAAAATTAAGAAAATAAAGACAATAAATTTGTGAAACCCACAAGTATTTTCAACATCATTAGAGCAACATTATGCACATAATCTCAACATGCTTCTTCAATATTAAATGCGAATAAAGTTTTAAAAATCAATTCATGCAATTTTATGGGTTCAAATTCCTAATATCATTTACTCCCCCGGGTCGTGGGTGCATAAAACAGCTTGATTAATAGCAATTGTAGTTCTCTCCGATCGTTATAATTTATTAACTCCAAAAAGATTTGTGAATTGAATGACTCCCCACAAACATGCCTCGTCACACATGTTTCATGTCCAATTTGATTTTAAAATTACTAGAACTCACCTCTCGAATTATGGACTAGTAGTATGACATTCAAATTATTGGCAAATAAAAAGCAATTATAAAATAAGCACTCAAATTCATAAAATAGAACACATGAATTAATTAAGAAAATAATAATCATATTCAATACAAATCTACAGCTTCGCTATGCCCCTAAGATCCGAAAAATATGTCAAACATTGATTACAAACTCATGTGACAAATCCGAATCAATATAATGGCATCATATAAGCATACAAGAGTTCTTAGACATAGAAAGAAAACCCCTTCTTGTCGATGGATTCCCCTTCCAAGCCCTCGAAGCTCTTGTGCTCTTAGATGCGAAAGCCTCATGGTGTTCTTCGCGACCTAGACTTTTAACTTCCTGCTCTTCGATTCCTTCGCTCTGTGTTATTTGTTGTGTTTTTTCATTGAATGATGGATTTTCGTGCATAGCCTTGGGTCCCTTTTATAGATGCTTGGAGAGATCACTTGCGTAGTTTGAGTAGAAAAAGGAGACCAATTCAGCTCCGATTCAAGACGCCCGTGTCATCCCACACGGTCGGGTAGTGATCGGGAATTTGATCTCTCGGCTCTTCATTCAAGTTGTAGATCTTTCTTTAGATTTCCATGGCCACTTGAATCACCTAAATATCAATTTTGTAGAGGAGGTTATGGCCAAAATACTAAACCCTGCCAATGCTGGAAACTTTTAGCCGTTTTTGCCGCTTTTGAAGGAAATTCTCTTTTCTTTGACCGTCCATGCTTTTTTCCTTCACATTTTTGCTCGTACCTTGTCTTTTTACATATCATTTGAAATATGATATCATCTTTTGTCCAATTTAGCTCCATTTTATGCAAAATTCACAAGAGTACGCAATATCACACCCAACAAGAGAAACCAAGTAAAAACACACTAAATATGCGTGCAAATGCATCAAATATAAATCATTTTAAGTACTCAAGTGCACGATATTTTACACTCATCACATCCGAAGAAGTGTCACCAAGTCAACTAAAGAAGCCAAGTCTACAAGTTGAAGTGATGGAGTTGAGTCAATCCAATGATTGGAGCAGACTCAAGTCACATGGGGGCAAAGGCAAATCCTAGTCAAGACAACCGACTTAGATCCGTTGATTAAAGTAAAGAACATTACTCAATATAGTAATATGTCAAGAATTTCTAGGTCTAAAGTGTTTGTCCCCAATTACGAAAAAGGAATGAACCAATGGGAAACACCGCACCTTGGTGTCAAAACGCTCCCAAACGCTAAAATGACATTAATACGAGGAAAGGTCAACATCACCGGGTCGCACCAAGACAAGACCACCAACGAACACAAAGTGACATTTGAAATTTGCCTATCTCTTCAATGGGCAAAATTTAAAATGTGCACTATAAAAGGTCGAGGAAGTTATTGAGAAGAGGTTACTCGAACCATAAACAACCAAGAAATATTAAAGCATTTAACCCGCAATACTCTAAAGCTTATCAAGATATTCCTCAAGCACGAAACTCAAAGGAAATCGATCCAACTCAAGTTGTGAAGGAAAGACAACTTCTAATCAAAGAGGAAACTTTTGAAGAAACCAAATGGGTCTACTTTCCAAGACAGGGATTGTAGAAAGGTTCAAGGTAGAACCATTATCAAGTTTGTTGAGGGCTTGTGATCAAATCTAAGAACTTGAGAAGTGAGTCAAGAGTAGCGCAAAATGCCCTGTGAAGAAGTTGAGTCGCAAGAGAAGCCACTGTCTGATCAAGGTTGTCTCCCCAGATCGTTCACCGCTTTGTAAACTGATCTATTACATAGTGGATTCTCCAGGAGTTGGAGAAGAGAGGACTAGAAGAATTACCCCATCTTCAACCTCTATAAAATATTTGTGTCATATACTTTCAAAAAACTTATTTTCCAAAGATATTTACTTTATATTTGTTGTTCGTATTATATTTGCTATCCAACTAATAAATAACCAAGTTCTAAAATCAAGTGTTAAAAAATGCTTAAAACTAAACAAAGGGTGTTAAGACTTTCACCGTTAAAAACCAATCAAGAGTTAAGTATTTGGCTTGAGCAACCGAGTTATACTATTAACACTCTATCATGTCTGGCTGGGTAACTTAGCCAAAAGCCAACTTAGTTGTCCATCAGGACATAGTTGTTCGAGTCAACTCGTTGAATAATTTTTAAAGGACTAAAATTGAAAATTTGTGTTTACTCAACACCCCCTTCTAAACCTTACTTTACACCGCTTGGGACCCTCAGATTCTTGTCATGGTGAGCAAAGTTGCAACATGTCCACTGTTCTTTCTACTTAGTGCATCCGCGCACAATATTTTCCTCTTTCCCGGTGATATTGAATGGTGCAATCATAATATTTCACCAATTCTAACCACCTCTTCCTCGACGCATATTCAACTCCTTCTCGTGTGAAGATGTACTTCAAGCTCTTTATCCGTGAAGATCTCACACTTCCCACCATAAAGGTAGTGACGCCAAATCTTTAAGGCGTGAACTCATCGCCGCTAACTCCAAGTCATGAGTGGGATAGTTTTGTTCACGCATTTTTAATCGTCTCGATGCATAGGCGATGACCTTGCCATTTTGCATTAGACACATCCCAATCCTAGTTTTGACGCATCCGTAAATTATAAATCCTTTAGTTCCTCTCGAATCGCTAAAATAGGAATTGTTACTAATCTCCGCTTAAGCTCTTGAAAGTTGTTTTCACACTCGTCTGGCCCATCAAATTTCTCATTATTCTTGGTTAGAATTAAATGGCTTGGCGATTTTCGAGAAATCCTCGGATAAATCTTCTCAGAATATCCAAATTAACCCTAGGAAACTGTGCTTCTCTGCGTTAGTCGGTGCTTTCCAATCCAATATTGCCTCTACTTTGGATGGGTCTACTTCAATTCCACCGCAATGACAATGTCCTAAAAACACAACAATGTCTAGCCAAAACTCACACTTGCCGAATTTGGCATAAAGTTTATCATGTTGCAGTCTCTAACACAATGCGTAGATGTTCTTCATGTTGTTCTTTGTCTTACGAAAATACCAAAATATCATCAATGAAGACAATAACAAACTTATCTAGATAAGGATGAAACACTATGTTCATCAAATCCATAACATCAAGCAGTATTTGACAATCCAAAAGGCACAACGGGTAAACTCGAAATGACCGTATTTTTTGTCTGAATGCTTTTAGGGGGATATCACAACGTTGATCTTCAATTGGCGTATCCCCGATATCAATTATATTTTTGAGAACACGCTGCTCCTTTTAATTGGGATCGAACAAATATTCCATCCTGTGCAAAGATATTTGTTCTTCATAGTCAACTAGCTCAAATCTCGATAGTCGATGCACATTCAAGAGATCCATCCTTCTTTTCTCACAAATAATACTGGTGCTCCGCAAGGTGAAACACTTGGTCGATGAATTTTTATCCAACAACTCTTGCATTTGATCTTCGGTTCTTGTAGCCCCTTGGGCACCATTTTGTATGGCGCTTAGATACCGTGCCACTCATGGCACTAAATCTATGGTGAATTCAACTTGGCAACTGGGGGAATCCTGTGAAATCACTCTAGGAATACGCCTACAATTTCTTTAACCACCGTTTATCCGTTGCCTTATTTTCAAATGTCTCTTCCCATTATGTTCACTCAAAATCCTTCGCAACCTCTCTTTCAAGCATTATGATAGCTTTCATTGCTGAAACCATCTTTATTCTATTGTTTTGTCTTTCTCTCCTGAAAGGCAAATCGATTCCATTTGATCCTTTGAATTCAATTTCTTCTATCAAAATATTTAATGGTGGCCTCGCTTCTTACTTAACCAATCTATACCCAATATAACATCAAAGTCTCTCATCTCTAGATATACAGACCGACTTTCATTTGTCGACCATACTTACTTCTAGTTCTTAATTGTTATCACAACTAGTTATCAAATATTTTCCACTCCTCTCTCGCAGCTTTAGTCTTAACAGCTTTTCCCGAGGGAATACTTACTTCTAGTTCTTCATTGTTATCACAACATTCTAGTCCAAGTTTTCTTAAAGTTCTCGCACATGAATGAATGTGAAGCTCAAGTATCAAATAATACAAGTGTAGGAACATGAAATACAAGTAGTATACTACCTGGCTATGGTTTCCCGTTTTTCTCTGTTTCTTCATTGGTCGAGCGAAAACACAAGCCTTCCCTTTCTGCCTTGAGGACGCCTTGGCCTTGGCTGGGGCCTCCTATTCTTATTCCTTATAAGGCTGAATGCCTGGATCCGGGTAATTTTTCAATCTTAGACCTTGGTTGGGTCACCTAAAATAGAGTCCTTTCCCCCGCTCATGCATTCGCCATAGTGGTACTCTCTCCATGTAGGCATTTGGGTGAATTTCTATAGGTTGGGACTTGGTTCCCGCTTGTTTGAATCTTCCATTGGGAGGAATGAACTTCCCTTTGGGGGGAACCCATTTCTTCTTTCCCCTGGTCAAGGGTGTGGCGGTCCGATTAAGATTCAGACTATAAGATATGATTTGAGACCTCGATCACTTCCCTTCGGTAGGGCAACCTTAAACCTGGGGATATGATGCTCCAAATTTCTGGCCTTAACCCTCTCTCAAATCCCCTCGCCTTCTTCCATCCGTCTACTATGTGGGGTGAAAATCTGCAGACAATTGATCAATTGTCTTTTTATACTCCATAACCTGTAAAACTTACTTGTTTTAAATTAACAAATTTATTTTCCTTTAATCCTTAACCACTATTCTTAAAATAGCGAAGTGAAGAACCATCCTTTAAATTCATTCCACGCCAATCTCTCCCTTCGCCCTCCGCTGTCAGGTCTTTTCTACGCGATGTCCACGTTGGGTCGCACTTTTCAAACAATCGAAACTTTCCCACAAGAAACCTTTTGTGTTTTCGAATACTCTAGATGATCCAAAATCCTTTTCTAATTCCATGATCCACTCATCCAATTCTATCGTGGGACCTTCATTCCTATAGAGTCTTGGTGGTGTGAATCGTCAATTGTTCAATGACTTCATACATGCTAAGCTTCTTCAAGGTGCATTTGTACATTCGGGAGTCACTTGTTGAATAATACTGTGGGTAGTGCAAAAAGTCTCAAGCGACCGCTTTATTGCTCCAAACACAGGAGTCAGCCGCTTCCTGCTCACATGTTCACTTGTAGGCCGAGCGATGGAGGGCTCTCTCTACCTCGGCCCCGCCACGCTTATCTTCTTAGTGGTGCCATTTTTCTTTGTTAATCGTAATATTGTAGCCCTTGTTAACTAGCGAGACTCGCGGGGAGTCTCTCGTAATACAAAGCTCAACAACTAAAACCCAATCATGCTATTTGAAGATATAAAAGTTCTCATTAATCTATCTAAAAGCCAATTAATCGCCGCCTTTATTTCTCGGTGATAAATTCAAAAGTCTAAGTTCACGAAGCATCAAATGATCTAAGTCAAAGTTCTTTCATTCATGAAATTCTTAAAAGCATCACTAAAGTTTTCAAGATTTATTGTACTAGTTCTCATAAAGTTCTCAAAAGTTCTTGTAGTTCCTCTAAAGTTCATCATATTCATAATCATTCTTGTTTGAGGAACAAGTTCATTTCATAAAATTTAATTGAAGTAATATGCAATAAAATCAAAGCATTTTTACTAAATCATACCTTGAGCGTGTGTAGGTTCGCTAACGTGGTCGCCTTTTCCCAATTTTGATTAATCACGTTAACGACCCGCTTTGATACCACTTGTAACGCCCGAACCCATTTAGTGGTAGGAGCATCATTGTGGTACACTTGAGTATTTATAAATAGATGCGAAGCATAAATAGAATACTTTAATTACTAAAATGTGGGCTTAAAAATTTCTTAAATAAACTTGAAAGTTATCAAAAAGCTAAAAAGGTTTTGATAAGAGTTACATTATAAAATCCATATTACATCAACATTAAAATATAAAATTCATTTAATCAAAACACATGTATTTTATTTAATTAAGAAATAACCGAACGACGCCACGCAGACAGCTCCTATGCCCGCTCCCTGCCATCATCATTATCTCTGAAATGTAATAAAAAATGAAGGCGTGAGCTATGAAACTCGTGGAAAATGTAAGGGTTACCTTTATAAGTCAAAACTTGATGCAATGCAATAAAGTTCATTTTCCGACACTAATGGGTCTCCCCAAACGTTAAGATATATATGGCTCTCGCCATTTTTGACACCGGTCTCCCAACGTTGGGGGTATAAAAGTGGCTCTCGCCATTTTAGCAATTCTGAAAATTGACAAGGACATACTATAACAAGACAACATGCTTACAAAATCAAGTTTACCTACCTTTAGTTTACATAAATCTAAAGGATGTATTTATTCGAATGAGTCTCATATCCAATTGCGTCGACCTAATATGCTTAATTTTTTCAACTTAAATGACATAGGACAATGTAATAATCATTAAATAACTTAGTCACCGAGAAATTAAATAAAGTCTAATATGTTCCTAAAGTCGCTTATCTCATGATCGGTGTTCGTCTACTTTTAAAGAGCTTTAAAAACGATATGACCAAAGTCAAAAGTCAATCAAAGTCAATGGTCAACATAAAGTCCAAGTCAAAATAAGTCAAAGTCAACATAAATTCAATTAATCTTTACCCAACCACCTAAATCAATTAATCGCCTAACGACTCATTTTAGATGAAAATCCCTGTTAATCGAAACCTTTAATATATAAAATCTTATTTCACTTAAAATCTTGATTTTCTTAAATATGATATGTCATCTCAAAAATCCCAAAATATCTTAGTCACGAAAACTCGAACTTATTGATCTAACACTTAACGCAAAATTTCCAAAAAAGTAACATTGAATTGGGCGTGCTGGCATAATACATGTCACATCACTTACATCACATCATATCAAGTCACATCACATCACATCAAGTCACTATTCATCACCCCTACCACCAATTCCTCGGCTAATCTTAGCCCGCTCCGCACCGCGACCTCCCGGTGGGTAGTAAAAATGACCTGCAAATGAACGTTTTTACCATTTTTCAGCTCTATTCAATTTTTCCCGCCTCTAATTTTAAGCACTAAATTTTATCAACTCTTTTTATCCTCAAAATCACTTTTTAGAACCAAAAGTTTTCATCAAAAATTAATTTTAAGTGCTTTAAGCTTCTAGCTTTTAACAATAAAGGAATTAATGAGAACAAAAATCCTAAATTGATCAAGTTCATCAACTAGCTTAAGTTCTTCTCCAATGTTGGGAAATTTATTGTTTAGCTTAAGGACTTGAGAGGCATAATAGTCAGAATCCATATAGTTGGTGGTAACAAGAAAGAAACAATTTTGTGGAAATGCTTTCAGATATTTCGTAATACTGTTCAACAAGCCGTCATGTCCGGCGAAATGAGAATGCCGATGCAAAGACAAAAATTGAGAGAACATATTGAGTACATGCATGAATTCTACATCACGATAAAGCCGTCGCGTGATAAAATAAGAATGAGCTCTCGCGTATGGAAGAAAACATGGATCGTGGGCATCCACTTTCTTATCGACATATACTAAAGTCAATCCAACGCTACTCGCTCTGGTTTTGCGCCGCATACCCGCAGCAGACTCCGCAGCTCTATCACAGACTCGACTTCCCGCCGCTAGTTTGTTTCTGTGGGGCTCTTGATGATGCCAAAAAGGGGAAGAGGAATACCTAAAAGCACACAAGGAATCAAGTTGAGAAGGAGGGAGAAGCTGTGAAGGGAAAGACAGCTGAGGAAGTTTCAAG
>CM071936.1:91944583-92205501 GCA_016081115.2 Rehmannia glutinosa | reverse complement strand
ACCCTTTCAAGAAAACAAGCAAATATAATTAGTGCAAAAGAGTTTTACAAAGTTCATAGAGTACAAAGCAACATGAAAGAAAATGCTAAAAAGTGAAGGGGTGGAGAATCATCATTCCTCGTCAAGAGAAGCAAGTTCCGGAATAAGATCTTTGATGAATTTCTTCAATTTGCCGATTGACTTTTTCAAACTAGAATTTTCCTTCTTCACAATCCGAGCTCTTTTCTAAAAGAGGCTACATCTCTAAATGTTTCTCTTTCCACTTTGGCCATTCTCTCTTTGAGATTTAAATCTTCAACATCCGACTCGTCTTCATCTTCTTCCTCATTTTCTTCCTCCCTAATTTCTTGTTCATTTCCCACATTCTCTTCTTCATTTTCCTCTTCATTCCCCACATTCTCTTATTCATCATCTCTTTGTTCACAAACTCACCTCTTCAATATTTTCAACCTCGTTGTCATTAAATAAATCATCCCGAGGTTGTTGTCGATGTCGGGCACATCCCTAGCGGCTTTGGTGGGAACCCATGGTAAATGTCGTCGATTCTTACCATTTGTAGATTGTTGGCATTATCAAAGTAATTGTGATGAATTTCGGTATTCATTTCACTTTCTCGGGTATCCCATAAGTATAATAGTCGGCAAATCAAATTTCCCAAGGTATATTTTTTTCTTAGTATGCCTTCTTGATTCTCGACAAACAATACACAAAAATTGCTCCATAATTTACTCTTTCTCCTCGAACAATCTTATAGGTGAGAAAGAGTTCGAGATTACTCGGAAGTTTTACTTCTTTTCCACAAACACAATAGGAGCAAATAATAGATATAATTCGATAATTTGGCGACATTGCCGAGTATGTTTCTTCGATACACTCCTAAAAAGGTTTTCACATCATCTAGTGAAACACCGAAAATGTTATCATCCCAATGAGTGCAATCCACATTAACCACTCCATCATTCTAAGCACATTAAAGTGATTACAAATATCGCCAATGTCCATGAAAAATGCCTACCATTAACAAATGAGTGAAGTTCCAACGGATTATCTACCGTAGCGTCAAGAATCCACATATTTGCATAAAAAGGTTTTATAAGCTTGTCATCATAATGCAAACACGGATTATCCCAAAGTGAAACCCATCCTTGAATTTCAAAATAAGCCCTAATATCCAGAAATTCATCATGAAATGCTAGAAATCGAACCATACGAGTGCATGCAATTTTCTTGTCATTCAATCCAATATTCTCATAATGCTCCTCCGCAAGTTTGTTTAGAAATCGAAATTTATTGGCTCTAGAGGGAGGCTCATAAAGAAGTGATAACTTACTTGAATCCCAATGAATGTTTGATTTTGAGACCCCGACTCTTAATTCATCAATCTCTTCTTCCGTGAGCCGGTTTGAATTATCTCCTTGTGGAATATCAACTTGTTGGGGGTTGGAGGAAGATTCGCCTTTGCCTCCTTCTCTCTTTTGAGGATTTCGCTCGGTAGAATTTCTTGAGGTGCCATATATGTGAAATTCTTGCAAAGATAGAAGGATTAGCAACAAGAATCGTGAAAATGATGAGGAATTGAAGAACTTAGGAAATATCGGCAAGGGGTTTGAAGAAATTTCTGTTCTGTTTTTGAAGAAAGAAGACAGACGATATAAACCCAATTTTTGGCCTCAGGCGACCTGGCCGGTTGGGTACGACCGCCGCCCGCTTGACCGTCCCCAAAGGCAATTTTTCTTTCTCCTGCACTTTTCCAAAATTCGATATTTCACCCCAAAAGTTTTAAAACTTTGTAAAGATAATTTTGGACCAAGTCCAACAAATACGGGTTTTGGGAAAACATATATTCGAGAAAATCGAGACTTAACGAGTAGTGCCCTTTTAAAAAAAATTTTGCAAAATCATTTAGGGGCACTTAAGAGGTTGAAATGAAATATCTTGAAAGATATGTGCATAAGCATAATATCGAGTTCTAAGATAAATACGAGTGAACATACCTTGATAGTTTAAGAAACTTGATGACGAAATAGCCAATGAATATGAGAAATATATCCTACACAATTCTTAAGCAAAATTTGCACAATAGCACAAGTGTAGGCAAGTAATAGGAGATATCAAAGAAATAATAAACCACATAAGTTTAATTAAATGCACAAGAGTTTTAGAAATATCATACAAGGTCTTCTTATAAAAAATTTGAAACTCACAAATATATTGAAGACCTAAATTTGAGAAAAATAATGAAAACTCATTTGCAATAAAAACATGCATACAACAAAATAAAATGCATATTTAAATGGGGAGATACGGTTTACCAATTACGCCATTTCCATGGGTTGTGCCGTTCCCATTGTTGATGATATCTTCCTCTTTGAAGATTATTTTGTTGATGATGACTTCTCCAATTTCTCTATTTCCAAGCATTGTGGCTTTCCCATTTTTGAAGGTGTCTTTCTCTTGAAAATCATCTTGTTGATGTTGTCTTTGCCATTTCCAAGGATTTTGTTCTTCCCATTTTTGATTATTTTCTCTTCTTGGAAAGTGACTTTGTTGAAAATGTTTTCTCCTTTGATTAAGTGAATTGGTCATTTGATGTCTTTTTGACGGTATGAATTTTCTCCGATTATTATTCCACCGGTACCTAATAAAACATTATTTTGTGGTACCTCAAGTGCTTGGGTCCTTTAGGATTAGCTTTGAGACTTTTAGGTCTCCAACAATAATTTGAGCTATTTCTAGCCCGACAAGTATTAACCGTATGACCCTTTTTACCGCAATAAAAGCAAGTAATAATTCTAGGAGCATAATGACCAACATGCTTAGAGACTTGATTCCTTTTCATATGATTGACAACATTGGACTCATGATCATGTTCACTATTCAAATTATCACAACCATTATCATTTACCACATTAAGCAATTCATTGGTACTCAAGTTGGATTTTGATAAACCATTTTTCAAGCAATTAATATCCTCAACAAGAGTACTATTTTCTTTTTCAAGGTTTCTAACCTTGTCAAGTGTGGTGGTGTGAGTACATGATAGTGATTCATAGAAGTAAATAAACTATCATTATCATTTTTTCAAAATATTGAATTCCTTTTTCAAATTTTTGTATTTAACAAGTAAATTTTGGAATTCATTTTGAAGATCATCAAAATCATTTTGCAAATCACTATAATCATTTTGAATAACAATATCATAAGAAGTAGAGGGTTTAAGACATACCTCGCTTTTTCTTCGATGCCCATAAAACAATATTCAACTTCTTTATAGTTGGAAGTTTTAAGAGGCTTGTTCCTTAGATTTGAGCTTGTATCCCTTTTGAGAAGTAGATGTTTTTGTTTGACTCCTTTTATTTGCAAATACTCCATAGATGGCTTCTAATTGTTTCCATACTTCATGTGCCGATTGAATTCCTACAATATGTTCATATTCCTTATTAGTGAATGAACAATACAAAATATTGAGAGCTTTACCGTTTAAGGAGATGATTTTCTTCTCTTCATCATTGAGCTCTTTGAATCCTTTGGAGGTGTGTGGTGTGTCTATCATCGGAATGGATTCTCCATTTATGATGATGTTCCATAAATCGAACCCGCAACCTTGAAGATAACATTCCATTCTTTCTTTCCAAAATATAAAATTTTTGAATCAAATAGAGTGGCTTGGTGGTGGAGGTGCCGGTAAGATGAGCTTCATTCGTAGCCGACGATCGTTCCTCTTCACTCGCGATGTGAAACGAGCTTGCCAAAGAGTTTGGCTCTGATACCACTTGTAAGTCCAAGCGGCTACGATAATCTAGAGGGGGGGTGAATAGATTATCTCCATCTTTTCGAATATACCATCCTTTTAAAACCAAATGCTCAAAGACAATAATAAAGGTGCGGAATGTAAACAACACACGTCGATTTATAGAGGTTCAACCCACCTAGGGCCTAATCCTCTACCACCCCAGTATATCCGGGATAGATTTCAAAAAGAAAAAAAAGATTTTATTAATTACCAAAATTAATACAACACCAACTTACAACACCTTGAAGAGCACCTCACTCTTCTTCAACACCACATTTGGAGATTACCACAATCTCCCTTTGAAGATTACCACAATCTTCCTTCAACGGCACCTTGTGAAGATTACCAAAATCTTCAACCTTGAAGAATACCAAATTCTTCAACACCTCAATAAGAAGATCACCACAATCTTCTTGCACCTATCACCTAGATCATCCAAGTGTGTTCTTACCACAAGAACACTCACAAGGATATATTGTGTTGAATGATAACCAAAAATCAAGATTACAACTCAATAAAGAATATTACAATTTGAGTGCAAAGTGTAATCAAGAATAGCCTAGACCTCAAGGATGTGAAAGTGATAAGCTAGGCAAAATTACAACAAGAATAATAACAATGAAGAACAAATATTTGCTTGAAGTGTATCTTGTTGTGTTGTATTTGGTTGCTCCAAAACTTCCTCTATTTATAGGAGATGATTGATCAAGCATAGGCTCCTCTTGGGATTGAAAATCTACAGAAAAATATAATTAAAATCAAGAATATAGTCATGTTAGAAATCAATCCCACATTTTAAGGAAATTTGTTCACGTCAAACGGTCATATTTTTGTCAAAGCACAGCGGCGTGTCGCACAGAAATAGACGTTAAAACAAAATACAGAAATTTACACAGGCACCGGTCGACGAGGGTTCGACCGGTTGACCTTCCCCGATTCCAACCGGTCCCCCTCATGGATTTGGATGAAAGAAAACGCTCGCTTTCAAGAAGAACGTTCAGGTCCAGTCGACCCTGGCGACGACGACGGGCCGACGCCAGATGCACGGCCGACCGACTGCTTTTTCACTTACGCCTTATTTTTGTTCCAAAATCATCTTCGTGTACGGGTTGCCCTATATAGATACCGATTTGACTCAAGAGAGACATAAATGTTGTCCAATTTTTGTCGAAAATAAAACTCAAGAAATACTCCGAGAATTTAGTAAAAATATTTTAAACCAATCGGGAGTATTTAGACAACATTTAGAAACCTTGTTTTGAAGTAAAAACATATAAACGTAAAATCATTAGAAGTGTTGTCCAATTTTATCTAAAGTTAAACTTGAAGAAATACTCCTAAAATATTAAAACCATTTTAAATCATTTAGGAGTATTTGGACAACAATTAAGAACATTGTTTTGGTGTAAAAATAAAATCATCAAAATTAAGATAAAAACATGTATCAAACAACCTATACCGAGCTAACCTGGATAGGACCCTCTCTGTGATGGGAATTACCACTATTGATTTGTTTAAGATAAAATTCCGTGATAATTGGATGTTTATAGAACTCGACGAGGATACGTTTAGTGATTATCCTCTTGTAATAATACTAACTTAGAAGACTGACCGAGTGGTCAATTGTTGACTTCATATATTACCTTAATTAGTATCATTTTCTTGATGAGACAAACGCTAGTTATGTCTTGTTTAGAATGGAATCCGAGCTTCCAACATGGCCGATGATGTATGAATTAAAAAGTGAGAGAGACTACCATAAGGAGGCGGCATCACACGCACACGAAATTCATGCACACCGACTCCCACCACGACTAGAGCAAAGAACGCACTCGAGCACTAGAGGACATTCTAGCTAACATGCATGATAGGAGGAATGACCTCACCGATCGCCGAGGAACTGCATGACGATAAGAACGCACGAGATTAGATCCAAATACTACAGAGCGGCTTGAATGTAAGATTTGTGGGACATATTTTGGGAAAATCAGAACATCGCAAATAGATATGGGCCAACCACGAATCATGAAAAGATTGACCGATCAATGCCTGTTAAACATCACCGTGATACGATCTAAAGATTTCCTAGATGGACATGTGCAACAACAATTAGGAACCATCAACAATTCGAATAGGACAATAGCGGTTGCAAAGCCCAAGTCATGTCCTTACAACTTCAAGTAAAGACCGAGAAGCTATGGGACAAACATCTACGCCGCTTACTAAATTCGAAATACAACGTTGGGAGAATGGATAAGGAAAGAAGCCGATGGGAGAAAAATCATGTGCTTATTGTCATAAGACAGACATACCATTGATGAGTCTTTGCGGAAATAGGGAAAGTGTCCTGAGGTGTGGGAGTGCAGAGCACTAGTATAAGAATTGCCCGTCAACCGTTAATGGTGGGAACAGCTAGCTCAACCACAAAAACTAGGAATAGACAAGAAAATCGGGCAAGGATGCCATCCTGAGTAGTTGCCTTGGCGGAACATGAGGCTCCCGATGCAACCAATGTGGTGGAAGGTACGTTTCTAGTGTCAAACCACTATGCCAAAGTGTTATTTGACCCTGGGTTATCACCCTCATTCATTGCACTGCATTATGTACAAAATGTGCATGCATGCATGGAACGTATGTGTATATTCTTAGAAGTATCAACTCCCATGGGCGCAAGCCAATTAATTGATGTTATTATAAGGCATGCGACATAAAGATTGGTGATATGAACTTTTGTAGGTCCCAAGGGGTGTGAGTGTAAGGTTTAGAAGGGGGGGTTGAATAAACCTTACCAACTTTTTCCATTTTAGTCCTTTTAAAATAATACAGAGTTAATTTCACAGCTAAGTCCTTGATGGAAAACTAAGTTAGTTAACCAAATAGAGTTAGCCACTCAACGACTGATTGAGCTATTGATAGAATAACTCACTGTTTAGTCTAAACCTTAACTTGGTCGATGAGATTTTCAATTAGACTTAACACCCTTGAATTTGGTTTAAGTTTGTTTTAACACTTGGTTTTAGCACTTTGTTAATTATCGCTTGATAGCAAGTTATCGCAGATATAAAATGATATGCGAAAGTAAATGTTGAAATGTAAATGACACAAAAAAATTTTTATAGAGGTTCAAGATGGGGTAATTCTTCTACTCCTCTCTTCTCCAACTCCCGGAGGAATCCACTAAGTAATGATCGTGAGTACAAAGTGGTTATTAGTCCATATACAAGTCTTGATCACACAAATGACTTGATCCTTTGGGACTCGGTCCTGAGATGCCTTGGTCACACAATCGGCTTCTCGTCGACTCGGCTTCTTCACAGGGCGGTTGCCTTGCTACTTGACTCACTTGCTCAAGCTTCTTGGATTTGATCACGAAGCCCTCCAATAACTTGAGACTGGTTCGACTTGAACCTTTCTACAATCCTCCTTGAATGTAGACCCCTTTTGATTCTTCAAAAGTTTCCTCTTCAACAGATTTGAAATTGTCTTCCCTTCACAAATGGTGTTGGATCGATTTCCTTCAAGTTTAGGCTTGAGGATTTGCTTGAATAACTTGAGAATATTTTGCAGGTTACAAATTGAATAATAGCTTGAATGTTCGTGGTTCGTAACCTTCTCTCAAAGTGATTCCTTAGCCTTTATAGTGAACTTTCAAAAAATCGCCTTGAAGAGATAGACTCGATTTTCAAAAGTCACTTGTGTTTGTTGGCTTGTCTTGTTGCGATCCCTGATGCCGACATTTCCTCGTATTAAATGAACATTCGATTTTCGAGTCGACACAAAGTGCGATGCTTCCCATTAGTTTATTCCTTTTGCACCCTTCCGGGATCGAGCACTTTAAGACATGGCAAAGATGGAAGTATTACTTGTTTAGGTAATATTCTTGAGTTCTCAGGTAACGGATTCTTTTCGATTGTCTTGACTTGACTGCCTTTTCCCCAGGTGACTTGAGTCAGCTCCAATGATTGAGAGACTCATCTGTCACTTCAACTTGAGACTTGGCTATCTAGAGTTGACTTGGCTGACACTTCTTACAACTGTATCTTAGCTGATACTTCTTCAGTCGAGTTCTTGACTTCTCCTTCTTGCCATACTCACCGCTTTTCACAAATGAGTCTTCATTTTAGCCTTCAGTTGACTTCTTGTATATCCAGGCATAGCTGACTTGACTCAGCTCGTATAGCCCTATCTATTACAATGCAAATTACAAGGAAAATGGGGTGCCAACTTTCTAGTCTAAGTTTTACATGGCAGTCATCAAAATCTAATAAACAAATTTCCCAACAATTTTTCCCTTTTTGATGATGCCAAAACTTAAAACATACATACAAAATGTAAATAACAAAGATACATACAAACAATGTAGAAATAAAGAATGTATGCGTAGAATCGATCTTTTTATTGATCATAACATTTTTGTCCTTTACACAGCTATTTACAAAGTGTATCAGAGCAAACATAACATTCTATATCTACGCAAAAAATATAGAAATTTTAGATTTTTATTCATCGTACATAAGACTTACATACATATGCATTTACAATAGTAAAATACACGAAGGGGTGGACATCAACACTTCATCGCTTCACCGCTTCCTTCTTTCCTCTTCACTCTGCTGCCTTTTGGTCTCTTTCTTTTCTTTTTTCTTTCTTCAAATGCTTTTTCTCATAGGCTCTTCCTCGGGCCTTCGTCTTTCTTCTTTTCGTTCTTGTCTTCTCCGACTCTCTTCCCACAGCTCATCTTGTCTCTTATTTTCTTCTTCAATCATCTTTACATATTCATCATTCTTCCTGGCCACTTCCATGTTGGCTACTACGTCATATCCAGCCCAATAGATCCCTCCTTTCTTACCTGGATCTATATATTCGATATTTTTGGGTAGAGGTCTAGGTCTGAAACCTCTTCCTCCACTGCTTCTTCCTCTTCCTCCTCGGGCGTGTATTATATCAAGGGGCCTTATTCTTCCCGTGAGTGACCAGCAGAGGATCGCCGAGAGTCATGCCTCTGTCGCCTTCTTCGCATAGCTTGAGGCCTTTCTCCCAATACAAGTCCTGTGCTTGGGCTATGGACATGCCTTTCAAGTATCCTTCGATTTGAGCGTTTTGAATTCATCAACAGATCTAGGCTCGTTTCCGACGTCTGAAATGGCATCAGTGTCTCTTCCTGCTAGAATGCCTCCGTATTGTTTCAGTATGTCCATCGCACGGGCATCCATTTTTCTTTCGACCTCCTTCATCTCTGCTTCTACTCTTTTTTTTTTCTCAGACATGGGTACAGTAGAGTGTTGGAGCGGCAGAGTCACTGGGAGTTTGCTGATGATGTCAGCTGTGACGAGTCCTTGTTGAGGGGTTCTGGCAACCATTAAAGTAATGTCCTTCGAACCTTCCCCCTCAACGGATTTCCCTTATCTTTCTTCTGCTCTTCAGCTGTTTTCTTCTGCTTCTCAACAGCTGCGTCCTTCTCTTCCTCACCAACCGTTCCCTTTAGCATCTTCTGGGATTCCTCTTCCCCTTTTTGGCATCATCAAAGGATACAGAACCCCGGGAACATACTGCGAGTATAAAGTCTAGGCGATTGATAGCCGAGTTCTTTAGATTTTGCAAAGCAGTATGCTATTCGAATTCTCGAGCGGGTGGTCGTGGACTCCTACCGCCACCGCCATTTCATTTTAGCCATAAGAAGATCAATTTGTTATTCATGTTTTCCTCGACGCTGCAGGTTCTTTCCCCGTGAAATTCTCACAAAGAGTTCCATTTCAAAGTGTTGTGGGAGGCATGCATCCTATCAATATTTTCTTGCATCCTCCTCTTCATATCGGCATTATCAGCGCTCCAAATCAACATCTTATTGTACAATGCCTTAAAGTATCGAACCTGTTCCACACACATTGTCTGGTGCTGTTGCCACCATTCCCTGATTCTGAACACTATTCCACGCAGATCGTCTGTAATATTTGCATCTCGGTTATCCAGCCGCATATCCAGTGGGGCCTGGTGCCTTTCCATCTTCTCAATCTCTGCAAAGATTGCCTTGAACACCTCTCGAACCTCAGCTGTCACCTCTGTCTCAGTTGGCGACCAAGCAACATCAAAATCAAAATTTGCTGGGACGATGGTATCTGTGGGAATGACTAGATCAGGTTTGTGGAAACGTCTCTGATCTCTAGCTGATTCTTCATCCAGATCAGGCAACTCTAGTGAGAAAGGGAAAGTTGCTTCAAATGCATCATCACGGACATAGGGAATATGTTCAACTGTGACTTGTGGCCGTGATGTGCCCGGTTGAGTCGAATCTACTGCAGCGTTGGGAGCCTGCGCAGTTGACTGTGATTCAGCTAGGGTCTGTTGTGGTATGGACCCAGCTGGCTGAGCCTCAGCTGTCTCAACAACTTTATCGGTCTCAGCTGGTTTTTCCATTTGAGTTGTCTGGTCCTCGGCCGTATCAGTGGCATCATCGGACGATGATGAGACTTGAAGGGGTGGCTCATCATCAAAAGTGAACGTTTAACGAGTAGCCTTGAGATCTGACTTACTCGTGCTTGGAAGAACATCTTCATTGAGTCTTTTGGATTTTCAACAGGGGATGACTCAGCTTCATCTTTACCTTCAGATCCCAGAAAAGTTATGTCAGGGTTGTCTTGGGAATCATGAAGGGCACTTATCTCCTTTTCAGATGCATCCATGATAACAAGAGGAATGTTCTGTGTTTCTGCCTCTTTACCTCGGGAAGTCTCAACCTCCCGTAGGCATTCATTACCTCCTGCAGTCTCAACTGCAGCAAGGCCTTGGACATTCCCTTCGACAGACTCAGCTGTCTTAGGGTCTTCTACGGTGGCATCCACAGGAGTCTCAACTCCGTGGATTGCACTTTCATTGCCCATAGTGATAACTCCAAGGGCAGATTCATCCTGTGCCTCAACTGCATCAGCAACGTCCTCAGCCTGCAGAGCAGTTGGCACTTCAGCTGAGACAGACTCAACTGTCCGAGCTTCTTCAGTGAGAACTTGTTGTGTTTCTATTTCTTGTTCCTTCTCCACTTCGCCTCCGAGATTCATGGTGGAGTTGTCTGCAACAACCTCCGACCTAGCTGCAGTGGAGGGAGTTTCCCCCTCAGCTGGCACACCAGCTGAGTGACTTGGGTTGGGGTCACTCTTCTCCAAACTCCCGGCTGTTTCCTGTGAGTGTTCAACCGTTGGGGCAGGTGGTAAAACACCTTCAATAGGGGTTGGCTCGACTTGGGTCCCCAGGTTCCCAGTTTCATCGCCAAGTCCCCTAGATCCATCCTCTGAGTGAGCTGGGGAAGTGGTTGCAGCAATGACAGTGGCAATCTGCTGTACCACTCCCAATGGATCAATCTTCAGCTGAGATTTGGAAGACTCTCCTGGTCCTTCCATCAGCTGTTGCTCATGCATCATCCTGGATTCCCGCGTGGCTTGTTGCGTTTCTAGCTCTTCTGTCACTGCAGCAGGGTCTAGATCCTCATCACTTCCTGAGAGAACATCGAAGTGGGGATGAGTGTGATCAGTGGTTCTAGTGAAGCGACAGATGTTGGCCTTCTCACGAGCTTCAACCTCTTCTGCCAACCTTTCCTTCTCCTTTTCTTTGAAGATATTCAAGATATCTATGCATTTCTCTTCATCCAGTGCCTGGACCACTGTGGTCAATCCAAGGAAATTCATCAGTTCTTCCCCTTCTTCAATAAATTCAGGTCTTTGGAACTGTTCCCTTGAGCGACTCAGCTTCCACTTCCTCCATCTCGCAGACGATTTTGGATATCTGGATATGGTGGAGATAGCATGATCACATCATCGTCATCATCTTCTTGCTTTACTTCTTTCTCAGGAATGGAGGGTAGCAGATGTAGGTCCCAAGGGGTGTAAGTGTAAGGTTTAGAAGGGGGGGGGTTGAATAAACCTTACCAAATTTTCGATTTAGTCCTTTTAAAACTACAGAGTTGATACTACACAGCTGTGTCCTTGATGGATAGTCAATTTAGTCACTCAGTAGAGTTAATCTCTCAACAGACTCAACTGAGCTGTTGATGGAGTAACTCAGATGTTGGCTCTAAATTAACTCGATTTTGTGGTTTTGTTTTCAGCGGAATACTTAACACCCTTAAGTTTGATTAAGCAAGAGTTTAGTGCTTGGTTTAGTACTTATAAGTTATCAAGTGGATAGCAAATTTATCGTGAGATATAAGCGATTAAAAATGCAAGAATTAAAGTCTTTGAAAAGTAAATGACACAATGAAATTTTTATAGAGGTTCAAGATGGGGTAATTCTTCTACTCCTCTCTTCTCCAACTCCCGGAGGAATCCACTAGGTAATGATCGGTTTACAAAGTGGTAACAGTCCGTATACAAGTCTTGATCACACAAAATGACTTGATCCTTTGGGACTCGGGCCCCGAGACGCCTGATCACTCACCAAGCTTCTCGTGCGACTCGACTTCTTCATAGGGCAACCGCTTTGCTACTACACTCACTTGCTCAAGCTCTTTGGATTTGATCACGAAGCCCTCCACAAGCTTAAGACTTGGTTCAACCTTGAACCTTCCTACAATCCTTCCCGGAATGTAGACCCCTTGTTTTCGATATTTTCCTCTTCAACCGATTGAAGTTATCTTTCCTTCACAGGTGAGTGTTGGATTGATGTTCTTCGTAATGTAGGCTTGAGGATTGAGAATGTTTCAGTTTTTTTTTCTAATATGCTTGTATATCTCACATGTGTGTCATCCTTCTTCTCAAACAAACTCCTCAGCCTTTTTTATAGTGAACTTTCAAAAATTTGCCCGTTGAAGTGATAGGCTTATTTTTGAAAGTCACTTGCGCCGTTGGCTTGTCTTGTTGCGCTTCTTGGAATTGCCATTTCCTCGTATGAATTGTTCTTTTTCACCTTTTCGAGTTCGACACGGTGTGGTGCTTCCCATTGGTTCATTCCTTTTGCATGCTTCTAGGGTCGAGCACTCCGAGAAAGGTGGTATGGAGATATTACTTGTTTAAGTAAATCTCTTGATTTACGTGCAACGGTTCTTTTACGATTATCTCGACTTGATCGCATTTTCTTGCTTTCCCCAGGTGACTTAGAGTCACTTCCAATCATTGGATGACTCTTCCACTTCAACTTGAGACTTGGCTTTTCTTGAGTTGACTTGATCGATGCTCCACTCACCGCATCTCACCGCTTCTCCAAGAGAGTTCCCTGTCTACTCTTCTTTGCCATACTCACTTGTCTCGCAATGAGTCTTCCTTCAAGTCTTGATTGTCTTCTTGCATGTTAGGGCGTGGGCGACTTGACTCGGCTTTGGCCACTCTAATTGTTACAATGCATTTTACAACAAGAATTGGGGTGCCAACTTTCTATTCTAAGTTTTACATGGCATTCATCAAAATATAAACAATAAAATTCCTAACAATTTCCCCCTTTTTGATGATGCCAAAACTTAAACCATTCAAAAATGCAAATAGCAAAGATACATACGAGATAGTGTATTGACATAGAATGTATGCCTGAGAATAGATCCGTTTATTGATCATATCATTCTTGTTCTTTTACACAATCACATTTACAAGGTGTATCGAGCACATATTTGTCTTCACAAAAAAAAATAAAGAATTTATAGCTTTATTACGTAAGACTTACATTGTATGTATTTACATAATAGAATACATGAAGGGGTGGACAAAGAACACTTCATCTCCTTCGATGTCTCCTTCTTTCATCTTGATCAAGATCTTCTTCTCTTTTTCTCTTTTTCTCGTCGTCACCGCTTTTTTCTTTTTCTTTTCATATGCCTTCCTCGGCAGCTTCATCTCTTCTTATTCTTTCATGTCTTTCCTCCCATAGCTGAGTTTGTCTCTTGTTTTCTTCTTCTAGTCTTTTTACATACTCGGCGTTAGTTTTAGCCACTTGCAAATTTGCTACTTGGTCAAGCCCCAGCCCAAGAGATCCCTCCTTTTTTCTTTCCTGGATCCACATATTCAATGTTTTTGGGCGAGGCCTAGTCCAAGCTTCTTCCTCCACTCATCGCTTCTTCCTCTACCTCTAGGCGTATCTCAGACTTTGGGGTCTTCTTCTTTCCACTGGTGAGTGACTAGCAGAGTGACCAAGCAGAGTGATCCGCTTGTAGTCCGTCGTCTGTCGGCTTCTTCACATAACGTGAGACCCTTTTCCCAAGATAAGTCCCAAGCTTGAGCCATAGACATATTTGCAAAGTATCCCCGATTCAAGCGTTTTAAATTCATCAACTCGATCGTGCTCGTCCCGACATCCGAGATGGCATAAGTGTCTCTGTCTACTAGAATGCCTCCATGTTCTTTCAAGATGTTCATGATTCGGGCATCCATTCTACCTTCCACTTCCTTCATCCCCTCGCTTCAATAGTTTTTCTCTTATCGGCCATGGATATAGCAGTGTTGGAGTGGCGAGTCACAGGAGTTTTTCGCTTATAATGTCACCAGACAGACCTTGTTGGGGGTTTGTGAAATCATCAAAGTCACATCCGCATTTACCCTTCCCCCTCAACAAGCTTTCCTTTCTTTTGTTTCAAGACTTCCTCAATCGATTTTCCCTTCTCACCGCTCCTTTCTTCTCACCTTCAGATTTTAGCACTTTAAGGTATTCCTCTTCCCCCTTTTTGGCATCATCAAAGGATAGAGGAACCCCAGGGAACATATCTTGGCAAGCATGAAGTCGAGTCTTCTTCGATGGTCGAGTTCTCGCTTCAAGTCTGTCCTGCGTTGTATGCGACGAATTCGGATCGAGTAGCGTTGGATTCTCACAAATGAGCTTCATCTCACCCATGAGAAGGCTGAATTTTCTGGTCATGTGTTCTTCCAAACGCCGTAGATCATTTGTATTTTGCTCACGCAGCAGACTTTATCTCGGCGGTGAGCTTCATGCATATGCTCAATATGTTCTCTCAACTTTGTTTTTGCATCAAGCATTTTCAGCTCTCCATCCAAAGACTTGTTGAACAATGTCCTCAAGAATCGACTTGTTCCACACGCATTGTTTTCTTTGTTGCCACCATTCCCTTATTCTCGATCATTATGCCTCTCTCAAATCCGGGCCGTAAGGTTGGCATCTCTCGTTGTCCATCGCATGTCCAAAGAGGCCGATGCCTCTCCATCCGCTCAACCTCGGCAAATAGTGCCTTGAACACCTCTCGAACTTCAAATGATTCTTCCGCTGCGGTACCGATGGCCATACAACATCAAAGTCATAAGCAAATTGAACAATGGTGCCTCGATGAAAAAGATGGAGCTGGTGCCGTGATAGCGTGCGCGTTCATTCTCGACTCTTCATGGAGGTCGGGTACCTCCGGAGAAAAAGGAAAGGATTCTATAAAGATTCATCACCGCCACCGGGATTTGTTCAATGATGAGCGGTGTGCGTGAAGTTCTTTTAGGAATCGACCTCGATGCGACTTGAGGGGCCGCGCAGTGGTCTCTCGGTTCACTGGGTTTTGTTGTGAAGTAGACCCGCTTGCCGAGCCTCAATTTAATGTACTCTTCGTTGGTCTCAAATGATTTTTCCATTTCATGACGTCCTCGGCCTATCGGAAGCATCATCGGACGATGATGAGATTTCCATTGGTGGCTCATCATCAAAGTTAAAAGTTTGACGAGTAGTCTTGGGATCGACTTGCTCGTGCTTGGAACATCCGCACCGAGTCTTTTGGGTTTGTCACGGGGGATGACTCGCTTTCTTCTTCGCCCGATCCCGGAAAAGTGACATCGGGGATTGTCCGGGAATCATGAAGTGCGCTTATCTCCTTCTCGGATGGGTCGATGATAGCAGGAGGGATGTTCTCTACATCGCCTTCTTTACCCCGGGAAGTCTCAAACTCCCGTGGCCTTCGATACCTCCCAGTCTCTCTACTACGCAATGAGGACTTGGTCCTCCCTTTCGACAAAGTCAACTGTCTTAGGGTCTTCTACGGTGGCATCCATTGAGTCTCAACCCCATGGATTGCACTTTCATCGCCAGTGTTAACTCCCGTGGCTGTTCCTTCCTATGCCTCGACCGCATCGCGGCGTCATTAGCCTTCGAGAGCGGTTGGCACCTCACCAGACAGTCTCAATCGCTCGAAAGGCGTCGTTGATGGCAACTTGCTGTTACTTCTTGTGTTTGTAATTTCTCTTCTTCGCCTCCTTGATTCGTTGTGGAGTCATCTCGCAACATCCTCCGACCTTGCCGCAGCTGGAGGGAGTTTCCCCCTCGGGCGCACCACCGAGTGACTTGGAATGGGGTCACTCGTCTCCAAACTCCCGACTGTTTTGATTGATCGTCTCACCGTTGGGGCAGGTGGTAAAACACCTTCAATAGGGGTTGGCTCGATTGGGGTCCCCATTATCCCGGGCCATTGCCATGTCCCTTATCGCCTTCTTCCGAGTGAGTGGGAAGTGGTGGCAAAGAACAACGTGGCTATTTGTTGAACCACTCCCATTGGATCGATTTCACCGTGTTCGAGGACTCTCCTGGTCCCTCCATCGTCTTTTGCTCGTGAAGGATTCTCGATTCATGCAATGCTTGCCGCATTTGCAACTCTTCAGAAGCGGCAAAGATTCTCCCCGATCCTCATCACCGCATCGAGAAGACATCAAGGAGAGGATGTGTGTGTTCTGTGGTGCCGGAGATAGGGCGATGCTTGCCTTCTCACGTGCCTCGGCTTCCTCGCTTGCTTTTCTCTCTCTTTTCCTTGAAAATCTGCAGGATGTCTAAGCAGCTTTGTCTTCATCAAGTCTTTGGGAGCACGATCTTTAGTCCAAGGAAATTTAGCGCCTCTTCTTCTTCTATAAACTCAGCCGTTGGAACTGTTCCTTGACTTACTCAACTTCCATTTCTCCACTCACGCAGACGATTTTGGATGTCCGGGTAAGGTGGAGATAGGATCATTACATCACTATCCGCTCCAGCTTTCTTTTCTTGTGTTTCGACTTTGTGAACTACAACAGTGTCTTCAGTTGCCTCTCTGACGCCTTTCAAAGAGACTTGGTGTTTCATTAATTACATCTAGAGACTCTACTTCTCCAGCCAGCTCTCCTAGATCTGCTCTAGCCGAGTGGGCCGACTCAATGGGTTTCTCCACTCGAGCGCTTGATAATTCGTCTTCGTCTCCTAGTTTGTACCGAGGGATTTCTCGGTTCGAGACGGTGTCTTCGAGTCTTGAGCGGCGGGGGCCGGTGCTGGTGTCTTTTTCGAGGAGCGGGCCATCGTGGCTTCTCGCCTTCTCCTCTTTTGACAATCGGAGAAGGTATTTGTGAGTCCTTCTCGACCGCTGCTGCAGGGGCGGGAGACACGATCGCTGGGAAGGTGACTCACCGCAGGGGCGGAGCATGTTTGGTTTTCTTTGCTGGGGCAAAGCGTTCTTCTTAGCAACAAGTAGCAGGGACAACTTTCTTCTTGGCCGGAGAGGAAACAATCAGTATCTTCGAGGTCACCGATTCCCCTCACTCGTGTCGCTCTCTTGGCGTAAGCTCTCTTCAGGCGCCTGAGAGGTTTGCTCAACATCCTCTTGTTAACATGGAATGCCTTCCCATGTCTAAGAGGGACTCCTTTCACCTCCATTAGCCGCCAATCACTAGGCCATATCCTAGGGATCCTCCAAATGTGCCATCTTCCTTGAAGGATTTGTTCCCCACGTTCGGGCAGAGTCTCCATTGTAGACAAACTCAGCCAGCTTTATCTTCTTTTCTTCGATGATTGCAGCCATTACAATCAGCTTTGCCTTTTGACATTGGTCAAAGTCGCCAAATTTGATGTCGATACATTTGGCAACTATGTCCAACAAATTTGTGATAATCCTCCTTCAATCAGCTCTCTTGTTTGTCAGATACACTATTTTATCAAGCAAAGTCGGGCTTGGCTATTTCTTTCCAAGCATCACCAGGTTGACATCAACTTCGTTAATCTCGATGCTCCCTCTCTGGTAGTGAGCAATGTTCACCAAATCCTTGGCAGAGATAGTCACCGCTTTAAAGAACAGATGACTTTATTTCTTCATCGTGAATCTCGGCATTCACGTAGAATTGTGCGACTTCCTCCACATATGTCATTGGATATTCTAACGCCGAAACGGTGGACGTTTCCAACTTTTCAACGATTTTCTTCACTAGGGTGTCGTCGGACCCTGTTTCACCATTCGTCGAAATCCACCGTAGAGCCGGTGTGGATTTGCTTTCCTAACTTGGTAAAGTCATAAGTTGGTGCCATTTCTCGGGATTATATCAAGGAAAACTCGAGAGATTGACTTGGAGATAGATAGGGCTTGAGAGTATTTTGCCTTTGCTTTTGAGAGAAAGAGATGAACAGTTTTAGAAGTGTGAGAGAGAAACGGACAAAAATGGTTTAAATATGGTTTATGAAAGGACGTGCGGGTGGTTTTTGAAATGTGATCGAAATCAACGGCTTGGATTTTGCACGCCTATTGAGTATTTAATGTCTCGTATTTAATGCGGCAGCATTTATATCCAATCATAAGCTTGGTGTGCAGCTTTATGTCTGTACACATCATCATTATCTCGACGTATTCCTTAAAACATTCCCGCTTAGTCAAAATGATCGTTTTTTTCACTTTGCTCATAAGTTATTCAGCTTATCCCTTAGCCGATTTAACTCTACTTCTCACATTCTCTTAGTGACTCAAATATCACCGACTCGTAGTAGTCTTTCGATACTGGTGATTTTGAAGCCGATTTACTTTTTCGGCTCTTTTTCACCCCTTTTATTCCATTTCTCTTCTTTGATTAAATCGAGTGTCGGCCACCAATTAGCCCCAACTCATGCTTGAGTTCTTCAAATCTTGACTCACATAGTGGTTTTGTGAAGATGTCGGCTAGTTGTTTATCGGTTGAGATATATTCCAGGATGATGTCCTTCTTTTCAACATGATCTCTTATGAAGTGATATCGACATCAATATGTTTTGTTCTTGAGTGCAACACAGATTTTGAGTGATTGCAATTGCACTTGTGTTATCACACATGATTGGAATTTCTTTTTCCTCAATTTCATAGTCTCTCTTCTTTGTCTCATCCATAGGACTTGGGCACAACAATGCCCTTGCCTATGTATTCTGCTTCACCAGTAGAGGTGGCTATTGAATTTTGCTTCTTGCTAAACCAAGAAATCAGCCTGTTTCCTAGCATTTGACATGTGCCTAAAGTGCTCTTCCTGTCCACTCGTGCATCCAAAGATAGTCGAATCAATAGCCAATTAGCTTGAATCCACCTTCCTTTGGATACCATAGGCCTACTTCTTGGCTTCCTTTCAAGTATCTCAATATTCTCTTGGTCATTATATGGCTCTCTTTTGGAGCAGATTGAAATCTTGCACATACACCTACAAAGAAAGGTGATGTCCGCCCGCTTTGTGAGATAGAGCAATGATCCAATAAGTGCTCTGTATCTTGTTTGATCTACAGGCTTGCCATCTGCATCCATGTCCATTTTGACTGATGTATTCATTGGTATTTTCACAGAAGACTTTTCTTCCATACCAAATTTTTTCATTAAATCTCTGGTGTATTTTGTTTGACTTATGAAGGTTCCATCCTTCAGCTGTTTCACTTGGAGTCCAAGGAAGAATGTCAACTCTCCCATCATGCTCATTTCAAATTTACTTTGCATGAGGTTTGAAAATTTTTCACACAGTTCTTTGTTAGTGGATCCAAAAATGATGTCATCCACATATATTTGAACAAGCAGTATACTCTTTTTGTCTTGAATTCTAAAAAGTGTTCTATCTACTTTTCCTTTTGTGAATCCATTTTCAGTTAGGAATTGTGACAAGGTATCATACCATGCTCTGGGTGCCTGCTTCAATCCATACAAGGCTTTCTTGAGTTTGTATACCTTATCTCCAAGAGTCTTCTGCTCAAATCCTGGAGGTTGTTCAACATACACTTCTTCTTCCAATAAACCATTTAGGAATGCACTTTTTACATCCATCGATATACAATGAAATTCTTGTGAGTCGCATAGGCAAGAAACATCCTTATAGCTTCCAATCTTGCTACGGGGCAAATGTTTCATCAAAATCTATCCCTTCTTCTTGGCAATATCCTTTGGCTACTAGTCTTGCTTTGTTTCTTACCACGTAACCTTCCTCGTTCATCTTATTTCAACACCCATTTGGTGCCAATAACATTTTGATGTATGGGTCTTTGCACTAATTCCCATACTTTATTTCTTTCAAACTCGATTCACTCTTCTTGCATAGATTGAATCCAATGTGTGTCGTCCAATGCTTGTGACATGTCTTTGGGCTCTATTTGCGAGATGAAGCATGTGAATATAGCTTCTTGTTGAGTTCGGATCTTGTTTTGACACCTTCTCTTATATCTCCAATGACAAGTTAAATGGATGGTCTCTTAGCCATCTTACATCGGGTTGGAGTAAGTTAGTCGATTCATCGACTTGCGGTTGTTGTGTTGCGTGGTCGCTCTCTCGTAATCATTTAGCCGCAAATTTTCCAAATGCTTTTGAGATTGACTATCTCATCTTCTTCTCAATTGATAATTCCACTTTCCACTTGAAAGATAGGGACTCTTCGTATGGTTGGATGATTCACTTATCGGTGACTCTTCAATGTCTTCTCCATTTACATTTGGCTCATCGAATACTACATGAATGGATTCTTCGTAACCATAGTTCTTTTGTTGAGTATCCTCAGTAGGCTTTGCTTTCACCGAGTATCCTAAGAAGATACCTTCATCGACTTTAGCATCAAAAGCCTTTAGGTTGTCTTTGCCATTGTTGTGGATGAAGCATTTACATCCAAATATTCTGAAATATGCAACATTTGGTTTTCTTCCATCCGGATCTCATAGGGAGTCTTTGTCACCGTCTATTTATCATACATCTGTTTTGGGTGTAGCAAGTCGTGTTGATTGCTTCAGCCCAAAATCTTTTTGGTAACCCCCGCTTTAGCTAACATGGTCCTTCTTTGCTTCTTTGAGGGTTCTGTTCCTTCTTTCTACAACTCCATTCTGTTGTGGAGTTCTTCTTCTGATAGTTCATGACCAATACCATTTTCAATACAATACGAGTTATTATTCCATTGACAAATTCGGTTCCTCTGTCGATCTTATTTTGATAATGGTTTGACTCTTCTCGTTTTGAATCCTCTTCATCGATTGTGGTAGTTTCTGAGAGTTTCTTTCTTCTTGCACATGAATATTGTCCATGTATATCTAGAGTAGTCATCTACTACTACCAAGGTGTATTTCTTTCCACTTATCTTTGGCTGGTTCCACTTTGGGCCAAATAGATCCATATGAAGCGGATGCAATATTCTTGTTGAGGATGGGCATGTCTTTTCTTTGAATGACGACTTGATTTGTTTTCCCTTCGACATGCGTCACATATACTCTCCTTCTTGTATTCTCGTCCGGAAGTCCTTCTACAAGATTACTACGGCAAGCTTGTTAATCGTTTTGAAGTTCAGGTGACTCGGCTTTTGTGCCACAACCAACTTGATTCAATTCACTCTGCTAGTAGACAGTCTTTGGGTGTTGCGATTGACCAATCCACTACATACATATTTTTCTCGTCTACATCCTTGCAAAGACAACTTCATTTGATTCAATATCTTTGATTTGGCATATACCTATGTTGAATCCAACATTGTAGCCCTTGTCACGAGTTGATCGATGCTCGATAAATTGAAGTTGAGTCCTTCAACATATGCAACATCTCGTGATCTCTAATCCATTCCTCTTGATGGATCCAATGCCTCTTATTTCACCAGAGCTTCATTTCCTCCAAATATGACTTTTGCTCCTTTAACTTCCTTGAATTTTGACAGATTTTTCTTATTTCTGTCATATGTCCGGAATGCCCACTATCCATGTACCAGGTTCCTTGGCACTCAACTTGTTCCTTGAACCCGCAATCAAGGAAATTAAGTTTTAGGTACCCATACTTGTCTGGGTCCCGGGGTTAGAATTGTAAGATGATCCAACCAACCTATAGCCAAATGATTTGACTCTAAGGGGTTGCCATCTATCGCTGCCATAATCATAATTAATCCTGGCAAATTGCTTGGGGATTCTAGGTTCATACAACTGTCTCTTTTGTCTGTATGCCTGCATATGTGTTTTAGCAATTGCCTTCCTTGGGTAATTGTGGTGTCTCTGAGTGTAGTGCCTAGGTGCATATATGTGCTGATGAAAGCTCTTATGCTTTTGGAATGGCCTTTGCTGAGTTCTAGGCCTTTGCCATTTGGGCTTATATTCCATAAGTCTATGCTGATAGTTCACATTATTCCAATCAGCTTGGCTTGGATATTTTCTACCATTTCCATCATATGTATTTCTCTTATAGATTTTCTGGGGCTTTTGGTAGCTCTGCTTCCTTTTTGCAGAGTATTTTCTGTTTGGAGTTTGCTGAGGAACTCTGCTGAATCTCTTCTCAGCTGCCCTTTCAGCGCACTCAACCGGCTGTTTTCCTTTTCCTTTATAACCAAGGCCAGTTTGCTTGTTATTGTGCTTTGGAGTGAATGTGTGTGCAACATTTAGAGTTTTGGATTTTTCAGACTCTTCATGGCTTGAAGATCCTTTTTCCAAAATTACTTTTGAAGTTTGACATAGCACAGAGGAATTAAATCCTAAGCTGCCTTGTCTCCACATTCTCTTTGACTCATAATAAGATCATCCAATGATTTAGATGCCTTAGTGAATGAGGCAATAACATTCTTGAGGTCATTCTCCTCTTTTCCATAGCGGCAATTTACGCTACTAATTTGGCATTTTCAAATTTTTAAACTTTCATTCTCATCGGCTATTTGACTTAGAGTACTCGGCTCCTTAGTCACTTTGAGTTTTGACTTTTGAGTAGGCTATTTTCCTCATTCAATAGTGTGTGTGAGGATTTAATGTGTTCAAAATCTTTCATCATTTTGCCTAATGAATCATAAAGATCGGTGGGTGATGAAGTGTGTGTGTCACGCTCACTATCATCGATGTCCGAGTTTGATGAGTTAGATTGTACCTCATCTTCTTGGTCGTTGATCTTGTTCTTTGGCCATCAAGCGGATCGGGCTTCTTCTTCGAGAGTCACTTGAGTAGTCGGCTTCATGCTCTCGAATCACTCTCTCTTCTTGACTTGGCTGTTTTTTAGCCGATCTCTGCACCATCATTGCCTTTTTCTTTTCTTGTCTTCTTTCTCTCAAGACCTTTCTTTCTTCTTCATCCCTGTCTTGTTGACTACAGGATATGAGCGATCAATGGCATAGTGACCTGGTTGTCTGATTCAAACATAGATATTCACCTTTTGATCGACTCTTTCCATTGTTGGATTGTCACCCTTTGATACTCAACTTTTTGATGATCTGTTCTCTTGGTTGGCCTATCTTCCCTTGATTTGGAGGAGCCGAGTGTCTTCGAAGATTCACCCTTTCCTCTCTTGTAGTTCTTATTAAAGAACTTGTTGAATCTTTTAACCATCGTTTTATTTCTTCCGGGTCAATGACTTCTTTGACCTCGGCTCTCTTCCCATCTTTAACAATTAGAGCACTTTTTTTGGGTACAACTGTCTCTTCCTGGTCTTTTCTTCTCGGCTCAAACTCGTAGGCTTTGAGGTCCGAGAATAGTTCATGGTTGGATGTCTTTGATAGGTCCATGGAATGTCTCGATGCCATGACCTTCATTTCCCATTCAATTTGAAGACTTTTTAGGATCTTCATACACATTTCCTTATGTGTATATTCCTTTCCAAGTGTAGACGGCTCATTTGTGATTTACGTAAACCGAGCATCCGGTTGATCCAGGTTTTCTCCGAGATCATTTTGAAGTTCTCAAATTTACAGTACAACCACCGATAATTTGTTTTCTTTGATTTGCTCACGAGCCTTCACAAATCAATGTCGACTTGTCCCCAGATTTCCTTAGCCGTTTTGCATGATTTGACTTTATTGAACATGGCTTTGTCCAAGGTTTTGTAAAGGATGTCCTTGGCTACATTGTCCAGGTTGTATCTTTTTCTCATCATTTGTCCACTCGAGTTCTTGGTTTTCAACCATGATCGTGGGAGCAAAGATTTTCTTCTCCTTCACCAAGCAACTCTTCGTGCAAAATTGTGTTCACCTTTAATATTTGCGAGGCCCATCTTCTATCACTATCCACATCTCATCATGTAATGCTTTGATAGATGAGCACATATACGAATTTTCCAATCATCAAATTCTTCAATAGTGAACATAGGGATGCGTGTCAAATTTGCTTCCATAATAATAACTTTTAATGATAGAAAAGAGTTTCGAAGGTTTAAGTACTAAAGCGGACTTTGAAAAGTTTGGAGATCTAGTTCAAGAACCGGTCGGGAGGGTTCAATGAACCAACCGCTCCGATACCACTTGTAGGTCCCAAGGGGTGTAAGTGTAAGGTTTAGAAGGGGGGTTGAATAAACCTTACCAAATTTTCGATTTAGTCCTTTTAAAACTACGAGTTGATACTACACACACAAACTGTCCTTGATGGATAGTCAATTTAGTCACTCAAGAGAGTTAATCTCTCAACATGACTCAACTAAGTCGTTGATGGAGTAACTCATTGTTGGCTCTAAATTAACTCGATTGTGGTTTTGTTTTTTTATTGAAGACTTAACACCCTTAAGTTTGATTAAGCAAGAGTTTAGTGCTTGGTTTAGTACTTATAAGTTATCAAGTGGATAGCAAATTTATCGTGAGATATAAGCGTTAAAAATGCAAGAATTAAAGTCTTTGAAAAGTAAATGACACAATGAAATTTTTATAGAGGTTCAAGATGGGGTAATTCTTCTACTCCTCTCTTCTCCAACTCCTGGAGGAATCCACTAGGTAATGATCAATTTACAAAGTGCTAACAGTCCGGATACAAGTCTTGATCACACACCGACTTGATCCTTTGGGACTCGATCTGAGACGCCTTGATCACTCAATCGGCTTCTCGTGCGACTCGCTTCTTCACGGGGCACCGCTTTGCTACTACAGCTCACTTGCTCAAGCTCTTTGGATTTGATCACGAAGCCCTCCACAAGCTTAAGATTTGGTTCAACCTTGAACCTTCCTACAATCCTTCCCGGAATGTAGACCCCTTGTTTTCGATTTTTCCTCTTCAACCGATTGAAGTTATCTTTCCTTCACAGGTGAGTGTTGGATTGATGTTCTTCGTAATGTAGGCTTGAGGATTGAGAATGTTTCAGTTTTTTTTTTCTAATATGCTTGTATATCTCACATGTGTGTCATCCTTCTTCTCAAACAAACTCCTCAGCCTTTTATAGTGAACTTTCAAAAATTTTGCCGTTGAAGAGATAGGCTTATTTTTGAAAGTCACTTGCAGTCGTTGGCTTGTCTTGTTGCAGTTCTTGGAATTGCCATTTCCTCATATGAATTGTTCTTTCACCTTTTTAGAGTTCTGACACGGTGTGGTGCTTCCCATTGGTTCATTCCTTTTGCACGCTTCGGGATCGAGCACTCCGAGAAAGGTGGTATGGAGATATTACTTGTTTAAGTAAATCTCTTGATTTAAATAACGGTTCTTTTCGATTATCTCGACTTGATGCATTTTCTTGCTTTCCCCAGGTGACTTAGAGTCGACTTCCAATCATTGGATGACTCTTCCACTCACTTCAACTTGAGACTTGGCTTTTCTTGAGTTGACTTGATGATGCTCCACTCACCGCATCTCACCGCTTCTCCAAGAGTTCCCTCTTCTTTCTTTGCCATACTCAACTGTCTCGCAATGAGTCTTCCTTCAAGTCTTGATTGTCTTCTTGCATGTTAGGGCGTAGGCGACTTGACTCGGCTTGGCCACTCTAATTGTTACAATGCATTTTACAACAAGAATTGGGGTGCCAACTTTCTATTCTAAGTTTTACATGGCATTCATCAAAATCTAAACAATAAAATTCCTAACAGCAGAGCTTCTTTGCTCTTCACCCTCGGAACGCCTGCGCGCAGCGGGGACACGATCCTGTCAACAGAGATTCAACTATCTTAGTCGCTTTTATTCTCACTTTTCTTGTCCACGTGGGTCTTGACTTTGCCTCTGGCGATCGGCCTCGGCAGACTTGGTCAAGTTTCATCAATGATTTCTGGAGACTCTACTTCTCCAGCTGTCTCAGCGATCTGTTTTAGCTGAGTGGCAGACTAAGTTGTTTTCTCAAGCTTTGAACGCTTGTAGAGTCTTCTTCTTTTGGTTTTCACCAGAGGAATGTCTAGTTCTACTTCCTCCGGTTCCTCGACGGTAAAGGGCTTTGAGGTTGCCTTAGAGGCAACTGCCTTTCTCGTCTTGGCGTCCCTCTTCTTCTTCATTCCCTACTAAGGATTCCCTCTCCATCATGCTACGGCCGGGGCGAAGACACAGTGCAGGGCAGTGCGGTTTTCTTCTTTCTTTGCGAGGGGCAATCTTCTTTGCGTACCAAGCAGGGGCAACTTTCTTCTTGGGAGGGGAGACAACAGCTGTTTCCTCAAGGTCAGTTGATTCCCCCTCACTGGTATCCGCTCTCTTGGCATAAGCTCTCTTCTGAGCTCCCGAGAGATTCGATCGGAACATCTTCTTGTTGACATGGAACGCCTTTCCATGTCAGAGTGGAACACCCTTCACCTCCATCAACCGGCCAACTACAAGGCCATACCCCAGAGATCCTCCAAACGACCCATCGTCCTTGAAGGACTTATTTCCAACATTCTGGCAGAGTCTGTTGTAGACAAATTCTGCCCAGTTTACTTTCTTCTCCTCCATGATCGCAGCCATCACGATCAGCTTGGTTTTGGATAGCTGATTAAAGCTTCCAAATTTTATGTCTACACACTTGGCAACAATGTCCAGCAGCTTATGGTAATCTTCCTTCAGTAGCTTCTTGTCTGCTGTGTAGACGACTTTAGCAGCACATTCTGGTTTGGCCACTTCCTTCCATGCAACAGCCAAGTTTACATCCGCCTCAAAAATTTCCGGCACTTCTTCCGACGGTAGCAAACAATGCTCCGCTAGATCTTCAGCGGTGATTGTAAACTCCTTTCCATGAATAGACGACTTGATGCCTTCGTCATGAACTTCAGTGTTCACGTAGAACTGCGCAACCTCTTCAATGTAGGTCATCTGAAACTCCATTGTTAGAAAGGGTTTCAGTCCAGACTTTTCGATTTTGTCGGCTATCTTCTTCACGAGGGTTTCATCAGAACCCTGTTTGATCATCCCTTCGAAATCCACGGTGGAACCTATGTGGATTTGCTTTCCCAACTTAGTGAAATCATAAGTAGTTGCCATTTCAGTGATTTTTACCAAATGATCTTGAGAAACTTTCTTTGAAGATTTGTAGGGTTTTGAGAGAAAAAAACTTTCTTTGCTTTTGGAGAGATGAACAGTTTGAGTAATGTGAGAGAGAAAACGAACGGAATGGTATATGTATGGGTTATGAAAGGACGTGCATACGATTTTTGAAATTTGATCAAGATCAATGGCTCAGATTTAGCATGCCGATTAGCATTTAATTGCTCGCATTTAATGCGGCAACATTTATATCCAATCATATGCTTTGTCGTGCAGCTTTTGACTATACCTGTAATTATTATGCTGATGTCATCCTTAAAACATTCCCGCTTATTAAAAGCGACTGCATTTTTGTCACTTAGCTCATAAATGACTCATCTTACTCCTTAGCTGATTCAATTATTCTTCTCTCTTTTCACATAGGTACTCAGCTATCAGCTAACTCGATGCAGCTGATTTTCCGATACGGCTGATTCACTTAGTTGATTCACGAGCTCATCTCTATTTTCATCTTTTCTTATTTCATCTCTTTTCCTCGAGTCTTCTGGGTGTTAACTCAGCTCAATTAACCCTAGCTCATGCTTGAGTTCTTCAAATCTTGATTCACATAATGACTTTGTGAATATGTCAGCCAACTGTTTATCAGTTGAGATGTACTCCAAAGTGATGTCCTTCTTTTCAACATGGTCTCTTATGAAATGATATCTGACATCAATGTGCTTTGTTCTAGAATGCAGCACAGGATTTTGAGTGATTGCAATAGCACTTGTGTTATCACACATGATTGAAATCTCTTTTTCTTCAACATCATAGTCTCTCAGTTGTTGTCTCATCCATAAGACTTGGGCACAACAGCTGCCCGCAACTATGTACTCAACTTTAGTTGTGGATGTGGCTATTGAATTTTGCTTCTTGCTAAACCAGGAAACCAATCTGTTTCCAAGCATTTAACATGTACCTGAAGTACTTTTCCCGTCAACTCTACATCCAGCGTAGTCAGAGTCTGAGTAACCAATAAGTTTGAATCCACCTTCCTTTGGATACCATAAGCCGACTTCCTGGCATCCCTTCAAATATCTTAGGATTCTCTTAGCTGCAGTCATATGGCTTTCTTTTGGTGCAGATTGGAATCTTGCACATACACCTACTGCAAAGGTGATGTCATGTCTACTTGCTGTGAGATAGAGCAGTGATCCTATTAGTGCTCCGTATCTTGTTTGATCCACAGGCTTGCCATCTGCATCCATATCCATCTTGACTGAAGTATTCCTTGGTCTTTTCACAGAAGATTTCTCTTCCATACCAAATTTCTTCATTAAATCTCTGGTATACTTTGTTTGACTTATAAAGGTTCCATCCTTCAGCTGTTTAACTTGAAGTCCTAGAAAAATGTTAGCTCTCCCAACATGCTCATTTCAAATTTGACTTGCATGAGGTTTGAGAACTTATCACACAGCTCTTTGTTTGTGGATCCAAAAATAATGTCATCCACATATATTTGAACAAGCAGTATACTCTCTCCATCTTGAATTCTGAAGAGTGTTCTGTCCACTTTGCCTTTGGTGAATCCATTATCTGTCAGAAATTGAGATAATGTATCATACCATGCTCTAGGTGCCTGTTTCAATCCATATAAGGCTTTCTTGAGCTTGTACACCTTATCTCCAAGAGTCTTCTGCTCAAATCCTGGAGGTTGTTCAACATAGACTTCTTCTTCCAATAATCCATTCAAGAATGCACTTTTTACATCCATTTGGTATACAATGAAGTTCTTGTGTGCAGCATAGACAAGAAACATTCTTATTGCTTTTAATCTAGCAACAGGAGCAAATGTTTCATCAAAATATATTCCTTCCTCTTGACAATATCCTTTGGCTACCAATCTTGCTTTGTTTCTTACCACAGAACCTTCTTCATTCATCTTGTTTCTGAAAACCCATTTTATGCCAATAACATTTTGATGAGTTGGTCTTTGCACCAGTTCCCATACTTTGTTCCTTTCAAATTGATTCAGCTCTTCCTGCATGGCCTGAATCCAATGTGCATCATCCAATGCTTGGGACACATCTTTATGTTCTATTTGGGAAATAAAACAAGTGAACATTGCTTCTTGTTGAGCTTTGGATCTGGTTCTTACACCATCTCTTACATCTCCAATGACTAGCTCTGCTGGATGGTCTCTCAGCCATCTCACATCAGGTTGGAGTAAGTCACCGGTTCGATCGTCTTGCAACTGTGTTTATCTTGAGCAGCTCTCTCTCTCATCATCACTTAACTACAGATTTTCCAAATTGTCTTTGAGATTCAACTATCTCATCTTCACCTTGATTAATTATTCCAGCTTCAGCTTCAACATAGGGACTCTTCTGCATAGTTGGCTGATTTAGCTTATCAGCTAACTCTTCAATGTCTTCTCCATTTACATTAGGTTCATCAAACACCACATGGATTGACTCTTCTGTGACCATTGTCCTTTTGTTCAGTACTCTATAGGCTTTGCTTTCAGTTGAGTATCCCAAGAAGATACCTTCATCATCTTTAGCATCAAAAGCCTTTAGATTATCCTTGCCATTGTTGTGGATGAAACATTTACATCCAAATATTTTAAAGTACCCAACATTTGGCTTTCTCCCTGTCCAAATTTCATAGGGAGTTTTTGTCAGCTGTCTATTATTCATGCATCTATTTTGAGTATAGCATGCAGTGTTTATAGCTTCAGCCTAAAATCTTTTTGGCAATCCAGCTTCAGCTAACATGGTCCTTGCTGCTTCCTTGAGAGTTCTATTCCTTCTTTCTGCAACTCCATTCTGCTGTGGAGTCCTTGCTGCAGATAATTCGTGAGCAATACCATTTTCAACACAATACTGAGTTATTATTCCATTGACAAACTCAGTTCCTCTATCAGATCTTATCTTTATAATGGTTTGACTCTTCTCATTTTGAACTTTCTTCATCAGTTGAGGTAACCTTTGCAAAGTTTCCTTCTTTTTACACATGAAGATTGTCCATGTATATCTTGAATAATCATCCACCACTACTAGAGTGTATTTCTTTCAACTTATGCTAGCTGGCTCAACTGGGCCAAATAAGTCCTATGCAACAGATGCAATATCCTTGTTGAAGATGGACTTGACTTCTCTTTGAATGATGATTTAATCTGCTTTCCCATCTGGCATGCATCACAAACACTTTCTTTCTTATACACTGAGTCTGGTAATCCTTCTACAAGATTACTCCTTGCAAGCTTGTTAATTGTCTTGAAATTCAGGTGACTCAGCTTCTTGTGCCACAGCCAACTTGATTCGGCTGTACTCTTTGCTAGCAGACAAGTGCTTGGGGTGGAAGTTGACCAATCTACCACATACGTGTTCTTTTGTCTGGATCCTTGCAACACCACTTCATTTGATTCAGTGTCTTTGATTTGGCATACTCCCATATTGAATCCAACATTATAGCCCTTGTCACAGAGTTGACTGATGCTTAACAAGTTGAAATTGAGGCCTTCAACATATGCAACATCTGTGATTTCTAATCCATTTTTCTTGATGGATCCAGTGCCTCTTATTTCCCCTGGAGCTTCATTTCCTCCAAATATGACTTTTGTGCCTTTAATTTCCTTGAGTTTTGACAGATTTTTCTTGTTTCCCGTCATGTGTCTGGAATAGCCACTATCCATGTACCAGGGTCCTTGGCACTCAGCTGTTCCTTGAACCTGCAATCAAGGAAATCAGTTTTTAGGTACCCATACTTGCCTGGGTCCTGAGGGGTTAGTACTGTAAGATGAACCAACCAACTTATAGCCAAATGATTTGACTCTAAGAGGTTGCCATCTATCTGTGCCATAATCATAATTCACTTTGGCAAATTGCTTGGAGGCTTTAGGTTCATACATCTGTCTCTTTTGTCTGTATGCCTGTGTGTGTATTTTAGCAATTGCCTTCTTTGGGTAATGGTAATATCTCTGAGTGTAGTGCTTGGGTGCATATGTGTGCTGATGATAGTTCTGTTGCCTTTGGAATGACCTTTGTTGAGTTTTAGGTCTTTACCATTTTGGCATGTATTCCATAGGTCTTGGCTGATATTTCACATTATTCCAATCAACTTGACTTGGGTAGTTTCTCCCATTCCCATCATTTGTGTTCCTCTGATAGAACTTCTGGGGATTTTGGTAGCTCTGTTTTTTCTTCACAGAGTAGTTCCTGTTTGGAGTTTGCTGAGGAACTCTGCTGGATTTCTTCTCACCGTCCTCTCAAAGATACTCAATCGGCCGTTTTCCTTTTCATTTATATCCAAGGCCGCTTTGTTTGTGATTGTGCTTTGGAATGAATTTGTGTGCAACATTTGGTGTCTTGGATTTTTGAGATGCTTCATTACTTGAAGATCCTTTTTCCAAGATCACTCTTGGAGTTTGACTATGCACAAGGGAATTGAATCCTATGTCTGTCTTATCTCCACATTCTTTTTGGCTCATGATAAGGTCACCCAATGATTTAGATGCCTTTGTGAATGAAGCAATCACATTTTTGAGATCATTCTCTCTCTTTTCTATAGCAGCTATCTCTGCTGTTGGTTTAGCATTTTCAGCCTTCAGCTCTTTGTTCTCATCAGCTATGTGACTTAGAGTACTCAGCTCCTTAGTCAGCTGTGAGTTTTGGCTTTTGAGCTGGCTGTTTTCCTCATTTAATAGTGTGTGTGAGGATTTAATGTGCTCAAAGTCTTTCATCATTTTGCCTAATGAATCATAAAGATTAGTGGGTGATGAAGTGGGTGTGTCACAATCACTATCACCAGAATCTGAATGAGATGAGTTAGAGTGTACCTCATCTTCTTGGTCAGGTTGATCTTGTTCTTTAGCCATTAGACAAATTAAAGCTTCTTCTTCAGAGTCACTTGAGTAGTCAACTTCACTACTCTCTGAGTCTGCTGGCTTCTTTTGACTTAGCTATATCAACAGTCTCAGAGCCAACATAGCTCTTTTCTTTTCTTGTCTTCTTTCTTTGAAGACTCTTCTTTCTTCTTCATTCCTGTATTTATTGACTACAGGATATGAACAGTCAATAGCAAAGTGTCCTGGTTGTCTGCAATTCCAACACAGGTTTTCAACTTTTTGATCAGCTCTCTCATTTCTTGGGTTGTTAGCTCTTTGATATTCGACCTTTTGATACTCTGCTCTCTTTGGTGGCCTATCTTCCCTCGACTTGGAGGGAGCTGAATGCCTTCTGGAGGATTCACCTTTGTTTCTTTCGTAGTTCTTGTTGAAGAACTTGTTGAATCTTTTAACCATCAAGGCAATTTTCTCCTGGTCAATGATTTCTTTGGTTTCAGCTTTCTTCCCTTCCTTGACTATGAGTGCAGCTGTTTTGGGTACAACTATCTCCTCTTGATCCTTTCTTCTCAGCTCAAACTCATAAGCTTTGAGGTCTGAGAATAGTTCATGATTGGATGTCTTTGATAGGTCCATCGAGTGCCTTAAAGCCATGGTCTTCATTTCCCACTCACCGAGGCTCCTTAGTATCTTCATACACATCTCCTTCTGTGTATTCTCCCCCAGTCTTTGAGAGCTCATTTGTAATTTCAGTGAATCTAGCATCCACCGGTCCATCGTTTCACCCGCAAGCATTTTAAAGTTTTCAAATCTTTGAACAACAACGATAATTTGTTTTCCTTAATTTGCTCGGATCCTTCACAAATTAAGGTTAATTTATCCTGATTTCTTTGGTCATCTTGCAAGATTTGACTTTGTTGTACATGGCTTTGTCCAAAGTCTTGTAAAGTATATCCTTGGCCACATTGTCAAGGTTGTATCTTTTTCTATCATCATTTGTCCATTCACTCTTGGTTTTCAACCATAATCGGTCTAGGAGGAGCAACCTCCTCTCCTTCACCGCAGCTCTCTCCTTGTACCGTGTTCACTTTCATTATTTGCAAAGGCCCATCCTCTATCAGTATCCACATCTCATCATGTAAAGCTGATAGATGAGCCTGCATATGTATTGTCCAGTCATCAAATTCTTCAATGGTGAACATAGGAATACGTGTCAAATTTGCTTCCATGATAATAACTTTGCAAAAAGAGTGGCTTTTGAAAGAACAAGTGTTAAAAACTTCGTTGAAAAATTGGAGATCTAGTTCAGTAACCAGTGCAGAAGGCTCAATGAACCAACCGCTCTGATACCACTTGTAGGTTCCAAGGGGTGTGAGTGTAAGATTTAGAAGGGGGGTTGAATAAAACTTACCAACTTTTTCGATTTTAGTCCTTTTAAAATAATACAGAGTTAATTTCACAGCTAAGTCCTTGATGGACAACTAAGTTAGTTAACCAGTAGAGTTAGCCACTCAACAGACTCGATTGAGCTGTTGATAGAATAACTCAGCTGTTTAGTCTAAACCTTAACTTGGTTGTGATGAGATTTTCAGCGGAAGACTTAACACCCTTGAATTTGGTTTAAGTTTGTTTTAACACTTGGTTTTAGCACTTTGTTAATTATCAGTTGGATAGCAAGTTATTAGCAGATATAAAATGATATGCAGAAAGTAAATGTTGAAATGTAAATGACACAGTAAATGTTTATAGAGGTTCGAAGATGGGGTAATTCTTCTACTTCTCTCTTCTCCAACTCCTGGAGGAATCCACTAAGTAATGATCAGAGTACAAAGTGGTTATCAGTCCAGATATAAGTCTTGATCACACAGCTGACTTGATCCTTTGGGACTCAGTCTAGAGATGCTTTGGTCACACAGCTGGCTTCTCGTCCGACTCAACTTCTTCACAGGGCGGCTGCCTTGCTACTTTAGCTCACTTGCTCAAGCTTCTTGGATTTGATCACGAAGCCCTCCAATAACTTGAGACTGGTTCGATCTTGAACCTTTCTACAATCCTCCTTGGAATGTAGACCCCTTTTGATTCTTCAAAAGTTTCCTATTCATCAGTTTGAAGTTGTCTTTCCTTCACAGCTTAGTGTTGGATCGATTTCTTTCAAAGTTTAGGCTTGAGAATTTGCTTGAATAACTTGAGAATATTTTGTAGGTTACATTTCGAATAATAGCTTGAATGTTCGTGGTTCAGGTAACCTTCTCTCAAAGTGATTCCTCAGCCTTTTATAGTGAACTTTCAAAAAGCTTCCCGTTGAAGAGATATGCTGATTTTCAAAAGTCACTTATGTTCGTTGGCTTGTCTTGTTGCAGTCCTTGATGCTGACATTTCCTCGTATTAAATGAACATTCAGCTTTTCAGAGTCTGACACAAAGTTCAGTGCTTCCCATTGGTTTATTCCTTTTGCACGCTTTTGGGACTGAGCACATTAAGACATGGCAACGTGGAAGTATTACTTGTTTAGGTAATATTCTTGACTTCTGTGCAACAGATTCTTTTCAGTTGTCTTGACTTGACTGCCTTTTCCCCAGGTGACTTGAGTCAGCTCCAATGATTGAGAGACTCATCTGTCACTTCAACTTGATACTTGGCTATCTTGAGTTGACTTGACTGACACTTCTTATAGCTGTATCTTAGTTGATACTTCTTCAGTCGAGTTCTTGACTTCTCCTTCTTGCCATACTCAGCTGCTTCACAGCGGAGTCTTCATTTTAGCCTTCAGTTGACTTCTTGTATATCCAGGCATAGCTGACTTGACTTAGCTTGTACATCCCTATCTATTACAATGCAAATTACAAGGAAAATGGGGTGCCAACTTTCTAGTCTAAGTTTTACATGGCATTCATCAAAATCTAATAAACAAATTTCCCAACAACTTTCCTGTTGATTTGATTTTGTTGCATATATCTGTGTATGGTGTTATTTTGGGTATGTATTGGTTATTTGCACATCATGCACAAATGTACTACCACCACAAATCCATTAAGTTATGTGAACCTGGGAAAACCTTAGTGGAAGTATCGGGAAGAGCACGAGTCAAGATGGCTCCAATTATTTCTGCCATTAAGGCTAGGGAAGCAATCACAAAAGGGGCACATAGATACTTGGCATTTGTAATTAACAAACCTAAGGTAGAGACTTAAATCCACGAAGTGCCTATAGTTTTAGAATACCCGAATGTATTTTCGCAAGACTCACCGCTCTTCCTCCCGATACGGAAGTTGAATTCACTATTGAAGTTTTACTAGGGACAACACCAATAGCAAGAACACCGTATAGGATGGCTCCCATGGAATTACAAGAGTTGAAAGGTCAGTTGCAGAAATCGATGGAGGTGAGATTCATTCGACCGAGTACATCCCCATGGGGAGCTCTAGTGCTATTTGTCAAGAAAAAGGATGGAACATTAAGACTGTGTATAGACTATCATGTTCTTAACAACATGGCCATAAAAAACGAGTATCCCCTCCCGAGGATAAATGGACTATTTGACCAACTTCAGGGAGCCACGATGTATTCAAAGCTCGATTTATAACAAGGGTACTATCAGCTGAAAATCCGGGAGAAGACATATCTAAAACAACATTTGAAACTAGATATGGTCACTATGAGTTTGTAGTGATGCCTTTCAGCCTGACAAACGTCCCTGCAACATTCATGGATCTAATGCACCGAATTTTCAACCTTATTTGGACCAATTCGTAGTAATATTCATCGATGACATACTTGTGTACTCTAAATCAGGAGAGGACCACGAACATCACTGGAAGATCGTGTTGGAGATGCTATAAGAGCATAAATTGTATGCCAAATTTAGCAAGTGCGAGTTTTGGCTCAAGAAAGTCACATTTTTAGGTCATATAATATCTAGTGATGGGATTGCGGTGGACCCATCAAAGGTGCAAACAATTATTGAATGGAAACAACCAAAAATGGTGACCGAGATCCAAAGCCTTTTGGGACTAGCCGGATATTACCAGAGATTTATAAAAGACTTCTCTAAGATCGCCGGACCACTCTCGCGATTGACTCAAAAGCAAGTCAAATTTGAGTGGAGCGGCAAACGTGAGTCCAGTTTTCAGGAACTGAAGAAACGACTCACAACTGCTCCTGTCCAAGCTCTTCCGAATGGAACCAATGGTTTTGTCGTCTACAGTGATGCGTCGAAAGAAAGGCTAGGAGCCGTACTCATGCAGGAGGGAAAGGTAATTGCTTATGCCTCTCGAAAACTCAAACCATATGAGGTAAATTAAAAGGTAATTGCTTATGCCTCGCGAAAACTCAAACCATATAAGGCAAATTGCCCTACGCATGACCTCGAACTGGCGGCTATATTGTTCGCCTTGAATAAATGGAGAGACTATTTATACGAGCAACTTTCACAATTTTTACGGATCATAAAAGCCTGAAGTATTTATTCTCCTAGAAGGATCTCAACCTAAGACAAAGAAGGTGGATGGAACTAATTGAAGATTATCACTTTGATATCCAATACCACCCAGGAAAGGCAAATGTAGTGGCTGCCCGCCTTGAGCAGAAAGGCGAGTCTACCTAGGCTAATGATGATCCGAGAATAGAAGTCCTTGGAAAAATTGAGTGTCTGGAATCCAACAAGAATTGACACTCTACTTACTTGCGCCAACATTTCTATCAAACTTGATCTATTGAGAGAGATCAAAGTGGTGCATGATAAGGACTCTAAACTCCAAGAGTTAAAAGGAAAGATACTTGAGGGAGATAGACCCGAATTCTCAGTATCAGAAGATGGAATCATAAGATTCAACAATCGGGTCTGCGTGCCAAATGATGAGAAGCTAAGAAACGAGATCTTAGCAGAAGCACATCGTTCAAAGTACATGATACATCCTGGAGGAAAATTAAGCCTGAGATACATTGAGCCGTATATGATACTTAAGAGAGTCGGGAAGCTGGCTTATCAATTAGAACTTCCGCCTCCTATAGCTGGTATGCATGACGTGTTCCACATCTCCAGATTAAGGAAATACCAGCCCGACTTGGAGCACATTATCACAGAAGAAATCCCACACATAATAGAGAATTTGTCTTACACCGAGAAACCGCTACGAATCAATGATAGACGAGTGCGCCAACTGAGAAGAAGAGAGATCCCAATGGTCAAGGTATTGTGGCAAGCGCATGATCGAGATGAGCATGCCACGTGGGAAATGGAAGAAGATATGCGAAGACAATACCCAAAACTATTTTAAGAGAATTTTGGGGACCAAATTCTTTCAGGGGGAGGAATGTGAGGCCCCGATTTTTTATCAACATAAAATACAATTTGGTATAGTGATGAAATTTTGGCTAACTGTTACAATACCTATTATAATTGTAATGCGACACTCATTTATTTAATTCTTCCAACGTCAATTACTCCCCATTTACTTTCGAGCGTACCAATAATTCCTCCTTAAGTATTAATTCTTGATCGATTATTTATGACCTTAGTAATATTAGACCCCTTAAATTTTTTATAGGGGACGACCAAATGGGTATTTTTGTGCAGGAGTACATTTCACTCCTTATACAAATATTTCACCTTATTCTATAATACATTCCCAAACAACTTCCAATTTATTTTGAAAATACACATTTTTGTTATTTCACATCCCTATTTTTAACCTCCTATATATTTATATATACCTATACATTTATTATTCCTAACTCTAACAAAACAAAAGAAAAACAAAATTTTTATCATCCTACACTCATCATTTTCGGCTATTAGGGGGAATTAGGGGGGGAATCACTCATTTTTTTCCCAACAACTTTACTACAATAATTAAAAATCAAAACAAAAAAATTCCCCCTACACTATGAACTTTCGACCATAGCAACTTGGGGGAGGGGGAATCAATTCAATTTTTTTTATCATATTACATCATTACCTCCCAGCAATTTACATTATAATAATTAAACCACCAAAATAAAAACAAGACACAACTTTCGGCCATCAATGTAGTGGTTATCAAATCTATTTTTTTATTCTATCACACCACTTGCTTCCCAATAATTTACATTTCAACACCTTAACACTAAAATACAAAAATTAATCCCCATTTCTCCTAACTTTCGGCCACTAGTGTATTAGGGGAAATCAAATTTTACTTTCATCTATTCAAACTCCCAACCTTCTCGTCATTTCCATACTTAGAACGAAAAACACAAGTCTTGCCCTCCTCCTCTCCAAGGTGACCGAAAATTCAAAGAAGAAGGTGATAAAATTTTTCTTCTTCCAACACCATTTTTCCTCTTAAAACTTCAAGCCTATTTATTCATCTTCTAACTTGATGAATCCTTCTTGTTGAGGTACTCCTAGAGGATTATTCTTAAATAATTAAGGAAGACCTAGACTTGATTCTAAGATTGAAGAAAGAAGTTTGATTTTGAAGACTTCTTGAGGACATTAAGGTAAGTAGTGGTCATTTGGTTTTAGTATTTTTCTTTGGACTTGAGACTTCAATTGTAACACCAAAATATGTATATGGTGATAATTAGGGGCTGGACTTGGAGTATTAGGCCAAGAGCTTGGATTCTTAAGAAGATCTTCACCTTTAATCACAAACCGAAGAACTACTACGAGGTTGGTGAAAAATCTTTCGAAAAAATAGGCAAATAATTCTGATAAAATTCATGTAGTACATGAAAATATCTTTAAATACTATAAATATATCTTACATGTATTTTTATAAATGTATCAAGTTCAAGAAGTGTTACAAAAATGAGCATGATTTTGATTTCTTGCACAGTAGGGACATGTTTGCATATATGTCTGGATTTCTTGTTCATCTCTTGATTAATGTGTTAATACATGTGATATATGCTCAAAATAAAGTTTTATATTTGGTATATATTCTGGAAAAATATCCTTATGTTCGAAATTGAACAAGTATGCCATTTATGCAATTTTTGCAAAGTTGAGGACTAAACCGTAATTTTAAAACTGTCCAAGAATTATTCTGTAAATTTCGAAAATATGGACTGTATTGAGTGTAATATTTAATATTTTAAGTTAATAATAATAATAGTTTAGAGGTTTTTAATTTGAGAAAATAATCCTTGAAATTTTAGGGACTAAATTGTGGAAACTTTGAAAGTTTAAGGGCCAAAAATTGAATTTTTAAAACTGTCCAGGGACTCCACTGGAAATTTCGAAATTTTTGACTTCCTCCAACTAAAAAACTTATATTTTGAGTAATTTGAAAAGTTAAAGTTGTCTGGGTTGAGAAAACCGATTTTTGAAACTTTAAGTACTAAAGTGTAAAAATTCTAATTTCTAAAGATCAAAATAAAATTTCTAGAAAAGGTACATCCCAGGTACCTGAAAATTTACATATCCTTAATTTTATAATATTTTGAACCCATGGTTCAAGTTTAATAACAAACGAACACCAAATAAGCCCTTAAGGACAAAAACCGAATTTTGGACTAGAAATGGAATTTGTGAAAGTTAAGGGACTTAACTGAACCTCTCTCAAAACTGATTTTGTCCCAATATCCTACTGTCCTACGTGATATTTTATAATTAGAATCACATCAATAGCCCTCCCAGGTTTGTGAGATCCAAAAATTTTAAGTTCGGGTCCGAAAATGACAATTTTGGCAAAAGAAGGGACCAAACTGAAATATTCCTAAAGTTCAACCCAAACTCTTTGAGAAACTAATCCTTTGGACAATTTGGAGAATTTAGAATCTGATCTTATATTTTCCCGAGAACGATACCAGGACGTATGCAATTTCAAGCCCGATAAGTACTATTTTCCAAAACGGGACTACTTATAAAAAATTTCTTCTATCAAGGACCCCCAAATAAATTATTATTTTTTTCTACAGTTTTGAAACTAACTTAATTATATTTTAATTATACATTAATAATTTTCTTAAAAGTCACTGGACCTTGACGATTCCATATCCGGACTATACACACTACGCGTGGCGATTTCCTCGCCTTATGAAAATATAAACTTAACTTGTTGACATCCTGTACTGCTCTTATATGTATCGTCATGATTTTATTCGACTGTCTTGTTGACATGATATAAACTTCGAGAACCTACTTGTAATTGAGTCAACTTGGTGCGTCGAGCTCACAGTCAGAGTGGACCAGTTGTGTTTTGGAACCGAGAAATGCGGCTGCGATTCCTTACCAGTCCCACCATCCTAATCCCACAACTGCGGATGGAGTGTTCAAGGGAAATGGGTCGTAATAATGGGTATAATTATGATTATGACACTCTGGGCCTTCCAAACCATATTGTTGGAGATGTCGTGCCCCAGGTAGTAATAAGGTAGACATGGCTACATGCCAAACTTACTTGGGGAGTCATAAGGAAGAATGAAGGAATCGCTGTCTGATCCAAATGGTTCCAACGTTACTTGTTTGGGTTGGCGTTACACTCCGTACGCAACCATTACTTGCTTGGGTTGGCGTTACACGCAGTACACAACCACTACTTGAACTACTTGAATCGCATTCATAATGCTTGAGTGTTCACGAACTGTTTTCATAAAATTACATAAAACTGTATTATTCTGAATATCACACTGCTTGTGAATCGTGTGTGACGCACACATCATAAACCATGCATTCTTCATACAACTATTTTCCTGCATCTATATAAGCCATACTTACACACGAATACCCATCCACTGAGAATTTTTATCTCACCCCCATCTTTTCAACGGCCAGTTGTCGATCCACCATATGATGAGGACGTTAATGAAGAAAATCGAGCAACGGAGTAATTCCAAGACACTGCCCGCCGATTTAAACTTAATATTTGTTCATGATATGTTAACGGACAATTTATCATGTTTGATGTATTAGAAGGGCGTAGGGCCCTTCGAATGGATAATTGGTTTGTAATTGGTATTTTCGCTGCGACATTAAATTCTGATTCCGGGATGCTATGTTGAATAATGACTATTTAAGAATTAATGTTGTTTGAATTCTTGGTGGATTATATTACCAGTATGGTGAACTGGCTTAAGTTAACTGTTTGTGTCGCGACTCCACTTTTGGGGCGTGACAAAAAAATATGCGTACTTTATCGTCCAAAATTTTGGGACGATTCTGCATTTAATATTTGGTTCTAATGGACCAATTTGTTCCGAAACAATAATCGGAGATTATTCATGATTTAAAAAGAGACAAAAAATTATTAATTAATTTCTATTTTAACTATTTAATCTATAACATATAAATACCAATTACAATATAAATTGCCAAAACATTTGTAACAATAATCTTTGCTCAACATTGGATATCTAAATACATTGATTTTCTAAAAATAATGAGTGTGATTTTTAGAAAACTACTAAAGATACCTCTTGAATTATCCTTTGGCAACCAATTTTTGGCATAATATAGAAAATTTCTTTATATATGAAACGAATGTTTATATAAGTTTACAGTCTTAATTTCTTGATTAGAGGACTATTCTACTTTATGTGCAATTTACTAATCATTTAGCTAATTTTAATATCAATTAATTTTCTTGATCAGATGATGAATCTGGTCATAATCATTAATAAGTCAAATATCATCAAATATTTTAATTTAACTTATTGAGTATATTTAAATAAATTAATATGATAACAACTATTTTTTTGATAATAATTAATATAGTGTAACTCTTAGATATTCAATTATTCATTTGATATAATGATAAAATATATAAGCTAATTTCTAATTTAATAGTTTTTAATATTATGTTTTATATAGTATTGAATTTCAAACAATATGTAGTTAATTCACTATCAAAATATAAATAAGATAAAATATTATATACGTGCATATAATTTCTGAAATAATCAGTTCTAATTTCGAATCTTTGATCCAGTACGGTTCGATATGGTTCTCGGTGGGGATTGTCACGCCCCAAACGGGACGCGACGACGATCCACAACTTAAATACAAGTAAACCAAATGGTCCAGACAATATCAGCAAAATCCAAAAGGAACAGAGCCAAATAGCAGCGGAAATAAAATAAGTAAAGTACGAGTTACAACTTACCGTCCAACAAATATCCAAATTACATCTCCGAAATCAACTAAAGATAACAACTTAGAAGTCAAAGGGTCCTACGCCCTCCAGTTACAGACCGAAATGGAAAGAAAATAAAAGAGTCCAACAACAATAAAAATAAACGAGTCCATCAACAACAACAACATGTAGTGAGTCCAACAAGCGGGGTACAAGGGCTCAATCCGTGGTCGGTTCAGCATCTTCAACGAAGTCCTCATCTAAAGGTTTAGAAACAGGAGGGGATGAGACAAAAATCTCAGTAGATGGGGTGATCGTGTGCAAGTGAGGCGCGTTATATAGTTAATGCGAGAAAATAGTTATATGAAAACGCGTGATATAGATGCATGAATTCAAACACAGTCCACAAGCGTCGTGATAAATATATATAATTAATATACTTATACAGTTGAAGAAAACAGTTCGTGGACACACAAACACTATGTTATTCAGGTAAGACAGGTAGGATTGCGTACGGAATGTAACGTCAATCCTATGCCAGACAAATAATGGTTGCGTACGGATTTGTAGCGCCAACCAATGCAATACAAGTAGCGGTTGCATACGGATTTGTAGCGCTAACCAAATGGGTCCGATTAACTCCGGAATCGTGTGGATCAGACAGGGATTCCTTCGTTCTTCCTTGTAACTCCTCGAGCAAGATGGTCCAAGACCTGTCACCTTATCGCTCCATAGGCAAAGACAAAATCCACACTGGAGCTTGCAAGGCTCGGATTTCTCATAATCATGATTATACCTCAAGTACTACGACCCGCTTCCCTTGGACAAACTCCGTCCCTCGGTTGCGGGATTAGGGCGATGGGGCCGAAGAGTGGAATAGCAAATGCTGCCCGGTTACATCCCCCGACGTATCCATTCCGATCGTGAGCTCAACACACCAAGTTGACTGAGGCAGAATGGTAAAAACAAGTTCAGGTAGTCAACCAGGCAGTCGAGTATTATTGATTCAGGGAAGCAGTTCAGAAAAATTTTCGAAAATCGCGAGTGGCAATTATGGCATTGGTGGAGTCATTTGGATGAAGATGATTACCTAAGGATAAGCAATCTTCGATATCATGAAAGATTAGGTGGAACATAAGTTCCGTTATAGATTCAAAATCGCAAGACGAGAAAGTCGCCCCGCGATCGAGTAATAATCGGTCAAGACGATCCGATAAGTCAAGGGGTTTTTGAGAAAATAAAATATTTTAATTAATAGTAAAGTCAGAGGGTCCAAGGCTGTTTTAGTATAAGGAAGATAATTTGAGTTAGGTCCTTGATAAAAAGAAAATTTTCAATTAGCCCCGTTTTGTAAAAACCAATACTTTTGGGGTTAAAAATTTAATAAATAAATATCCCGACCTTGACAAATTATGAGGTCAGTTCCTGAAATCTCTAAATTGTTCAGAGATTCAGGTTTTTAAAGTTTTGAGGTCGAGTTTTTATAAAATTCTCACATTAGCCCCAAATTTGTTAAAATTATCATTTCGGGCCTTAAGTTTAAAATAATCGGAACTCAAAAACCGGAAGGGCTTTTAATGTGATTCCAGTTGAAAATGTCACTAAGGTTAGTGGGATATTGGGACAAAAATATTTTTAAAAATAAATAAGTTTAGGTCCCTTAACTTTTGAAAATCCCATTTTTGTCCCATTTTGAAATAATTGCCTTTAAGACTTTTAGGGGTCCAATTGTTATGAAATTTGAACCTTAGGTCCAAAATATAATTAAGTTATAGTTAAATTAGTATTTCTAGGTGCATGGGCTGCATAAGTCCTGGAAATTTCATTTGGGTCCTCAAGTTTAATCTTTTACACTTTAGTCCCTCAATTTTAGTAAAATTACTTTCCAAGCTCTAAACACTTGGATTTTTGGAATACATTTAAAATATGTCATTTCCAGTCCCTTAAGAGTGAAAATTTAAAATTTTAAAATTAAGGTCTGGTACAGTTTCAAAAATTACAAAGTAGCCCTTAAACTTCTAAAATTTTACAATCTAGTCCTTGGGCTTTTATAAGGTTGATTTTATTTAACTTAAAACTCTTAAAACTTTATTAAAATGTCCAAAAGTCATTTTTGAACTGGAGTACAGTCCCAAAATTCGAAATTTGCAGAGGAGTCCTTTAAGTTTATTTTCTTGCAATTTAGTCCACCAACTTTCCATTTTTGTATTTTTAAGTCCAAAATTGAAATTTAATCAATTATGCTCGACTTGTCCAGGTTATAAGTCATCCAAAACATGGATTTCAAAGATCATACACATGCATGCCCAATTCATACAAGAATTCATCACATAGAACATTAAATTGTACATGCATGCACCTAAAGTTCAATAAATAGCAATTTTGAGCAACACTTGAGAAATTTCATGACTTGATACATAAAATTGACATGCAATGCAAAAATTATATATCTCAAGTGCTCATGATCAAAACTTTACATGCATTTTAACAAAAGCACCTAGAAGTTGAAAGAATTTTTCCACCCACCTTAAATTTGGAAAATTGTGAAATAAAAGGATAATTTCACAACTTTGTATGAGGTCACTTAGGTCAGCCCCTAAGTCAAGAAATATAAAAAATTTAGAGTTATAAAAAATGAGTGAAAAATTAAGAAGAAAAGAAGAAGATAAGAAAATTGGAAATACTACACTTTACCTTGTGTAGTAGGTGATTTGAAACTAGTTGAAGCTTCAAATTTGGGGTTTTTGGTTCAACTCCAAAATCACCTAAGGTCAGCACCTATTTCTCAAATATGAAAAAAAGGGTGTTAAAATTTGAAAAAAATAGGGAGAATAAGAAAGAAGGGTTCTAGTGTCCAAATCTTACCTTGTAGTCCAATTTCTCTAACACTTATTCTTCAAGTCTTCTAAAATTCACCACCATGCATGCATGTCTTCAAGTAGTCTTCTATGTACCTCAAAATCCAAAAATAGTAATAATGATCAATCAAGTGATCATAATTGCAAAATAAATACAAAAATAGTAATAATGATCAATCAAGTGATCATAATTGCAAAATAGATTTAATGATGATCATGATCATAAGTAATTAAATAAAATGAAATAAAATACAAAATATATATGTTATTAATAATTACCTGTCAAAGTGACGCGGTAAAATAGTTGATTAAATACATAGTGGACAAAAAAAATCAATTACATGCTCGGAAAAATCAGGGGCTTCACATCCCCCCTCCTTAAAAGAATTTGGTCCCCAAATTCTCTTCAGTATAGTTCTGGATATTGATTCCTCATGTCTTCTTCCATCTCCCACGCTTGCGTTTTTCGTCTCGCCAGTGGTTCTCGCCACACCACTTTAACCATCAAAATTTCCCTCTTACGCAAATCGCCGTGATTCGTTGATCAATGATCCGGATCGGCCTCTCGGTGTAAGATAAATTTTCCATTAGAGGAGGAGTATCACGAGTGATGATATGTTCGGGATCTGGTTGATACTTCTTCAATCTTGATACGTGGAATACATCGTGCATTCCCGCATATGATGCTGGTAACTCGAGTCGGTAGGCTAACTTCTTGATCCTTTGTAAAATTTTGTAAGGTCCAACATATCTCGGACTCAACTTGCCTCATTTCTTAGGATTGATTAATCCTTTCCGTGGTGAGAGTCTTAGAAATACTTCATCTCCGACTTCAAATTCCAAATCCTTTCTTTTCTTGTCCGCGTAACTCTTTTGGCGGCTCTGAGCTGTGCGAATCTGCTCCTTGATCAGCTTGACCTTTTCCATGGCCTCCTGAACTAAATCGACCTTTGTAATCAAGGGCGACTTTCATTTCTCTTTCGGAGTCCATTGGTCATCAATCTCCCAGTGTAGTGGGGATCTATATTTTCGCCCATATAATGCCTCGTAGGGTGCCATCCCAATCGTGGCTTGATAACTATTATTGTAGGCGAACTCGGCTAATGGTAAGTTCGAATCCCAACTTCCTTGGAAATCCAACGTGCAGGCTCGCAACATATCTTCTAGGGTTTGAATCGTTCGCTCAGACTGTCCATCAGTTTGTGGATGTGCTGCTGTGCTGAAACTTAGCGAGGTACCCAATTCCTCGTGCAAGCACTTCCGAATCTGGAGACAAAACTCGGGTCTTTATCGATACTATGTCAAAAGGTACTCCATGCGGTCGAATGATCTCCCGGATATAAGTCTCAGTGCAAGTTTCTAAAGCTATCGCTTTCTTGATGGGTAAGAAGTGTGCAGATTTCGTGAGTCGGTCTACAACTACCCAAATAACATCATGGCCTCCTCTGGTCCTTGGTAGATCCATCACGAAGTCCATCGTTATGTGTTCCCATTTGCACTCGGGAATTCTCAACGGTTTTAGTAAACCCGATGGTCGTTGGTGTTCTGCTTTTACTCGTTGACAAGTCAAACATCTCGCAACGAACTCCGCTACCTGGTTCTTCATGTTTACCCACCAATAACTTCGTTTCAAATCCTTATACATCTTGTTTCCTCCAGGATGTATAGTGTATTTCGAGCGTGTGCCTCTCGCGAGGATTCTATTCCTAATCTGCTTACACTCGGTACACAAACTCGATTCCGAAATCTGATAACTCCATCTTCATGTACCTAGAATTCTGATCTCTCTCCTTTAAGTATCTTCTCCTTCAGTTTTTGAAGATGCACATCAGTCCCCTGTGCTTCCTTGATCTCATTCAGCAGATCGGGTTTAACTAAAATGTTAGCACATGAAATCTGAGTATTGGTTCTCGTCGGATTCCAATTGCTCAGCTCTTTTAATGATTCCCACTCTCGAATCATAAGTCTGGCTAAGCTCGCCTTTCTGCTCAAAGCGTCAGCTACGACGTTAGCTTTCCCGGGATGGTATTGAATATCAAAGTGATAGTCCTCAATCAACTCCATCCATCTCCGTTGCCTCAGATTGAGATCCTTCTGGGAGAATAGATACTTCAAGCTCTTATGATCCGTGAAAACCGTGAATGTTGCTCCGTAGAGATAGTGTCTCCATTTCTTTAATGCAAACACTATCGCTGCCAATTCCAAGTCATGCGTTGGATAATTGGCTTCATACGGCTTGAGCTTTCGTGATGCATAGGCGATGACCTTTCCTTCCTGCATGAGCACTGCTCCTAGTGCTTCCTTTGATGCATCACTGTAGACGACAAAGTTTTCTGTTCCTTTTGGAAGAGCTAAGACGGGAGCTGTAGTAAGTTGTTTCTTCAGCTCTTGGAAACTCGCCTCGCACTTGTCATTCCACTCAAACTTGAATTGCTTCTGGGTTAGTCGAGTGAGTGGTCCGACTATCTTGGAGAAATCCTGGATAAATCTTCGATAATATCCAGCTAGTCCTAGGAAACTCCTGATTTCCATTACAGACTCGGGTTGTTTCCATTCAACCACTGTTTGTACCTTCGGAGGATCCACGGCAATCCCGGTTCCGGATACTATGTGTCCTAGGAACGCGACTTCACTAAGCCAAAATTCGCACTTCCTGAATTTGGCATACAACTTATGCTCTCGTAGTGTCTCCAAAACAATTTTCAGATGATGTTCATGCTCTTCTCTAGACTTAGAGTATACGAGTATGTCATCAATGAATATCACTACTAATTGATCCAAATAAGGTTGAAAGACTCGATGCATCAGGTCCATAAATGCTGTCGGTGCATTCGTCAGACCGAAAGGCATCACTACAAACTCGTAGTGTCCATACCGAGTTTGAAATGCAGTTTTGGAAATGTCTTCTTTGCGGATCTTCAGTTGGTAATGTCCTTGTTGTAAATCAAACTTCGAGTACATCGTTGCTCCTTGAAGTTGATCAAACAGTTCTTCTATCCTCGGGAAGGGATATTTGTTCTTGATGGTCACGCTATTAAGACCACGATAATCTATACACAGTCTTAATGTGCCATCTTTCTTTTTGACAAACAGTACAGGTGCTCCCCACGGAGACGTACTCGGTCGGATAAATCCCACATCCATCAGCTTATGTAATTGTGTCTTCAACTCTTGCAACTCAAGAGGAGCCATTCTATACGGTGTTCTAGCAATCGGGGCGGTTCCCGGTAATACCTCGATGGTGAACTCGACTTCCCTATCTGGAGGGACAATGGTGAGTTCTTGTGGAAATACATCCGTGTATTCTGATACTATATGTACTTGGTTAATTTGTGTCTCAACCTTGGGTTTGTTAATTACAAACGCCAAGTACCCTTGTGCCCCTCTAGCGATTGCCTTTCTTGCTTTCATGGTGGAGATGATAACCAAGACGTAGAGTCAACAGTAATGGAAAGACATATCCATTAATGTAAAATTTGGAGTACACCAAATGAAGTACAACAATAGTAATACCGATTCAAAGATACATCTGATTCAAAATACAACCGAATCTAATCCAACAGAAAGCAAGGTACAACATGGTGGAATAAGTGTCTACAAAAACGAAAGCACAAACTGACAATCAAGCTAACTAATCAGTGAGATCGCCATCATCGTCACTAGCAACTACGTCCATAATCAGGGCCTGGTCGGGCTGAGGTGGCGCCTCAACCTCAGGCCAATCAACGAAATCCAACCATTGCTCGAATCCCTATGCATCATCAAGTGGAGCAGCCTCAAGTGCCTCAGGCTCTCCGACCTCGACTGGATCCTCCTCAGCGTCGGGTACGGGCTCCACCTCGGGTGGTGGCAATGGTCGGGCTCCACCTCGGGTGGTGGGTCTTCAATGGCATCCGCTTGATGCATTAGCGCCGATGGTATCTCGCGTCCATCTCCCACTTGTGGCGCACTTGCTCTCTTCATTTTCTCTCGGCTTAGGGCCTGTGATAGCTTTGAGGTCCCCGCAAAATACTCTCCCAATGATGATGGTCAACTAGTGAGTTGTAAGTGCCGCTGGCACTCCTCGGATACTCGAGGTCCCTCAAATACTCTCCCGTGCAGTTGGGCCTGATAAACGTCCCACCAAGAAGGTGGCGCCGGCTCCATCCTGATCAAACAAAACTAAGGCGGATCAGTCAAAGGTATATGAAAGATAAGGAGAGAATAAGGAAAGAATGAACAAAGAAAGTCAGTCAAGAATCAACTAAGTCAAGACAAGTATGACTATGGAACCTCAAAATATGCGTTCTAACTTAGTTTCAATCTCAATAATATTGTCCTATGCCAAATTGAAATTGATTTCACACTTAATGAGTCAAGTCGCGGTACTACCCAACACAGACCAAGGGTCCTATCCTGGGTTAGCTCGATGTAAGTTTCCATCTTACTAGCCGAGCTCTGATACCACTCTAACTGTCACACCCCAAACGGGATGCGACGACGAACCACAACTTAAATACAAGTAAACCAAACGGTCCAGACAATATCAGCAAAATCCCAAAGGAACAAAGCCAAATAGCAGCGGAAATAAAATAAGTAAAGTACGAGTTACAACTTACCGTCCAACAAATATCCAAATTACATCCCCGAAATCAACTAAAGATAACAACTTAGAAGTCAAAGGGTTTTGCGCCCTTCACTTACAGATCGCAATGGAAAGAAAATAAAAGAGTCCAACAACAATAACAAGAAACGAGTCCATAAAAACAACAACAGGTAGTGAGTCCAACAAGTGGGGTACAATGGCTCAATCAGTGGTCAATTCAGCATCTTCAACGAAGTCCTCATCTAAAGGTTTAGAAAGCAGGAGGAGGGGATGAGACAAATCTCGCCGGATGGGGTGATCGTGTGCAAGTGTGGCGCGATATATAGTTAATGCGAGAAAATAGTTATATGAAAACGCGTGATATATGATGCATGAATTCACACACAGTACACAAGCATCGTGATAAATATATTTAATTAATATACTTATATAGTTGAAGAAAACAGTTCGTGGCTATACAAACACTATGTGATTCAGGCAAGACAGGTAGGATTGCGTATGGAATGTAACGCCAATCCTATGCAAGACAAATAATGGTTGCGTACGGATTTGTAGCGCCAACTAATGTAATACAAGTAGCGGTTGCGTACGGATTTGTAGCACCAACCAAATGGGTCCGATTAACTCTGAAATCGTGTGGATCAGACAGCGATTCCTTCGTTCTTCCTTGTAACTCCCCGAGCAAGATGGTCCAAGACCTATCACCTTATCGCTCCATAGGCAAAGACAAAATCCACACTGGAGCTAGTAAGGCTCGGATTTGTCATAATCATGATTATACCTCAAGTACTACGACCCGCTTCCCTTGGACAAACTCCGTCCCTCGGTGGCGGGATTAGGGCGATGGGGCCGGAAGAGTGGAATAGCAAAAGCTGCCGGTTTCATCCCCGACGTATCCATTCCAAGCGTGAGCTCGACACACCAAGTTGACTCGAGCGAAAAGGTAAAAACAAGTTCGTAGTCAACCAGGCAAAATGAGTATTATTGATTCAGTGGGAAGCGCTTCAGAAAATTTTCAAAAATCGCGAGTGGCAATTATGGCGTTAGTGGAGTCATTTGGATGAAGATGATTACCTAAGGATAAGCAATCTTCGATATCATGAAATATTAGATGGAAGATAAGTTCTGTTATAGATTCAAAATCGCAAGACGAGGAAATCGCCCCGCGATCGAGTAATAATCGGTCAAGACGATCCGATAAGTCAAGGGGTTTTTGAGAAAATAAAATATTTTAATTAATAATTAAAGTCAGAGGGTCCAAGTCTGTTTTAGTAAAAGGAAAATAATTTGAGTTAGGTCCTTGATAAAAAGAAAATTTTCAATTAGCCCCGTTTTGTAAAAACCAATACGTTTGGGGTTAAAAATTGAATAAATAAATATCCTAACCTTGAAAAATTATGAGGTCAATTCCTAAAATATCTAAATTGTTCAGAGATTCAGGTTTTTAAAGTTTTGAGGTCGAGTTTTTATAAAATTCTCACAATGGCCCCAAATTTGTTAAAATTGTCATTTCGGGCCTTAAGTTTAAAATAATCGGAACTCACAAACCGGAAGGGATTTTAATGTGATTCCAGTTGGAAAATATCACTAAGGTTAGCGGGATATTGGGACAAAAATGGTTTTAAAAAGAAATAAGTTTAGGTCCCTTAACATTTGAAAATCTCATTTTTGTCCCATTTTGAAATAATTGCCTTTAAGGCTTTTAGGGGTCCAATTGTTATGAAATTTGAACCTTAGGTCCAAAATATAATTAAGTTATAGTTAAATTAGTATTTCCAGGTGCATGGACTGCATAAGTCCTGGAAATTTCATTTGGGTCCTCAAGTTTAATCTTTTACACTTTAGTCCCTCAATTTTAGTAAAATTACTTTCCAAGCTCTAAACACTTGGATTTTTGGAATACATTTAAAATATGTCATTTCCAGTCCCTTAAGAGTGAAAATTTCAAATTTTAAAATTAAGGTCTGGTACAGTTTCAAAAATTACAAAGTAGCCCTTAAACTTCTAAAATTTTACAATCTAGTCTTTGGGCTTTTAAAGGTTGATTTTATTTATCTTAAAACTCTTAAAACTTTATTAAAATGTCCAAAAGTCATTTTTGAACCTGAGTACAGTTCCAAAATTCGAAATTTGCTGAGAGGTCCTTTAAGTTTTATTTTCTTGCAATTTAGTCCAACAACTTTCAATTTTTGCATTTTTAATTCCAAAATTGAAATTTAATCAATTATGCTTGACTTGTCCAGATTATAAGTCATCCGAAACATGGATTTCAAAGATCATACACATGCATGTCCAATTCATACAAGAATTCATCACATAGAACATTAAATTGTACATGCATGCACCTAAAGTTCAATAAATAGCAATTTTGAGCAACACTTGAGAAATTTCATGACTTGATACATAAAATTGACATGCAATGCACAAATTATATATCTCAAGTGCTCATGATCAAAACTCTACATGCATTTTAACAAAAGCACCTAGAAGTTGAAAGAATTTTTCCACCCACCTTAAATTTGGAAAATTTTGAAATAAAAGGATAATTTCACAACTTTGTATGAGGTCACTTAGGTCAGCCCCTAAGTCAAGAAATATAAAAAATTTAGAGTTAGAAAAAATGAGTGAAAAATTAAGAAGAAAAGAAGAAGATAAGAAAATTGGAAATACTACACTTTACCTTGTGTAGTAGGTGATTTGAAACTAGTTGAAGCTTCAAATTTGGGGTTTTTGGTTCAACTCCAAAATCACCTAAGGTCAGCACCTATTTCTCAAATATGAAAAAAAGGGTGTTAAAATTTGAAAAAAATAGGGAGAATAAGAAAGAAGGGTTCTAGTGTCCAAATCTTACCTTGTAGTCCAATTTCTCTAACACTTATTCTTCAAGTCTTCTAAAATTCACCACCATGCATTCATGTCTTCAAGTAGTCTTCTATGTACCTCAAAATCCAAAATTTAAACTTAAATTAAGAAGAGAAGGTGATGAGTAGTAAGATATCAAGTTGAATTGAGGAGTGAAATTTCTTACCTTGAGATAGGGGGGTGTTCGAATTTTTGGATTTTAAGTAGGAAGAATGTTTGTTTTGGTTTAGATGTTTGAAGAAAGAAAGAGTGTTTGATGATAGGAAGAAGATGTTCTTGAAGGTATGAAGGTAGGCTTGAAGATGTGAAGAACTTGTGTTTGAGTATTTGAAGATGTGAATAAGTGGTACTTGAAGATATGAAGAACTTATGTTTGAAGATTTGAAGATGTGAAGAGTTGATGTTTGAAGATTTGAAGATGTGAATGATTTTTAGAGAAAGATTAGAGAGAAGGAAGAGAATTTGGTTGATAATTAAAATGTGTTTGATAAAATTTTAACAAAATTTTTGAAAAAAAAGGCCTCTTGGCCGTCCACAATAGAGAGGGAGGGAGAGATTTTTTTTTTTGTTTCATTTGTGTCTTGAATTTTGCTTCTTGCATGGGAGACATTTTGGTGGTCAAATGTATGGGCATGAGATGGGTTTGAATGGAATGTTGGGAAGACTCCAACATGTTGGAAGATTTAATAATAAAGAATTTATGTATAAGATGATGTGTATAATGTTTGAATTAATGGTGTAATTATACACAAGATGACTAATATAAGGCGTAAGTGTACAAGAGTTGAGAGATATTTATACACCAAAAACATCACTATTGTCGTCCACTTAAGGGTATTTTGGTAATTCCATATATTTATTTTTTTTGTCCCAAATTTGATGATAATAGTTGAATAATATCAATCTCCAAAATAATTAGTGATTTCCTTGATCAGTTATAAGTCTTATGATCACTTATACTAAATCAAATTCTTAATTCTATAAGGTAAAGTCTCTAAAATAAATAGTCTCTTAAAATTCTAAGGTGACTAATAAATACAAAAATATTAATAATGATCAATCATGTGATCATAATTGCAAAATAGATTTAATGATGATCATGATCATAAGTAATTAAATAAAATGAAATAAAATACAAAATATATATGTTATTAATAATTACCCACAAAGTGACGCGTAAACTAGTGGATCAAATACATAGTCGACAAAAAGAATCAATTACATGCTCGGAAAAATCAGGGGCTTCACAGGCATATTTGTAAAATATCCAGAATCGTACCAAAATATGTGAGAGTAATATTTTCGGTTCGGTTACTTTTTTGTTTGGATATCGGTTCGATTTCGGTAATCTCCAAGTCTCATGCACATCCCTAAGAAAAATAGGCAGGAGTGTACAGCTCTCCAAAAAAAGAACCGAGAGCGTAAATATGTCCTTTCAGGAAAATTGAGTATATTTGTCCTTATACTTTTTTTTTCTTTTTTTTTAGATTTATATTTAATTATATGTATACTTGTTAAAAGTGAGACATGCTTAGGTTCATTCTGAAATTTGTGTTGTACGAGCTTTTGTTCTCAACAATTGAATTAATTCGATGTTAACACCGGATGTGATCTTCTATTTCTTAATGGAGTTTCATTTACAATTGGATCACCTCACAAATAATTATTATGTGTATAAAATGTACCCTATTAATTTTCAGTCATTAATTGTGAGTTTTTATAAGGCAAGTTATAACCGTTAAAAAACATGTGACAATCATATGTACGATGGAATAGTAAATGTAATACCATTTTAGAGTAGAAGATCTCATTCGCGTTAAATTAAACTTATATAAGTGGAGTTGAATTGATCAAGGTTTACAATTATGTATACATATATTTTTGAACTAATATGATTAATTAAATAAAAATAAATAGCCATTAGCCACAAAAATTAATAACCGTGTTATACTTCTTTGAATCAAAATCAAATTGTCTCAATAGTAAAGTAATTAACCATTTTAAGAATAAATGAACATTCATTAGTTTCTTGTCGGCACTGTGAAGTTATTGGTTTCTTTAGTTTCTTGTCTTAAGTCTCAACATCGGAACCTTAGAATAGATGTGAAGCCCCGATTTTTCGGAGCATGTAATTGATCTTTTGTCGTTTATGTATTTGATCGACTATTTTACCGCGTCACTTTGACGGGTAAATGTTAATGATATATATATTTTGCATTTAATTTCATTTTATTTATTACTTGTGATCATGATCATTATTAATTCTATTTCGCATTTATGATCACTTGATTGATCATTACTACTATTTGTGTATTTATTAGTCACCTTAGAATTTTAAGAGACTATTTATTTTAGAGACTTTTACCTTATAGAATTAAGAATTTGATTTAGATTAAGTGATCATGAGACTTATAAGTGATCAAGGAAATCACTAATTATTTTGGAGATTGATATTATTCATCTATTATCATCAAATTTGGGACAAAAAAAAAATATGGAATTACCAAAACACCCCTTTTTCATTTTTGAAAAATAGGGGCTGACCTTAGGTGATTTTGAAGGTGAATCAAAAATCCCAAATTTGAAGCTTCAACTAGTTTCAAATCATTTACTACACAAGGTAAAGTGTAGTATTTCCAATTTTCTTATCTTCTTCTTTTTCTTCTTAATTTTTCACTCATTTTTCCTAACTCTAAATTTTTGATATTTCTTGACTTAGGGGCTGACCTAAGTGATCTCAAACCAAGTTGTGAACTTATCCTTTTTATTTCACAATTTTCCAAATTTAAGGTGGGTGGAAAAATGCTTTCAACTTCTAGGGATTTTTGTTAAATGCATGCAGTGTTTTGATCATGAGCACTTGAGATATGTATATTTTATGTATTGCATGTTAATTTTATGTATCAAATTATGAAATTTCTCAAGTGTTGCTCAAAAATGCTAATTATTGAAATTTAGGTGCATGCATGTACAATTTAATGCTCTATTTGATGAATTCTTGTATGAAATGAATATGCATGTGTATGATCTTTGAAATTCATAATTTGGATGACTTATAACCTGGACAAGTCGAGCACAATTGATTAAATTTTAATTTTTGGACTTAAAATGCAAAAATAGAAAGTTAGTGGACTAAATTGCAACAAAACAAAACTTAAGGGATCCCTCTGCAAATTTCGAATTTTGGGACTGTACTCAGGTTCAAAAATGACTTTTGGACATTTTAATAAAGTTTTAAGAGTTTTAAGATAAATAAAATCAACCTTTAAAAGCCCAAGGACTAGATTGTAAAATTTGAGAAGTTTAAGGGCTACTTTGTAATTTTCGAAACTGTACCAGACCTTAATTTTAAAATTTGAAGTTTTAACTCTTAAGGGACTGGAAATGACATATTTCAAATGTATTCCAAAAATCCAATTGTTTAGAGCTTGGAAAGTAATTTTGCTAAAAATTAAGGGACCGAATTATCAAAGATTAAACTTGAGGACCCAAATGAAATTTCCAGGACTTATACAGCCCATGTACCTGGAATTACTAATTTAACTATGTGAAGCCCCGATTTTTCCGAAGCTATTAGTTGAACCTTATTGTTGTTTAAGCTTTTGATCGACTATTTTATCGCGTCATTTTGACGGGTAATTAATAATAATATATACATTTTGTATTTTATTTCATTTTATTTAATTACTTGTGATCATGATCATGATTAATTCTATTCCTCATTTATGATCACTTGATTGATCATTATTACTATTTTTGTATTTATTAGTCACCTTAGAATTTTAATAGACTATTTATTTTAGAGACTTTACCTTATAGAATTAAGATGTTGATTTAGATTAAGTGATCATGAGACTTACAAGTGATCAAGGAAATCACTAATTATTTTGGAGATTGATATATTTCATCTATTATCATCAAAATTGGGACAAAAAAAAAATATATGGAATTACCATTTTACCCTCATAGTGGACGGCCATGATGGATATTTTGGGATAAAAATATCATCCAACTCTTGTACACATACACCATATATTAGTCATCTTGTGTATAATTATATCATTAATTCAAACATTATACACATCATCTTATACACCAATTCTTTATTACTATTTTCCCAACTTATTCCCACTTAACAAACATTCTTCTTATTCCTCTCAAATTCAAATTGACCCACACTTTGACTTGCATTTTTGTCTCCATGCAAGAGACAAATTACAAGACACAATTTGATCAAAATTTCCTCTCCCTCTCTCTCATACTACACGGCCATTATGGCATTTTTTCATCAAATTTTCATTTCATTTCTCATCAACACATTCTAATACTCAAAGCCTTCTACTCCTTCTCTCTAAAAACTCCCAACACCTCTCTACTCTTCTTCTTACTTTCTTCTTCCATACTTAGAAAAAATTCAACATTTTTCCTCCTTATACATCATAAAAATCGAACCACTATACTAAAAGGTAAGAAATTTTAGCTTCAATCCATTTTTGGATATCACATTGTTCATCTCTTCCACCTTCTTAACTTAAGTTTAAATTTGGTTTTGGAGGTACATTTAGAAGACTTGAAGGTTAGATCTTGGCAATATTTTGAAGAAGGACCTCAAGCTTGAAGAAGAAAATAGTAGAGAAAATTTGACTACAAGGTAAGAATTGTGTACTAGACCCCTTCTTTCCTACTCTTCCTATTTTTTTCAAAATTTTAACACCCCTTTTCATTTTTGAGAAATAGGGGCTGACCTTAGGAGATTTTTGGAGTTGAGCCAAATTTCCAATTTTGAGCTTCAACTAGTCTCCAAACATCTACTACACAAGGTAAAGTGTAGTCCTTTTCATTTTCTTAATTCCTTCTTTTTCTCCTTAATTTTTCTCTCATTTTTCTAACTCCAAATTTTGATATTTTCTTGACTTAGGGGCTGACCTAAGAAGCCTCATCCAAAAATTGTGAAATTATCCTTTTATTTCACAATTTCCAAAATTAAGGTGGGTGGAAAATTATTTTTCCAACTTTTAGGTGTTTTATTAAAATGCATGTAGAAAATTTGATCATGAGCCTTGAGATATATATAATCTATGTATTGCATGTCAATTTTATATATCAAATCATAAAAAAATTCTCAAGAGTTGCTTAAAATTACTATTTATTGAATTTTAGGTGCATGCATGTACACTTTAATGCTTTAATTGATGAATTATTGTATGTATTGGACATGCATGTGTATGATCTTTAAAATCTATGTTTTGGATGACTTATAACCTGGAAAAGTCGAGCATAATTGATTAAATTTCAATTTTGGACTTAAAAATGCAAAAATGGAAAGTTGGTGGACTAATTTGCAAGAAAATAAAAGTTAAAGGACCCCTCTGCAAATTTCGAAATTTGGGACTGTACTCAGGTTCAAAATGACTTTTGGACATTTTAATAATGTTTTAAGAGTTTTAAGATAAATAAAATCAACCTTTAAAAGCCCAAGGACTAGATTGTAAAATTTTGAAAGTTTAAGGGCTACTTTGCAATTTTGAAAACTGTACCAGACCTAAACTTTATAAATTGAAATTTTTACTTTTAAGTTACTGGGAATCCCATATTTTAAAAGTATTCCAAAATCCAAGTGGTTAGGGCTTGGAAAACAATTTTACTAAAAATGAGGGACTAATGTGAAAATATTAAACTTGAGGACCCAAATGAAATTTCCAGGACTTATGCAGCCCATGCACCTGGAAATACTAACTTAACTATAACTTAATTGTATTTTGGACCCAAGGTTCAAATTTCATAGTAATTGGACCCCTAAAAGCCTTAAAGACAATTATTTTAAAATGGGACAAAAATGATATTTTCAAAAGTTAAAGGACCTACACATATTGTTTTTAAAAACTGCTTTTGTCCCAATACCCTATTAACCTTAGTGACATTTTCCAACTGGAACTACATTAAAATCCCTTCCGGTTTGTGAGTTCCGAATTTTTAAAACTTAAGGTCCGAATTGGCAATTTTTACAAATTTGGGGCCAATATGAGATTTTTATAAAAACTCGACCATAAAACTTTAAAAACCTGAATCTCTGGACAATTTGGAGAATTTAGGAACTGACCTCATCATTTTTCAAGGTCGGGATATTTAATTATTCAATTTTTAACCCCAAAAGTGTTGGTTTTTACAAAACGGGGCTAAATTACAATTTTTCTTTTATAAAGGACCTAACTCAAATTATTTTCTCTTTTACTAAAATAGCCCTGGACTCTCTGAAATTGAGATTTAATTTAAATATTTTACCTTCCCAAAAACCCCTAACTTATCGGATCAATTTGACCGACATTAATACCGATCGCGAGCGACTTCCTCGCCTTGCTAATTGATTCTATAACGGGACTTATGTTCCACCCAATCTTTCAAGACATCGAAGGTTGCTTATCCTTCCGATAATCATCTTCATCCAAAAACTCCACCAACGCCATAATTGCCACTCGCGTTTTCCAAAAATTTTCCTAAATCGCTTCCCAAATCAATAATACTGACGCTGGTTGACTACCTGTAATTGTAATTACTTTCTGCCGAGTCAACTTGGTGTGTCGAGCTCACAATTAATGGATACGTCGGGGGATGGAACCGGCAGCTCGGCCGCTATTCCACTCTTCCGCCCCATCGCCCTAATCCCGCAAATCGAGGGACGGAGTTTGTCCAAGGGAAGCGGGTCGTAGTAATCGAGGTATAATCATGATTATGACAGATCCGAGCCTCGCCCGGCTCTCTTTCGGGATTTTGTCTTTGCCTACGAGCGATAAGGTGCCGGTCTTGGACTATCTTGACGGGAGTTACAAGGTAGAAACGAATGAATCGCTTTGTCCGATCCACACGATTCTCGGGAGTTATCGTCCCGCTTTTGGTTGGCGTTACATTCCCGCACGCAACCGCTTACTGCTTTTGCATTGGTTGGCGCTACAAGTCCGTCAACCATTAATTACCTTGCATAGGATTGGCGTTACACTTCCGTGCGCAATCCTACCTGTCTCGACTTGTATCACATAGTGCCTGTGTGACCATGAATCGTTTTCTCAAATCGTATAATTATATTATTTAAATATTTTATCACGACGCTTGTGAACTGTGTGTGAAACCATGCATCATACTCACGCGATTTCGTATGACTGTTTTCTCACATTAACTTTATTACGCCACACTCGCACACGATCACCCCATCTATGAGATTTTTGTCTCATCCCTTTGTTTTCTAACCTTAGATGAGGATTTCATTTGGGGATCTTGAACCGCTCGGATTGAGACCTTGTACTACGCTTGTTGGATTTCTTCAGTATCGTGTTGTTGATCGGACTCTTTTCTTATTATGTTTTTGTTGGACTTTTGTATCCTAATCAGTTCGGGTTTGTAATTGAGGGGCGTATGATCCCTTGACCTTAAGTTACTACCTTGTTGAATTTCGGGTTGTAATTTGGATGTTGGATTGTAGACTTTAAGTGATAACTTGTATCTGTTATTTATTTCCGCTGCTATTTAGACTCTGCTTTATTGGGTTCTCATTGGTATTGTCTGGAATGTTAGTCCGTTTGTATTTAAGTTGTGAATCGTTCGTCGCGTCCCGTTTGGGGCGTGACAGTAAGAGTGGTATCAGAGCTCGGCTAGTAAGATGGAAACTTACACCGAGCCGACCCAGGATAGGACCCCGGTCCTGTTTTGGGTAATCTTTGCGACTTGACCAATTAAGTGTGAAATCGATTTCAAATTGGCATAGAACCGTCTTATTGATATTTGAACTAAGTTAGAATGCATGCTTTGAGATTCATAATCATACTTGTCTTGACTTAGTTGATTTTGACTGATTTCCCTTACTCGTTCTTCCTTATTCTTTCTTATCTCTCCTCTACCTTTGACGATCCGCCTTAGTTTGTTTTATCGGGATGGAGCCGACGCCGCCACGTGGTGGGATGTATTCCATGCCCGTCTTTGAGCGGGAATATTACCGGCATGATTCATTGGCACCGGAAAGCGAACGCACGACCCGAACTAGTCCAGAGCGCCAACGCAATGCAGACTGACTCGGCGCTTGGCGATAAGCCAAGATGAGAAGAACGAACCGACCACCGTCATCAAGGACCGCGATAACACCATAAGAGTGCGGGAGGACCAACATGAGTATCCAGGAGCGCCGGATAACATGAGGGAGAAAATGAAGAGGACGGCGGCGGTCGCGTAAATGGGAGATCGATGCCCGTCTATCCCGTAGCACCGCCGATCGCTTGAGGAGACCCTCATCAAGCGATGATACGATCGAGGACCTTACACAGGCCCTATCTCGAGGGGGCGCCGCACTAGAGGCGCTTTTAGCGCTAATGCTCACCATTGCCACCGCCCGAGGCGAACCTCCGTACTCCGATCCCGAGGAGGATCCCGAGGAGGATCCCGAGGAGGATCCAGTCGACATTGGAGAGCCGGAGGTCGCTCCACTCGATGAGGCTCGGGGCTTTGAGCGGTGGTTGGACTTTGTGGATTGGCCGAGGTTGAGGCGCCGCCTCAACCCGACCCGGCCCGATCCTGACATAGCTGCGGCGATGATGATGGCGATCTCACCGATTAGCTAGTAGATTTTCTTTGTACTTTTGTTGTTGTAGCCGTGTAATCCAGATGTTGTACCTTTCATTATTGTACTAGATTCGGATGTATTTTGATTCTATGTATCGACTTAGTATTTTGGCGATGTACTTGGGTGTATTCAATTTTATATTAATGGATATGCCTTTTGCCATTTATTCAGTGTCTTGTGTTGATGTTACTATCCCTACGGTATCTTTTACTTTACGCGAATAATTATTGTATTCATTTACTCGCAAATCGCAACCAACGCTCCAAGATACTGAGAATGGCGAACATCGAGGCGTGGGAGACCTCGTCGCGTTCCCACGAGGAGACGACGATGTACCCAGGGGACCGGTACCCTCTCCGAATTACCACCACCTCCTCCACCTGCCGCAGAGACAATCTGACCGCACAAGCATTACGGAAAATCACCGGTGTTTATGAGGCAACAGCGAGCCTCAACCCCGTGCTCCCGAACCCGCCCGAGAGGCGAACGATCGCACATTGGAGCGATTCTCATGCGGTTCGACCCACCAACCTTCCCCGGGAGAGCCTGACGATGTGAAAGCGGAAGAATGGATAGAGAAGTTGGAAAACATCTTCAATGCTCTTCAATACTCCGACGAGCAGAGAGTCACACTCGCCGTATTTCGCCTAGAATCGGCCGCTAGAGACTCGGTGGAGGGCAGTTGAAAGGAGATGGGAACAGACCGAGTAATCGAGAACATGGGAAATTTCTTGGCCGAGTTCAATGAACAAAGATATTCCCCAGGTCGTGAAGGAAGCACGCCGGGATGAATTTCATAGATTGAGGCAAGGGAACCCGACGTGGCTCGAGATGAGTTCGACTTTCACCGATTGTCCAAGTATGCTCTGGGACAATCAAGATCAAGAGGATAAGCTTTACAAGTTCACTCGAGGATTGAAACTGAACTTCGAAACTTGATTCCGATCGTTGAATTGGCAACCTACTCACCGCGCGGTAAAGGCAGCTCTCTCCGCATTGAGCCTGGGATCAACCGTATTGACAGATTCAAAGCAGAGTAGGCCCTCGAATGCTTTTAAGAGGCCACCGTGGGGATGTACCGCCTAAACCGCCGCTAAGTTTCGAAGGGACCGGTTAACAGGACATACAAAGGAAAGAGACCAAGATAAGGAAAGCTGGTCAGAATGTACGCATTGCCGTAAACCGACATATCACGACAATCACTGGCGTAAACAAGGAAGGTGTTTGCGCTGTTGGTAGTAATCGGACTACCGCAAGATTGCCCAAGTACAATGACCGATCCAAACCAACGCAACCCACGTGCGGAAACGGCCAGGGTAATCGGGCAAGGATGCCCGCCGAGCATTTGCACTAGCCGGACAGAGGCTCCGGAGGCAACAGACGTGGTGGAAGGTACGCTTCTAGTATCTAACCACTACGCTAAAATATTGTTCGACCGGATCAACGCATTCATTTGTTGCACCGCATTTTGTACACAAACCGCATGCATGCATGGAACATATGCCTATATGCTTAGAAGTGTCAACTCCTATGGGTGCGAGTCGATAATGATATTATCTATAATGCATGCGAAGTTAAGATTGCTTTGAGATAAACTTTCCGCCGATTTGATCTTATTACCTATATCCGAATACGACGTAATATTGGGAATGAATCGTTATCTGCACACCATGCACAAATGGATTGCCATAACAAGTCCATTAAGCTATGTGAACTGGAAAACCCGGCGGAGATTTCGAAAAGCACGAGTTAAGATTGCCCCAATCATTTCAAAGCAATGAAAGCGAGAAGGGCGATCACTAGAGGGGCTCGGGGTATTTGGCGTTTGTAATTAACAAACCCAAGGTTGAGATACAAATCAACCAAGTACCTATAGTATCGATATACGGACGTATTTCCACAAGAACTCACCACTGTCCCTCCAGATAGGGAAGTCGAGTTCACCATCGAGGTGTTGCCAGGGACTGCCCCGATTGCCAGAACACCGTATAGAATGGCTCCTCTTGAGTTACAAGAGTTGAAAACGCAATTACAAAAACTGATGGATGTGGGATTTATCCGACCGAGTACGCTCCGTGGGGAGCACTGTCTTTGTTCGTCAAAAAGAAGGATGGCACATTAAGACTATGTATAGATTATCGTGGACTTAATAGTGTGACCATCAAGAACAAATATCCCCTCCCGAGGATAGACGAACTATTTGATCAACTTCAGGGAGCAACGGTGTACTCGAAGTTTGATTTACAACAAGGATATTACCAACTGAAAATCCGCTGAAGGAGACATTTCCAAAATCGCATTTCAAACCCGATATGGACACTACGAGTTTGTAGTAATGCCTTTCGGTCCGAAATGCACCAGCGATTTATGGACCTGATGCATCGAGTCTTCCAACCTTATTTGGATCAATTCGTAGTGATATTCATTGATGACATACTTGTATACTCTAAGTCTAGAGAAGAGCACGAACGTCACCAAAAATCGTTTTAGAGACACTATGAGAGCATAAGCGTATGCTAAATTCAAGAAGTGCGAATTTTGGCTTAGTGAAGTCGCATTCTTAGGACATATAGTATCCGCAGACTGGGATTGCAATCGATCCTTGAAGGTACAGATGGTTGAATGGAAACAACCCAGTCAGAATCGAAATCGAAGTTTCTAGGACTAGCTGGATATTATCGAAGATTTATCCAGGACTTCTCTAAGATAGCGGACCACTCACTCGACTAACCCGGAGAAGCAAGTCAAGTTTGAGTGGAACGACAAGTGCGAGACAAGTTTCCGGGAGTCAAGAAACGACTTACTACGGCTCCGCCTTAGCCCTTCCAAAGGGAATGTAAAACTTTGTCGTCTACAAAGTGATGCATCAAAAGAAGGACTAGGAGCGTGACTCTCATGCAGAAGGAAAGGTTATCGCTTATGCATCACGAAAGCTCAAGCCGTATGAGGCCAATTACCCAACGCATGACTGAATTGGCGCGATAGTTTTCGCATTGAAGAAATGGAGACACTATCTCTACGGAGCAACATTTACGGTTTTCACGGATCATAAGAGCTTGAAGTATCTATTCTCCCGAAAGATCTCAACCTGAGGCAACGGAGATGGATGGAGTTGATTGAGGACTATCACTTTGATATTCAATACCATCCCTAAAAGCTAACGTCGTAGCGCACGCCTAAGCGAAGGCGAGCTTAGCCGGACTTATGATTCGAGAGTGGGAATCATTAAAGGAGCCGAGCAATTGGAATCGACGAGAACAATACTCGATTTCATGTGCTAACATTTCGCTTACACCCACTCTTGAGTGAGATCAAAGAAGCACAAGAAAAAGATACACATCTTCAAAAAATCAAGGAGAAGATACTTAAAGGAGAAAGATCGAAATTCTCGATACCGAAGATGGAGTTATCGGGTTCCTAATCGAGTGTGTGTACCAAATGACGAATGCATTAGGAATAAAATCCTAACAGAGGCACACCGTTCAAAATACACTATACATCCTGGAGGAAACAAGATGTATAAAGATTTGAAACGGTTATTGGTGGGTAAACCTGAAGAACCAGGTAAGCGGAATTCGTTGCGAGATGTTTGACTTGTCAACGAGTAAAAGCAGAACACCAACGACCATCTGGTTTACTACAACCGTTGAGAATTCCCGAGTGGAAATGGGAACATATAACAATGGACTTCGTGACGGATCTACCAAGGACCAGAAGAGGCCAGGACGCTATCCGGGTAGTTGTAGACCGACTCACGAAATCGCACACTTTTTACCCATCAAGAAAACCGATAGCTTAAACTTGCTGCACGATTTATATCCGAGAAATCATTCGACTGCATGGAGTACCCGTCGATATAGTATCCGACAGAGACCCGAGGTTTGTCTCCAGATTTTGGAAGTGCTTGCACGAGGAATTGGGTACCTCACTAAGTTTCAAAGACAAAGAAGACATCCACAAACCGATGGACACCCGAGCGAACAATTCAAACCCTTGAAGATATGTTGCGAGCCCCGCACTTGGACTTTCAAGGAAGTTGGGATTCGCACTTACCATTAGCCGAGTTCGCCTACAATAACGCTTATCAAGCCACGATTGGGATGGCACCCTATGAGGCATTGTATGGGCGGAAATGTAGATCCCCACGCATTTGGGAGATTGATGACCAATGGACTCCGAAAGAGAAACGAAAGTCGCCTCGATTCCAAAGGTCGACTTAGTTCGGGAGGCCATGGAGAAGGTCAAGCTGATCAAGGAGCGGATTCGCACAGCCGTAGTCGCCAAAAGAGTTACGCGGACAAGAGAAGAAAGGATTTAGAGTTTGAAGTCGGTGATGAAGTATTTCTTAGACTCTCACCATAGAAAGGATTGATCAATCCGAAGAAAGGAGGCAAATTGAGTCCGAGATATGTTGGACCTTACAAGATTTTTACAGAGGATCGGGAAGTTAGCCTACGACTCGAGTTACCAAAGACCATATGTAGGAATGCACGATGTATTCCACGTGTCGAGATCGAAGAAGTATCAACCGGATCCCGAGCATATCATCACTCGAGATACTCCTCCTCTAATGGAAAATCTATCCTACACCGAGAGGCTAATCGGGATCATCGATCGCCAGATATCGACAATTGCGTAAGAGAGAAATTCCGATGGTTAAAGTGGTGTGGCAAAACCACAACCGAGACGAAAACGCGACGTGGGAAATGGAAGATGACATAAGGAATCAATATCCTGAACTATTCTGAAGAGAATTTGGGGACCAAATTCTTTTAAGGAGGGGAGGATGTGAAGCCCCGATTTTTCCGAAGCTATTAGTTGAACCTTATTGTTGTTTAAGCTTTTGATCGACTATTTTATCGCGTCATTTTGACGGGTAATTAATAATAATATATACATTTTGTATTTTATTTCATTTTATTTAATTACTTGTGATCATGATCATGATTAATTCTATTCCTCATTTATGATCACTTGATTGATCATTATTACTATTTTTGTATTTATTAGTCACCTTAGAATTTTAATAGACTATTTATTTTAGAGACTTTACCTTATAGAATTAAGATGTTGATTTAGATTAAGTGATCATGACTTACAAGTGATCAAGGAAATCACTAATTATTTTGGAGATTGATATATTTCATCTATTATCATCAAAATTGGGACAAAAAAATATATGGAATTACCATTTTACCCTCATAGTGGACGGCCATGATGGATATTTTGGGATAAAAATATCATCCAACTCTTGTACACATACACCATATATTAGTCATCTTGTGTATAATTATATCATTAATTCAAACATTATACACATCATCTTATACACCAATTCTTTATTACTATTTTCCCAACTTATTCCCACTTAACAAACATTCTTCTTATTCCTCTCAAATTCAAATTGACCCACACTTTGACTTGCATTTTTGTCTCCATGCAAGAGACAAATTACAAGACACAATTTGATCAAAATTTCCTCCCCCTCTCTCATACTACACGGCCATTATGGCATTTTTTCATCAAATTTTCATTTCATTTCTCATCAACACATTCTAATACTCAAAGCCTTCTCCTCCTTCTCTCTAAAAACTCCCAACACCTCTCTACTCTTCTTCTTACTTTCTTCTTCCATACTTAGAAAAAATTCAACATTTTTCCTCCTTATACATCATAAAAATCGAACCACTATACTAAAAGGTAAGAAATTTTAGCTTCAATCCATTTTTTGATATCACATTGTTCATCTCTTCCACCTTCTTAACTTAAGTTTAAATTTGGTTTTGGAGGTACATTTAGAAGACTTGAAGGTTAGAGCTTGGCAATATTTTGAAGAAGGACCTCAAGCTTGAAGAAGAAAATAGTAGAGAAAATTTGACTACAAGGTAAGAATTGTGTACTAGACCCCTTCTTTCCTACTCTTCCTATTTTTTTCAAAATTTTAACACCCCTTTTCATTTTTGAGAAATAGGGGCTGACCTTAGGAGATTTTTGGAGTTGAGCCAAATTTCCAATTTTTGAGCTTCAACTAGTCTCCAAACATCTACTACACAAGGTAAAGTGTAGTCCTTTTCATTTTCTTAATTCTTTCTTTTTCTCCTTAATTTTTCTCTCATTTTTCTAACTCCAAATTTTGATATTTTCTTGACTTAGGGGCTGACCTAAGAAGCCTCATCCAAAAATTGTGAAATTATCCTTTTATTTCACAATTTCCAAAATTAAGGTGGGTGGAAAATTATTTTTCCAACTTTTAGGTGTTTTATTAAAATGCATGTAGAAAATTTGATCATGAGCCTTGAGATATATATAATCTATGTATTGCATGTCAATTTTATATATCAAATCATAAAAAAAATTCTCAAGAGTTGCTTAAAATTACTATTTATTGAATTTTAGGTGCATGCATGTACACTTTAATGCTTTAATTGATGAATTATTGTATGTATTGGACATGCATGTGTATGATCTTTAAAATCTATGTTTTGGATGACTTATAACCTGGAAAAGTCGAGCATAATTGATTAAATTTCAATTTTGGACTTAAAAATGCAAAAAATGGAAAGTTGGTGGACTAATTTGCAAGAAAATAAAAGTTAAAGGACCCCTCTGCAAATTTCGAAATTTGGGACTGTACTCAGGTTCAAAATGACTTTTGGACATTTTAATAATGTTTTAAGAGTTTTAAGATAAATAAAATCAACCTTTAAAAGCCCAAGGACTAGATTGTAAAATTTTGAAAGTTTAAGGGCTACTTTGCAATTTTGAAAACTGTACCAGACCTAAACTTTATAAATTGAAATTTTTACTTTTAAGTTACTGGGAATCCCATATTTTAAAAGTATTCCAAAAATCCAAGTGGTTAGGGCTTGGAAAACAATTTTACTAAAAATGAGGGACTAATGTGAAAATATTAAACTTGAGGACCCAAATGAAATTTCCAGGACTTATGCAGCCCATGCACCTGGAAATACTAACTTAACTATAACTTAATTGTATTTTGGACCCAAGGTTCAAATTTCATAGTAATTGGACCCCTAAAAGCCTTAAAGACAATTATTTTAAAATGGGACAAAAATGATATTTTCAAAAGTTAAAGGACCTACACATATTGTTTTTAAAAACTGCTTTTGTCCCAATACCCTATTAACCTTAGTGACATTTTCCAACTGGAACCACATTAAAATCCCTTCCGGTTTGTGAGTTCCGAATTTTTAAAACTTAAGGTCCGAATTGGCAATTTTTACAAATTTGGGGCCAATATGAGATTTTTATAAAAACTCGACCATAAAACTTTAAAAACCTGAATCTCTGGACAATTTGGAGAATTTAGGAACTGACCTCATCATTTTTCAAGGTCGGGATATTTAATTATTCAATTTTTAACCCCAAAAGTGTTGGTTTTTACAAAACGGGGCTAAATTACAATTTTTCTTTTATAAAGGACCTAACTCAAATTATTTTCTCTTTTACTAAAATAGCCCTGGACTCTCTGAAATTGAGATTTAATTTAAATATTTTACCTTCCCAAAAACCTAACTTATCGGATCAATTTGACCGACATTAATACCCGATCGCGAGCGATTTCCTCGCCTTGCTAATTGATTCTATAACGGGACTTATGTTCCACCCAATCTTTCAAGACATCGAAGGTTGCTTATCCTTCCGATAATCATCTTCATCCAAAAACTCCACCAACGCCATAATTGCCACTCGCGTTTTCCAAAAAATTTCCTAAACTGCTTCCCAAATCAATAATACTCGACTGCCTGGTTGACTACCTGTAATTGTAATTACTTTCCTGCCTGAGTCAACTTGGTGTGTCGAGCTCACAGTCGGAATGGATACGTCGGGGATGGAACCGGGCAGCTCGGCTGCTATTCCACTCTTCCGGCCCCATCGTCCTAATCCCGCAACTGAGGGACGGAGTTTGTCCAAGTGAAGCGGGTCGTAGTACTGAGGTATAATCATGATTATGACAGATCCGAGCCTCGCCACTCTCGGGATTTTGTCTTTGCCTACGGAGCGATAAGGTGCCGGTCTTGGACCATACTTGACCGGGAGTTACAAGGTAGAACGAATGAATCGCTGTCCGATCCACACGATTCTGGAGTTATCGTCCCCGCTTTTGGTTGGCGTTACATTCCCGCACGCAACCGCTTACTGCTTTTGCATTGGTTGGCGCTACATGTCCGTGCGCAACCATTAATTACCTTGCATAGGATTGGCGTTACACTTCCGTGCACGCAATCCTACTGTCTCGATCGCATATCACATAGTGCCTGTGTGACCATGAACTGTTTTCTCAAATCGTATAATTATATTATTTAAATATTTTATCACGACGCTAGAATCGTGTGTGTGAAACCATGCATCATACTCACGCGATTTCGTATGACGTTTTCTCACATTAACTTTATTACGCCACACTCGCATTACCGATCACCCCATCTACGAGATTTTTGTCTCATCCCCCGTTTGTTTTCTAACCTTAGATGAGGATTTCGGCCGGGGATCTTTGAACCGCTCGGATTGAGACCTTGTACTACGCTTGTTGGATTTCTTTCGTATCTTGTTGTTGATCGGACTCTTTTCTTATTATGTTTTTGTTGGACTTTTGTATCCTAATCAGTTCGGGTTTGTAATTGAGGGGCGTATGATCCCTTGACCTTAAGTTACTACCTTGTTGAATTTCGGGTTGTAATTTGGATGTTGGATTGTAGACTTTAAGTGATAACTTGTATCTGTTATTTATTTCATTGCTATTTAGACTCGCTTTATTGGGTTCTCATTGGTATTGTCTGGAATGTTAGTCCGTTTGTATTTAAGTTGTGAATCGTTCGTCGCGTCCCGTTTGGGGCGTGACAAACTATAACTTAATTATACTTTGGACCCAAGGTTCAAATTTCATAACAATTGGACCCCTAAAAGCCTTAAAGACAATTATTTCAAAATGAGACAAAAATGAGATTTTCAAAAGTTAAGGGACCTACACTTATTTCTTTTAAAAACTACTTTTGTCCCAATATCCTACTAACCTTAGTGATATTTTTCAACTGGAATCACGTTAAAAGCCCTTCCGGTTTGTGAGTTCCAATTATTTTAAACTTAAGGCTGACAATTTTAACAAATTTGGGGCCAATGTGAGAATTTTATAAAAACTCAACCTCAAAACTTAAAAACCTGAATCTCTGAACAATTTAGAGATTTTAGGAACTGACCTCATAATTTTTCAAGGTCGGGATATTTATTTATTCAATTTTTAACCCCAAAAGTATTGGTTTTTACAAAATGGGGCTAATTGTAAATTTTACTTTTAACAAGGACCAAACTCGAATTATTTTTCTTTTACTAAAACAAAATGTACCCTTTGACTTTAATTATTAATTAAAATATTTTATTTTCTCGAAACCCCTTGACTTATCGGATCGTATTGGGATCGATTAATACCCAATCGCGGGGCGACTTCCTTGTCTTGCGATTTTGAATCTATAACGGGACTTATGTTCCACCTAATCTTTCAAGATATTGAAGATTGCTTATTCTTCCGATAATCATCTTCATCCAAATAACTCCATCAACGCCATAATTGCCACTCGCGATTTTCGAAAATTTTCCTGAACTGCTTCCCTGAGTCAATAATACTCGACTTCCTGGTTGACTACCCAACTTGTATTTACTTTCCCGCCTGAGTCAACTTACGTGGTCGAGCTCACGATCGAGAATGGATACGTCGGGGATGGAACCGGCAACTCTGGCCGCTATTCCACTCTTCCGCCCCATCGTCCTAATCCCGCAATCGAGGGACGGAGTTTGTCCAAGGGAAGCGGGTCGTAGTACTTGAGGTATAATCATGATTATGACAAATCCGAGCCTTGCAAGCTCCACTGTGGATTTTGTCTTTGCCTATGGAGCGATAAGGCGACAGGTCTTGGACCATCTTGCTCGGGGAGTTACAAGGAAGAACGAAGGAATCGCTGTCTGATCCACACGATTCTGGAGTTAATCAGACCCGTTTGGTTGGCGCGCAACCGCTACTTGTATTGCATTGGTTGGCGCTACAAATCCGTACGCAACCATTATTTGTCTTGCATAGGATTGGCGTTACATTCCATACGCAACCCTACCTGTCTTGCCTGAATCACATAGTGCTTGTGTGACCACAAACTGTTTTCTTAAACTGTATAAGTATATTACTTAAATATTTTATCACGCCGTTTGTGGACTGTGTGTGAATTCATGCATCATATATCACGCGTTTTCATACAACTGTTTCTCGCATTAACTATATATCGCCACACTTTCACACGATCACCCCATCCACTGAGATTTTTGTCTCATCCCCTCCTGTTTTCTAACCTTTAGATGAGGACTTCGTTGAAGATGTTGAACCGACCACGACTGAGCTCTTGTGCTCCGCTTGTTGGACTTACTATCTATTGTTGTTGATGTTGCCGGACTTGTTTCTTGTATTCGCTGTTGGACTCTTTTATTTTCTTTTCATTCCGGTCTGTAACTGAAGGGCGTAGCACCCTTTGACTATTAAGTTATTATCTTTAGTTGATTTCGGGGATGTAATTTGGATGTTTGTTGGACTGTAAGTTGTAACTTGTACTTGTTCTTTATTTCCGCTGCTATTCGACTCTGTTTCATTGGGTTTTCGTTGATATTGTCCAGACTGTTTGGTTTACTTGTATTTAAGTTGTGGATCATCATCGCGTCCCGTCTGGGGCGTGACAATAGAGGCCGTAATCGTTCCAGAAATGCTTGTAATGCTCTGTCTCCTCCCCGTCGTGCCAATCAACAAAGTCGTCCAATTGGGCCTCATCAGTGGTCATCTCTGGATAAGGTTTCTAATGCTGGGATAGTTCCATCATCCTTATAGGTGGTACCTCTCCACTCTGCACCGCCCTCTATTATTATAGATAACGTATAACTGGTGACTCAAAATAAATTTTTCACTCTAGGCCAGTTGCAGGAGGATGCAGTGGAGGATTCAGAAGAACCTGTACAAGTTTGGAAATTACTTGTGGTTATTTTTTATCAGATTATGGATAACCAGACTTTGAATAGTGAATTGGACATTATCGACTCGAATGATAATTTAACTTCATCTAACCAACCGGCTCTAGCTGTTGATACCGCTCATCCCGACAGCTCTTTTGTTTTTTTGCATTCTGTGAGAGGAAAAATTCTTTCATGGCACATACACACACAATATTTCAGAACATGATATTTTAGCAACTAAGTTGGTCGTTCAGTCCAATTATATGGAGGCGGATAATTCATTTAATAATTCTATGTCTCAGACTCCGGTTGAGCCTATGATGACTATGCGAAGGCGGTCAGCCAGTAGCACCTCACATCCCAGAACCAAAACACTAGATGAGCTAGCGTATATCAAATTACGTGACATCAGATGGAAACAGAAAAGTTTTGACGTACATAGTACTGGCTCTAGGGCAGCCATACGAGTTGCCCCTGATAGTTCAAATGCATTACAAATTATGAATATGGTTGCCTCTAAGTCTTGGGCCAATGAGGTAGATGATGATGGCTCTAAAAGTGAATCGTTTTGAGCGTCCAAGAGACGGGACTAATGGTTTCACAATGGATGTTTCTCATGCATCACATTGTGTATCACGGTACACGACACAAAAATTTTTAATCTATTTTTTTTTCTTTAATTATGTCTCGTGCCTCACTTATCTGTGGCACGATACACTTTAATTTTTCAGTTTTTGTCTCTTTCTTTTAACTTAAAGGTTACTTTTTCGGCTTAGCTATGTAATCGGCTTTTGGTTAAAAGGATATAGTTGCATTTTTATCGTAGCAGGCTAGCTTATCGACCTTTTCATCAACATTTTTTTTATTTTATTTATTTGGTTGTGCGCCTTTACTTAAAAAAACGAATAAATGGACTATAGACTAAATTGCATGAGATTAGTGCTGAAATTTTGTTGAACCATTGCCTCTGATATCTTGTCCAAGTGATCAATGATGATTTAGATTAAAGTAAGTTACTTACAAATTTAAGCATGAAAAGTTGTTTATAATGGTACATAAATGGGAAAACCTTCTAAATAGTTTACAAAAACATAAATAAAAAAATACAATTGAACATAAACTATCACAAATCTTGAATGGACTGCATTTTTAGAAACATGAATATGACAGAACTAGAAAGTCGAATCGAGAAAAATCTCTGTCAGCAAGCCAAATACGTCTCCGCTAGTGTTCATGACGGCGTAACAAAAAGCTGTAAAGAATGGTTTACTAAATGCAACCTAAGCCTATAAAAGGTCACAACTTCCAACACCTACAGGATATTATTGGTAGAGAGTACTCAAGCACAAAGAGCCGGGCAGGGCCCAAGGACCAAGCCTAATCCCAAATTGGGTTGACCGACGAGCGCCTATGTGTGGCCCACTTGCGCCATCTACTTGTATTATATTGTATCAAACTTATAATATGCTAGGATAAACAAGGTTTGACTTCCCATGTGGGATAAGACATAAACCTTTCAACTCCCTTTACATAATGCCCATTCGCGTGTCCAATTTCGTGTATTAATTTATCACTTACAGAAATTCTGTGTCGAGAAATAAAAAATACTATAAACATCTAACCAGGACGTCGATAATAATGTATAATTTAATTCCTCCATAATTAAATATTTAGACACTAAAAATTTGGTCAAAGCTTGGTCAACTCCCACTTTCTCAAAACTAAATTTCTAATATACAATTTAGTTACTTATAATTGAAAAGTGTAATTGATCCACCGTTCTAGTTGATAAGAATTTGATTGTGAAGCAGTGACATATGAAGAAAAATACGCCAAATTTCTTTGCATTGAAGGAGCTCTAGGCCGTTTATTTTTTGTAGCTGAGAAAGTCCTGAGAGAGATGAATCAAATCAATAATAACATTGAAGTGCAAGATGCCTTATATAGTCACATAATTAGCATAAAGTTTTGTTTGAAGAATTCTAATTAGATTTGCCACCCCCACAAGAAAACCGATTTCCAGACCTGCCACGATATCCAAATCTCCTACGTGAATGGAGTGAAATTATGCTTAATTTGGATGAAAACGTTCTAAAGTATGATGTGAATTTGAAGAAACGACAAGATTATCCATATCAATATTAACTTGTTTAGCACTTTTGTCCATTCAAACTTCTTGAGCAACTAGAAATGCCTTCAACAATGGTGTAAGGATCCAATTGTGTGGTTATGGATAGAATGAAGGAATCATACTCAGATGGCAATCCATAAAATATGGTTTCAATGTGATCTTTATCACCAAGAGATGCCCAACCAAGGCCATCAAATGATCGACGACAACCTCTGACTCTGGCCTGGTTATACCATGTTAAACTAAAAACGTATTATGGTAGAGAAAGAAATCATTATTCAGTAATTAGAATGATACACAATACATGGATTTTTATAGAACAAATATAACATTGATTTAACTAACTTTTATAATTAACTAGACATTTCCTTTTGGTTCGAACTAACAAATTCCACTGCATCTAATTTCTAAAGATACAATAGTGCAATATTTGATTGTGACTGAATGATACTTATGATATTATAAGTTGCTTATTATTTAATTTCGTATAAATATTAGAAATATAATGCAACATTGTTGATTTGAACCGATGTTAAAAAAGGTCACACAACCTTTTCTAATTATAAACACCATTTTTGATATATTCGACATCGATTTTAAATTGTCAACAATAATCATGAAATTGGAATAGAAACAAAATCAATTGGAAATTGATGTCTTAACTCTAAATGATATCGGTTTAAAACCATTCACTAAACTGATGTAAAATGTAGCAAATGACATTATAATGATGTTTAGGCCATACTCTTCAAATCATACCAACATCGGTTGATAGCCGATGTCTTTTGTACTAACAACATAGTTGTATACCCATTAAAAATCATTGTCAAATATGCTGACTTTTAACATCACCAGTTATGACATCGACCAATTCTTCGATGGACTGATGTCTATGAGAGTTTTTATTGTAGTGTTATATCGAATAAATAATGAGAGGAAAAAGAAGAACCAACATGCTTAATAGGCACCCCTTACCATCTCCTATGTAAAACTTGATCTAAGCCAGTAACTGCAACTTTATGAGCAAGATTGGTAGAATCTGCAGTCAAGTGACTAGTTGCACATAAATCCATATACCAATTAAGATAAGGAAATGTGTCTGGCGTAGACAAGAGAGCATGTGGAGCATGAGAAAAAAATGATTGTGAAGGAGTGACAGAGGAAGAAAAATGAGCCGAATTTCCTTGCATTTGAAGAGCTCTAGGCTGTTGATTTTGTAGTTGAGAAGGTCGCGAGAAAGATGAATCAAATCTCCCACAAGAATGTGAGTGATATTGACAAAAATTAGAGTAAAATTTCCCATAATTTAGATGAGAAACTTGTGAAGTATGATGTGAACTTAAAGAAACAACAAGATTAACCATAAAACATTAACATGTTTACCAATATTTTTGACAATTCGAACTTCGTGAGCAAGTAGAAACGCCTCTACATCAGCAATGGTGTAAGGATCTAATTGAGTGATTATAGATATAATAAAGGAATCGTACCCAGATGGCAATCCATCAAATATGGTTTCAATGTGATCTTTATCACCAAGAGAATGCCCAACCAAGGCGAACAAATGATCGACAACAACTCTGATGCTGGCTTGATCATACCATGTTAAACTAAGAACATATTATGGCAGAGAAAGAAATCATTATTCAATAATTTGAATGACACGAAACATGGCTTTTTATAGAACAAATATAACATTGATTTAACTAGTTTTATAATTAACTAGATATTTCTATTTGGTTATAACTAACAATGCAACTGCATCTAATTTCTAAAGGATACAATAGTGCTATCTAACGCCCCTTCATAAATGACGGTAACAATAAATTAAGTAACCAAGTACAAATCACTGAAATCTAAATATAGACACCTATCTCATAACGACGAGAAACACTAAACCTTATGAGAAAAATTAGATTTATCAAACACGCCAGCAATTCATTTATTATGAGGCAGATTTGCAAGAAAATCTGTTACACCATTGCCCTCTCGATAGCTCTGTGTAAATTTCACCTGAATCTTTTCCTCTAAACTCTGAATCTGAAATACAATTTCTTGAATATCCCAGTGAAACGACAATGATTTCCAAAGAAGTGTTACGTGTCTATATGAGTTTTATGTGTTTGCATGGGAATGTACTGAAAGTACGTAACCTCTTAAATGCAAATGATAAAGAGACGTAACTTTAGTTCCCGTAATATGAAACACATTAATTCGAGCTATAAAATACACAGTTGCTTGTCATCTCAGTTTGTAAAAGTTTCCTTCAATTTTTCAAGGCCAAGTTTACTTATGAAAATTTACGAAAAATACACTATTTGCTCATTTCTAGTTTTCCAATCACCAATCACATCCAATTATAATTAATAAAAAAATCATATCAATTATCATTATTACACTTTCACATTACAAATACATTATTGAATCTCTCTCTCTCTCTCTCTCTCTCTCTCTCTCTTCGTTCATCAATCACATTCAATCAATATTTTATTAAAACCTAAAGCATAATATCAACTATCATGATTATATTTCCATCTCATATTCAATCACTCTCTCAAAATCCAATCTTATTTTTCCAAGCAGCCTTTTCACCCATTCTCATAAAATATAGAAAGGAGCGAAACCTCTCTTGACCTGTAGTGACATTAAAATAAAGCCAGCTGATTACTTTTGAGATTTAAAACTATGTCAACAGTTGAGGTTCTTTCATAAATCCATATAATTTTCAAGATCTTCTCATTGAATTACTTCCACCTCTCAAGACTCTCTACACATTAATTGTAGCAGATTCAACCTTTATATGAACTTACCATGAGTTCGTAGCTCAAGTAGTATCGTTGACATTTCGCAAGGGTTTTGATTGGAGTTCGCACTCTGAGTCTTTCAGTTTATTTGATATCAATCTCATCCCCTCGAACCACTCATCCCAATTTTATTAGAAGAAAAAAACCATTATATAAACTTTATTGGACAACCATGACTCATTAACATCCCTTTAGACTAGACATTTCAAGGTTAATATATATCATTCTAGAGCTGCATGCTTTGATATCCAAATTTAGTTATTTTTTTAAGACGTCAATGACTTAGTTCTGAATAAATATTTGTTTCGATTGTTTTATGTTATATATTTAACTTGCAAATATAATTCCAATTGTCTTATGACGTGCACTAATTTCATCTTGATTAGGTTTAGGTCATTGTTGTTTTATTAATTCAAAACTGTTTGAGTTTTTAGTTTAATATGTGGAACTCCAAATCTGTATCCATGATTATTATTAGATTGCAAACATGGAATTGGCTTTCATACTTAATGGACTAATAAAATGATTATATAATAACAAGTTCGACACATGAAACTAACCACACAACTTTTGAACGAAAAGGAGAAACATAGTAATAGTTTTCTTGAGACATGAATATGTCGACAAACTTACAATCCAAAAGTAAATTCCAATACATAAATACTAAATAAGATTTAAAGAGAAGGAACCCCGTCGCATATAGACGCAATTTCCCGATCACATATGCAAGCATCACAAGACATGTAATCTTCTTCGTCGTGGTTCTCGGTGCAACAATGTGGTCGGTTCAGCACTCTAGGTTTCTTTATCCAGATTGACGTCAAAAGGTTGATCAAATCTTGGCGATAAATTCTTATCTTTTCTCCAAACTCCCTTGATTTCTTCATTCTGCTAAGTGTTGAAACTCCTTTGTGTTTGAATTCATCTCCACTTTGCTCAATAGGATGATCTTTGATAATATAACATGCTCCAAGATGCCCCGAATTCTGTTTGTTTTCAAGTACTCAAGGGCTATCACTAACTTATCCCAACCAAAGTACTCAACAAATAATGGTGCAATTGTTAATAAAAATCAACGAATACTTTTATTTTTTAATTTCTTTTCCTTGAGAAATAAATACAACATAACCATATGAATTATCATGATACCAAATACTTTTAATTTTTTTTTCCTTGTGAAATAAATGTAACATAACCATATCATGATATCAACTACTTTTTTTTTTTTTTTTTTTTTTGTTTCTTCGGAAATAGATGTAACATAACCATTTGAATTTATCATGATTTCCTTTACCTTATGAAATCATGATTTCATAAGAAATTCCACATATAATTTCCTTTACCTCGAATTAAATTCCTTTAAGAAGACTAAAAATAAATAATTATAGTATTATATTAACACGTGTGTATATATATGTACGTTTGCATTAAACGACGTTAAAATCCATAAGCCGTACCATTCCTTTTCTGTATAATGCGTCAAGATTTTCACTTTCGATGCATCGATTTATGAAATTATCCGTGGTTCATTCGGGTCGTGCCATGCAACCAGAGGGAACTCATCAAACGACACATGCTTATACACGAGGATGTGCTCTCCTGCCTCTTTCAACATTTTGCAGCTATAAATTGTAGCAAGATATGCATATTATTAGCAATCACCTTAAGTGTATAAAACCACCAGAAAAAAATAGAATAACAAGTATAAATATATGAACAAAGGTTAAACATATACAATTTTCATAATAACTTAATTTAACATTGACATAATCAGTCAACGAAGAGGCTGCCACTCGAACCCCAACATTAGTGAGCAACTCCTTGGGAACACGTTGAATGCGATTTTCCGTTCCAAGAACTTGAGTTAGTATATCATGGCATACTTGCTAATAACTCTAATCGTCGATAAATTATTGTGACTATGTTCAAAACCATGTTGAGCATATGTATATATATTGAGCAAATATTATCTTGATAGTGAATTTATTTTTGGATTACAATACTCAAATTACCAGTGTTGAATTTGTGACTAAGGTTGCAAAATCATTAATTGGTTGAGGGGATCAAAAAACCACATTTGTAAATCAAGTAAATACACAGTCAACAAAAATCTAAAGTTGGAAAAGAATCTAGTAAGTTTTATTGGTTTCAAATTAAATGCATGTAGAATAAAAAATTCAGAATATGATGAGAAGATTTTGTTCTATGATTTTGTCAAATTTCATTGTCATTTGTAGTTATTAGTTACTAAATCACTCACGATTTGTCTAATCAAAATTTTACTATATATACTATATATGACTATTTTACAAATCTAAGAATAATAAAACACTATTAAGATTGACATATTTACCTAATTTAATACACGTTTCTATACCACAGAGCTGTCATTTTTCATGAGTATTCAAAAATCTGGAGTTTGTTACAATCTTAAACGTCGATAAAATACACACATAATGTATTTAATTTTTTTTGCTAGACCTCACTTAAATTTATATGGCAAAAACTTGTATGAGACTGTGAAGCCCCGATTTTTCCGAAGCTATTAGTTGAACCTTATTGTTGTTTATACTTTTAATCGACTATTTTACCGCGTCATTTTGACGGGTAATTATTAACAATATATACATTTTGTATTTTATTTTATTTTATTTTATTACTTGTGATCATGATCATCACTAATTCTATTCCTCATTTATGATCACTTGATTGATCATTATTACTATTTTTGTATTTATTAGTCACCTTAGAATTTTAAGAGACTATTTATTTTAGAGACTTTTACCTTATAGAATTAAGATGTTGATTTAGATTAAGTGATCATGAAACTTACAAGTGATCAAGGGAATCACTAATTATTTTGGAGATTGATATATTTCATCTATTATCATCAAAATTGGGACAAAAAAAAAAATATATGGAATTACCATTTTACCCTCATGATGGACGGCCATTGTGGAGATTTTGGGATAAAAATATCATCCAACTCTTGTACACATACACCATATATTAGTCATCTTGTGTATAATTATATCATTAATTCAAACATTATACACATCATCTTATACACCAATTCTTTATTACTATTTTCCCCAACTTATTCCCACTTAACAAACATTCTTCTTATTCCTCTCAAATTCAAATTGACCCACACTTTGACTTGCATTCTTGTCTCCATGCAAGAGACAAATTACAAGACACAATTTGATCAAAATCATCTCCCCCTCTCTCTTGAAGTGGACGGCCATTATGGCAATTTTTGCACAAAATTTTCATTTCATTCTCATCAACACATTCTAATACTCAAAGCCTTCTCCTCCTTCTCTCTAAAAACTCCCAACATCTCTCTACTCTTCTTCTTACTTTCTTCTTCCATACTTAGAAAATTTTCAACATTTTCCTCCCTATCCTTCATAAAAATCGAACCACTATACTAAAAGGTAAGAAATTTTAGCTTCAATCCATTTTTGGATATCACATTGTTCATCTCTTTCACCTTCTTAACTTAAGCTTAAATTTGGTTTTGGAGGTACATTTAGAAGACTTGAAGGTTAGAGCTTGGCAATATTTTGAAGAAGGACCTCAAGCTTGAAGAAGAAAATAGTAGAGAAAATTTGACTACAAGGTAAGAATTGTGTACTAGACCCCTTCTTTCCTACACTTCCTATTTTTTTCAAAATTTTAACACCCCTTTTCATTTTTGAGAAATAGGGGCTGACCTTAGGAGATTTTTGGAGTTGAGCCAAATTTCCAATTTTGAGCTTCAACTAGTCTCCAAACATCTACTACACAAGGTAAAGTGTAGTCCTTTTCATTTTCTTAATTCCTCTTTTTCTCCTTAATTTTTCTCTCATTTTTCTAACTCCAAATTTTGATATTTTCTTGACTTAGGGGCTGACCTAAGAAGCCTCATCCAAAAATTGTGAAATTATCCTTTTATTTCACAATTTCCAAAATTAAGGTGGGTGGAAAATTATTTTTCCAACTTTTAGGTGTTTTATTAAAATGCATGTAGAAAATTTGATCATGAGCCTTGAGATATATATAATCTATGTATTGCATGTTAATTTTATATATCAAATCATAAAAATTCTCAAGAGTTGCTTAAAATTACTATTTATTGAATTTTAGGTGCATGCATGTACACTTTAATGCTTTAATTGATGAATTCTTGTATGTATTGGACATGCATGTGTATGATCTTTAAAATCTATGTTTTGGATGACTTATAACCTGGAAAAGTCGAGCATAATTGATTAAATTTCAATTTTGGACTTAAAAATGCAAAAATGGAAAGTTGGTGGACTAAATTGCAAGAAAATAAAAGTTAAAGGACCCCTCTGCAAATTTCGAAATTTGGGACTGTACTCAGGTTAAAAAAGGACTTTTGTACATTTTAATAATGTTTTAAGAGTTTTAAGATAAATAAAATCAACCTTTAAAAGCCCAAGGACTAAATTGTAAAATTTTGAAAGTTTAAGGGCTACTTTGCAATTTTGAAAACTGTACCAGACCTAAACTTTATAAATTGAAATTTTTACTTTTAAGTTACTGGGAATCCCATATTTTAAAAGTATTCCAAAAATCCAAGTGGTTAGGGCTTGGAAAACAATTTTACTAAAAATGAGGGACTAATGTGAAAATATTAAACTTGAGGACCCAAATGAAATTTCCAGGACTTATGCAGCCCATGCACCTGGAAATACTAACTTAACTATAACTTAATTATATTTTGGACCCAAGGTTCAAATTTCATAACAATTGGACCCCTAAAAGCCTTAAAGGCAATTATTTTAAAATGGGACAAAAATGATATTTTCTAAAGTTGAAGGACTTACACATATTGCTTTTAAAACTGCTTTTGTCCCAATATCCTATTAACCTTAGTGACATTTTCCAACTGGAACCACATTAAAATCCCTTCCGGTTTGTGAGTTCGAATTTTTTAACTTAAGGTCGAATTGGCAATTTTTACAAATTTGGGCCCAATATGAGATTTTATAAAAACTCGACCATAAAACTTTAAAAACCTGAATCTCTGGACAATTTGGAGAATTTAGGAACTGACCTTATAATTTTTCAAGGTCGGGATATTTAATTATTCAATTTAACCCCAAAAGTGTTGGTTTTTACAAAACGGGGCTAAATTACAATTTTTCTTTTATAAAGGACCTAACTCAAATTATTTTCTCTTTTACTAAAATAGCCCTGGACTCTCTGAAATTGAGATTTAATTTAAATATTTTACCTTCCCAAAAACCCCTAACTTATCGGATCAATTTGACCGATTAATACCCGATCGCGGAGCGACTTCCTCGCCTTGCTAATTGATTCTATAACGGGACTTATGTTCCACCCAATCTTTCAAGATATCGAAGGTTGCTTATCCTTCCGATAATCATCTTCATCCAAAAACTCCACCAACGCCATAATTGCCACTCGCGTTTTCCAAAAATTTTCCTAAATCGCTTCCCAAATCAATAATACTTTCATTTGCCGGTTGACTACACGAAATTGTAATTACTTTCTGCTGAGTCAACTTGGTGTGTCGAGCTCTCACTCGGAATGGAATGGATACGTCGGGGATGGAACCGGGCAGCTCGGCTGCTATTCCACTCTTCCGGCCCCATCGTCCTAATCCCGCAATCGAGGGACGGAGTTTGTCCAGGGAAGCGGGTCGTAAATCGAGGGTATAATCATGATTATGACGGATCCGAGCCTCGCCTCTCTCTATCGGGATTTTGTCTTTGCCTACGGGCGATAAGGTGCGGTCTTGGACCATCTTGGGGAGGAGTTACAAGGTAGAACGAAGGAATCATTTGCCCGATCCACACGATTGAGTTATCATCCCGTTTTGGTTGGCGTTACATTCCCGCACGCAATCCGCTACTGTTTTGCATTGGTTGGCGCTACAAATCCGTCGCAACCATTATTTGCCTTGCATAGGATTGGCGTTACATTTCCGTGCGCAATCCTACCTGTCTTGATCAATCACATAGTGCATGTGACCATGAATCTGTTTTCTTGAATCGTATAAGTATATTATTTAAATATTTTATCACAACGCTTGTGAATCGTGTGTGAATTCATGCATCATACTCACGCGTTTTTCATATAACTCAAGTTTTCTCACATTAACTATTACGCCACACTACATTACGATCACCCCATCCACTTTGAGATTTTTGTCTCATCCCGCTTTGTTTTCTAACCTTAGATGAGGATTTATTGGGGATCTTTGAACAAACTCTGGATTGAGACCTTGTACTACGCTTGTTGGATTTACTGTATCTTGTTGTTGATCGGACTCTTTTCTTATTATGTTTTTGTTGGACTTTTGTATCCTAATCAATTCGGGTTTGTAATTGAGGGGGCGTATGATCCCTTGACTTTAAGTTACTACCTTGTTGAATTTCGGGTTGTAATTTGGATGTTGGAATGTAGACTTTAAGTGATAACTTGTATCTGTTATTTCTTTCCGCTGCTATTTAGACTCTGTCTTATTGGGTTCTCATTGGTATTGTCTGGAATGATAGTCCATTTGTATTTAAGTTGTGAATCGTTCGTCGCGTCCCGTTTGGGGCGTGACAGAGACGGTCTTATGGGTAATTTTCATGCGACGAATCATATATGTAAATAAGATTTGAACCCAAACTCAAACCCATGAAACTGACCCATGTTTTTTGTGTATTGTAAGATCTGTCTCACGAACTTAAGTCCATGAGACGGTCTCACATGAGACCTTCTCAATTTATATAAAAAGAACTAATGCTAGAATTGTTTCAGCCACTAAATTAATATAGTGTCTACTTATTTAAGGGTCCTGTTTGCAATTGAATAATTGATTTATATTTCACAAAAATAAACAAATAAAGAGAGAATTGATAAAAGTATCATTTATATACTAGAACATAAATTGTGATGAATAGTCGAAAAATATGTTACATGTCACGCCCCAAACGGACGCGACGAACGATCCACATCTTAAATATAATAACCAAACAGTCCAGACAAATATCAACGAGAACCCAATGAGACAGAGTCTAAATAGCAGCGGAAATAAATAACAAGTACGAATACAACTTACAGTCTACAATCCATAATCCATTTTACAACCCTAAATCAACAAAATATAGCAACTTAAAGTCAAATGGTCTACGTCCTTGATTACAAAACGGAATGGAACGAAATACAAAAGTCCGACAACAACATAAGAAAAGAGTCCAATCAACAACAAGAAATAGTAAATCCAGCAAGCGGAGTACAAGGTCTCAATCCAGAGTCGGTTCAATATCTTCAACGAAATCCTCATCTAAGGTTAGAAAATAGGTGGGTATGAGACAGAAATATCAGTGGATGGGGTGATCGTATGCAAGTGTGGTGCAATATAGTTAATGTGAGAAAACAGTTATATGAAAAAAACGCGTGAGTATGATGCATGGATTCACACACGATTCAAGCGTCGTGATAAAATATTTAAATAATATACTTATACGATTCAGAAAATGTAAGTTCATGGTCACACGGCACTATGTGATTCATTCAAGATAGGTAGGATTGCCTATGGAAGTGTAACGCCAATCCCAATGCAAGGCAAATAATGGTTGCGTCAGGATTTGTAGCGCCAACCAATGCAAAATGCAGTAGCGGTTGCGTGCGGAAATGTAACGCCAACCAAAATGGGTCCGATAACTCCGAATCATGTGGATCGATAAACGATTCCTTCGTTTCTTCCTTGTAACTCCCGGTCAAGATGGTCCAAGACCGCACCTCATCGCTCCGTAGGCAAAGACAAAATCCACGATGGAGCTTGCAAGGCTCGGATCTGTCATAATCATGATTATACCTCAAGTACTACGACCCGCTTCCCTTGGACAAACTCCGTCCCTCGATTGGATTAGGGCGATGGGGCCGGAAGAGTGGAATAGCGACCGCCGCCCGATTCCATCCCCGACGTATCCATTCCGACTGTGCGCTCGACACACCAAGTTGACTCAGGCAGGAAAATAATTACAAGTACAAGCAGTCAACCGGGCAGTCGAGTATTATTGATTCAGGGAAGCAGTTTTAGGAAAATTTTTGAAAAACGCGAGTGGCAATTATGGCGTTGGTGGAGTATTTGGATGAAGATGATCATCGGAAGGATAAGAAATCTTCGATATCTTGAAAGATTAGGTGGAACATGAGTCCCGTTATAGATTCAAAATCGCAAGGCGAGGAAGTCGCTCCGCGATCGTTATTAATCGGTCAAATTGATCCGATAAGTCAAGGGTTTTTGGGAAAGTAAAATACTTTAATTAAATCCCCAAGTCAGAGGGTCCAGGGCTATTTTAGTAAAAGAGAAAATAATTTGAGTTAGGTCCTTTATAAAAGAAAAATTGTAATTTAGCCCCATTTTGTAAAAACTAACACTTTTGGGGTTAAAAATTGGATAAATAAATATCCCGACCTTTAAAAATTAAGAGGTCAGTTCCTAAATTCTCCAAATTGCCCAGAGATTCAGATTTTTAAATTTTGAGGTCGAGATTTTGTAAAATTCTCACATTGGCCCCAAATTTGTAAAAATGGCCAATTCGGACCTTAAGTTTTAAAAATTCGGAACTCACCAACCGGATGGGCTTTTAATGTGATTCCAGTTGGAAAATGTCACTAAGGTTAGTAGGATATTGGGACAAAAGCAGTTTTTAAAAGACATATGTGTAGGTCCTTTAACCTTTGAAAATATCATTTTTGTCCCATTTTCAAATAATTGCCTTTAAGGCTTTTAGGAGTCCAATTATTATGAAATTTGAACCTTGGGTCCAAAATATAATTAAGTTATAGTTAAGTTAGTATTTCCAGGTGCATGGGCTGCATAATTCCTGGAAATTCCATTTGGGTCCTTAAGTTTAGTATTTTACACATTAGTCCCTCAATTTTAGAAAAATTGTTTTCCAAGCCCTAACCACTTGGGATTTTGGAACACCTTTAAAATATGTCATTCCCAGTACCTTAAGAGTAAAAATTGCAAAGTAGCCCTTAAACTTACAAAATAGCCCTTTAAGATTTTGGAACACCTTTAAGATTTTGGTACAGTTTTAAAAATTGCAAAGTAGCCCTTAAACTTACAAAATTTTACAATCTAGTCCTTGGGCTTTTAAAGGTTGATTTTATTTATCTTAAAACTCTTAAAACTTTATTAAAATGTCCAAAAGTCATTTTTGATCCTGAGTACAGTCCCAAATTTCGAAATTTGCAGAGGGGTCCTTTAACTTTTTTTTTCTTGCAATTTAGTCCACCAACTTTCCATTTTTACATTTTTAAGTCCAAAATTGAAATTTAATCAATTATGCTCGAATTTTCCAGGTTATAAGGCATCCAAAACATAGATTTTAAAGATCATACACATGCATGTCAAATACATACAAGAATTCATCAAATAAAACATTAAAGTGTACATGCATGCACCTAAAATTCAATAAATAGTAATTTTGAGCAACTCTTGAGAATTTTCATGACTTGATACATAAAATTGACATGCAATACATAGATTATATATATCTCAAGGCTCATGATCAAATTTTCTACATGCATTTAATCAAAACACCTAAAAGTTGGAAAATATTTTTCCACCCACCTTAAAATTGGAAATTGTGAAATAAAAGGATAATTTCACAAATTTTGGATGAGGCTTCTTAGGTCAGCCCCTAAGTCAAGAAATATCAAAAATTTGAAGTTAGAAAAATGAGAGAAAAATTAAGGATAAAAAGAAGGAAATAAGGAAAGGAGAAGGACTACACTTTACCTTGTGTAGTAGGTGTTTGGAGACTATTTGAAGCTTGAAAATTGGAAATTTTGGCTCAACTCCAAAATCACCTAAGGTCAGCCCCTATTTCTCAAAAATGAAAAAGGGGTGTTAAAATTTGAAAAAAATAGAAAGAGTAGGAAAGAAGGGGTCTAGTACTCAATTCTTACCTTGTAGTCTAAATTCCTTTACTAGTTTCTCTTCAAGCTTGAGGTCCTTCTTCAAAAATGTTGTCAAGCTCTAATCTTCAAAGTCTTCTAAATGTACCTCCAAACCAAATTCAAACTTAAGTTAAGAAGGTGGAAGAGATGAACAATGTGATATCAAAAATGGATTGAAGATAAAATTTCTTACCTTGGTATAGTTTGGTTCGATTTTTATGGAGGATAAGGAGGAAAATGTTGAAAATTTTTCTAAGTATAGAAGAAGAAAATAAGAAGAAGAGTAGAGAGAAGTTGGGAGTTTTTAGAGAGAAGGAGGAGGATTTGTGTAGGAGATGAATGTGTTAGTGATAAAAATGAAATGGAATTTTGGCACAAAATGGCCCTCATGGCCGTCCACCTAGTGAGAGAGGGGGAGAGGAATTTTTTCAAATTGTGTCTTGCATTTTGCCTCATGCATGGGAGACAATTTGAAGGTCAAAGGTATGGGCAAGACTTGGTTTGAATGGAATGTTGGAAGACTTCAACATGTTGGCAAAAAAATATTAAAGAAGTGATGTGAGGGATGATGTGTATAATGTTTGAATTAATGGTATAATTATACACAAGATGACTAATATATGGTGTAGGTGTACATGAGTTGGATGATATTTTTACTCCAAAATATCCATGTTGGCCGTCCTCTTCAAGGGTATTATGGTAATTCCATATATATTTTTTTGTCCCAAATTTGATGATAATAGATGAAATATATCAATCTCCAAAATAATTAGTGATTTCCTTGATCACTTGTAAGTCTCATGATCACTTAATCTAAATCAAATTCTTAATTCTATAAGGTAAAAGTCTCTAAAATAAATAGTCTCTTAAAATTCTAAGGTGACTAATAAATACAAAAATAGTAATAATGATCAATCAAGTGATCATAAATGAGGAATAGAATTAATAAATATCATGATCACAAGTAATTAAATAAAATGAAATAAAATACAAAATGTATATATTATTAATAATTACCCGTCAAAATGACGCGGTAAAATAGTCGATCAAAAGTATAAACGACAATAAGGATCAATTAATAGCTCGGAAAAATCGGGGCTTCACATTACATCTTAGTAAATGAGAATTGAGCACATACTTAATACGGAAAAATATGTCTACATACGTACTTATATTGAGCAGATATTTTTATTTTTTCCCTAAACTAAACATGTAGTAAATAAAACTTCGAATTGATCTAATTAATTGCACAATAACCCGCTTCGTATTATAAATAACATCACATAACAAAATACCACTTCTAAAGATACAAATAACTTAAACAAATAGAATGTAAGATAAATAATAAACTATACTTATTTTAATGTTTGAAGGAAAAAACAAACAAAACTAAAATTACGTAGCGAAAGCGATCTGTAGATAAAAAATCTACCGTGTTTATTAGTAAATCACATGTCACAATGTAATTCTTGGAGGCATTATTTCAGAATTGCTTGCTGAAAATATTATACTCAAAGTATTAGATCAATCACGCAAATACATATATTTAAAAAATTTGCATTTATAAAAATAATTGTCAAATTTTATACATTTCTAAGAGCCTCTCTAAGAAACTCCACCAATTATAGTGGATTGTGAATTATTTGTTCCACTAACAGAATGAAAGGGGAAAATTAACAATTGTTCTTGAGGATGAGCTCTAAGTGATGTTGATAATTCCGTTGGGTTAATTATGGAGGAACTTCTTTGATTGTTAGGAATAGTTCTATGAGATTATTGTGCGGGATTTATTAATGAAATTATGACATTAATTTGTTAGGATACATACAACTGATCTTGAACCTACAACCCAAACCTTGCCACACTATATTGGACGGTTTAAACCTATCGATTATTTGATTTGAATTTTGTAGACAAAACAGAATATATCATCATAGGCTCCGAAAGTGGTAGTTCCAAACATGATATATGTGTTTATTAGCTAACTAATATTGTTTAATTTAACTTATATTTAAATAAGAATGCATAAAGTCAAGGTTTGAAAGTCTATCAAAATATTTAAGGCTTTGGAATTATGAGATAAGTAGTTTATTTGTTTTTAACCATTATTATATAATTGTCACGCCCCAAACGGGACGCGACGACGATTCACAACTTAAATACAAATAACCAAACAGTCTAGACGAATATCATCGAAAACCCAATGAAATAGAGTCAAAATAGCAGCGGAAATCAACCAACGATGACAACTTAAAAGTCAAAGGGTCCTACGCCCTTCAGTTACAAACTGGAATGAAAAGAAAATAGAATAGTCCAACAACAATCACAAGAAACGAGTCTATCAACAACAACAAGAAGTAGTAAATTCAACAAGCGGAGTACAAAGGCTCAATCCAAGGCCGGTTCATCATCTTGAACGAAGTCCTCATCTAAAGGTTAGAAAACAGGTGGGGATGAGACATAAATCTCAGTGGATGGGGTGATCGTGTGCAAGTGTGGCGATATATAGTTAATGCGAGAAAACAGTTATATGAAAACGCGTGAGTATGATGCATGAATTCACACACAGTCCACAAACGTCATGATAACTATATTTAAGTAATATACTTATACAGTTCAAGAAAATGCGATTAATGATCACACGAGACACTTATGTGATTCGATCGAAGACAGGTAGGATTGCGTACAAAAATGTAACGCGAATCCCATGCAAGGCAGATAATGGTTGCATACGGATTTGTAGCGCCAACCAATGCAAAACAAGTAGCGGTTGCGTACGGATTTGTAGCACCAACCAAACGGGTCCGATAACTTCAAAATCGTGTGGATCAGACAGCGATTCCTTCGTTCTTCCTTGTAACTCCCCGTGCAAGATGGTCCAAGACCTGTCACCTTATCGCTCCATAGGCAAAGACAAATCCACAGTAGAGCTAGCTAGGCCCGGATTGTCATAATCATGATTATACCTCAAGTACTACGACCCGCTTCCCTTGGACAAACTCCGTCCCTCAGTTGTGGGATTAGGACGATGGGGCCGGAAGAGTGGAATGGTAGCCGAGTTGCCCGGTTCCATCCCCGACGTATCCATTCCGACTGTGAGCTCGACACACCAAGTTGACTCAAGCAGGAAAGTAAATACAAGTTCAGGTAGTCAACCAGGTAGTCGAGTATTATTGATTCAAGGAAACAGTTCAGGAACATTTTGAAACGCGAGTGGCAATTATGGCGTTGTTGGAGTTTTTGGAAGATGATTATCGGAAGGATAAGCAACCTTCGATATCTTGAAAGATTAGGTGGAACATAAGTCCCGTTATAGATTCAACATCGCAAGACGAGGAAGTCGCCCCGCGATCGGGTATAAATCGGTCAAATCGGTCCGATAAGTCAAGGGTTTTTGGGAAAATAAAATATTTTAATTAAATCTCAAAGTCAGAGGGTCCAGGGCTATTTTATTAAAAGGGAAAATAATTTGGGTTAGGTCCTTTAGTAAAGAAAAATTACAATTTCGCCCCGTTTTGTAAAAACCAACACTTTTTGGGTTAAAAATTGAACAAATAAATATCCCGACCTTGAAAAATTATGAGGTCAGTTCCTAAATTCTCCAAATTGTCCAGGGATTCAGGTTTTTAAAGTTTTGAGGTCGAGTTTTTATAAAATTCTCACATTGGCCCCAAATTTGTAAAAATTATAATTTCGGACCTTAAGTTTAAAATAATCGGAACTCACAAATAAGGTTAGTAGGATATTGGTACAAAAGCAGTTTTTAAAAGAAATAAGTGTAGGTTCTTTTACTTTTGAAAATATCATTTTTGTCCCATTTTGAAATAATTGCCTTTAAGGCTTTTAGGGGACCAATTATTATGAAATTTGAACCTTGGGTCCAAAATATAATTAATTTATAGTTAAGTTAGTATTCCAGGTGCATGGGCTGCATAAGTCCTGGAAATTTCATTTGGGTCCTCAAGTTTAGTTTTTTACACATTAGTCCCTCAATTTTAGAAAATTTACTTTCCAAGCCCTAAACACTTGGATTTTTGGAATACATTTAAAATATGTCATTTCCAGTACCTTAAGAATAAAATTTTCAAAATTTAAAGTTAAGGTCTGGTACAGTTTTAAAATTTGCAAAGTAACCCTTAAACATTCAAAATTTTACAATCTAGTCCTTGGGCTTTTAAAGGTTGATTTTATTTATCTTAAAACTCTTAAAACTTTATTAAAATGTCCAAAAGTCATTTTTGAACCTGAGTACAGTCCCAAAAATCTAAATTTGCAGAGGGGTCCTTTAACTTTCATTTTCTTGCAATTTAGTCCACCAACTTTCCATTTTTACATTTTTAAGTCCAAAATTGAAATTTAATCAATTATGCTCGACTTGTCCAGGTTATAAGTCATCCAAAATATGGATTTCAAAGATCATACATATGCATGTCCAATACATACAAGAATTCATCAAATAAAACATTAAATTGTACATGCATGCACCTAAAATTCAATAAATAGCAATTTTGAGCAACTCTTGAGAATTTTCATATTTGATACATAAAATTGACATGCAATACATAGATTATATATCTCAAGGGCTCATGTTCGAAATTCTACAAGCATTTTAATAAAAACACCTAGAAGTTGGAAAGTATTTTTCCACACACCTTAAAATTGGAAAATTGTGAAATAAAAGGATAAATTTCACAATTTTTGGATGAGGTCACTTAGGTCAGCCCCTAAGTCAAGAAATATCAAAAATTTAATGTTAGAAAAATGAGAGAAAAATTAAGGAGAAAAAGAAGGAGATAAGAAAATGAGAAAGACTACACTTTACCTTGTGTAGTAGGTGATTGGAGACTAGTTGAAGCTTTAAATTTGGAATTTTTTGGTTCAACTCCAAAATCACCTAAGGTCAGCCCCTATTTCTCAAAAATGAAAAAGGGGTGTTAAAATTTGAAAAAAATAGAAAGAAGAGGAAAGAAGGGTTCTAGTGTCCAATTCTTACCTTGTAGTCCAAATTTCTCTACTAGTTCTTCTTCAAGTCTTCAAGTTTCACCACCATTCATGTATGTCTCCAAGTGGTCTTCTAAGTACCTCAAAATCCAAAATATAAACTTATGTTAAAAGAAGAAGGTGATGAGTAGAAAGAATTTAAGTTGAATTGAGGAGTGAAATTTCTTACCTTGAGAAAAGGGGGTGTTCGAATTTTTTGAGTATTAGTGGTAAGATTGTTTGTTTTGGTTTAGATGTTTGAAGAAAGAAAGTATGTTTGATGTTAGGAAGAAGATGTTCTTGGAGTTATGAAGATGGGTTTGAAGATGTGAAAGACTTGGGTTTGAATATTTGAAGATGTGAAGAAGGGGTACTTGAAGATATGAAGAACTTATGTTGAAGATTTGAAGATGTGAAGAGTTGGTGTTTGAAGGTTTGAAGATATGAATGAATTTTGTTTGAAGATTTGAAGATGTGAATGAATTTTAGAGAGAGGTTAGAATGTGTTGGTGAAATGAACAAAATTTGTTCATTTCTTGCCAAAATGGCCGTCCACCATGGTAGAGAGGGGGAGGAATTTTTGATTAAATTTGTGTCTTGCAAATTGTCTCTTGCATGGAGACAATTAGACTAGTCAAAGTATGGGCAAGGTATGGAAAGAGAAGGAATGTTGGGAAGACTCCAACATGTTGGGAAAAATAGTATTAAAGAATTAATGGATGAGATGATGTGTATAATGTTTGAATTAATGGTATAATTATACACAAGATGACTAATATAAGGTGTAAGTGTACAAGAGTTGAATGATATTTTTACTCCAAAATCATCACCATGGCCGTCCATTATAAGGGCATTGTGGTAATTCCATATTTTTTTTGTCCCAAATTTGATGATAATAGATGAAATATATCAATCTCCAAAATAATTAGTGATTTCCTTGATCACTTATAGGTCTCGTGATCACTTAATCTAAATCAAAATCTTAATTCTATAAGGTAAAAGTCTCTAAAATAAATAGTCTTTTAAAATTCTAAGGTGACTAATAAATACAAAAATAGTAATAATGATCAATCAAGTGATCATAAATGAGAAATAGAATTAATAAAGATCATGATCACAAGTAATTAAATAAATTAAATTAAAATACAATATATATATTATTAATAATTACCCATCAAAGTGACACGGTAAAATAGTCGATCAAATACATAGACGACAATAAGAATCAATTATATGTTCGAAAAAATCGGGGCTTCACATACTCCCCTCCTTAAAAGAATTTGGTCCCCAAATTCTCTTCAGAATAGTTCTGGATATTGATTCCTCATGTCTTCTTCCATCTCTCACGTTGCGTCTTCGTCTTGGTTGTGGTTCTGCCACACCAATTTAACCATCGGAATTTCTCTCTTACGCAACTGTCGTATCTACTGATCAATGATCCGGATCGGTCTCTCGGTGTAGGATAAATTTTCCATTAGAGGAGGAGTATCTTGAGTGATGATATGCTCGGGATCTGGTTGATACTTCTTCAATCTCGATACGTGGAATACATCGTGCATTCCCGCATATGGTGCTGGTAACTCGAGCCGGTAGGCTAACTTTCCGATCCTCTATAAAATCTTGTAAGGTCCAACATATCTCGGACTCAACTTGCCTCCTTTCTTCGGAATTGATCAATCCTTTCCGTGGTGAGAATCGAGAAATACTTCATCTCCGACTTCAAATTCCAAATCCTTTCTTCTCTTGTCCGCGTAACTCTTTTGGCGGCTCTGAGCTGTGCGAATCCGCTCCTTGACCAGCTTGACCTTTTCCATGGCCTCCTAAACTAAGTCGACCTTTGGAATCGAGGGCGACTTTCGTTTCTCTTTCGTAGTCCATTGGTCATGAATCTCCCAGTGTAGTGGGGATCTACATTTTCGCCCATATAATGCCTCGTAGGGTACCATCCCAATCGTGGCCTGATAACTGTTATTGTAGGCGAAATCGGCTAATGGTAAGTGCGAATCCCAACTTCCTTGAAAATCCAATGTGCAGGCTCGCAGCATATCGTCAAGGGTTTGGATTGTTCGCTCAGACTGTCCATCGGTTTGTGGATGAGCTGCTGTGCTGAAACTTAGTGAGGTACCCAATTCTCGTGCAAGCACTTCCAAAATCTAGAGACAAACCTCGGGTCTCTGTCGGATACTATGTCGACTGGTACTCCATGCAGTCGAATGATTTCTCGGATATAAGTCTGTGCAAGTTTCTGCAAGCTATCAGTTTTCTTGATGGGTAAAAATTGTGCAGATTTCGTGAGTCGGTCTACGACTAACCAAATAGCATCATGGCGTCCTCTAGTCCTTGGTAGATCCGTCACGAAGTCCATCATTATGTGTTCCCATTTTCACTTGGGAATTCTCAATGGTTGTGGTAAACCAGATGGTCGTTGGTGTTCTACTTTTACTCGTTGACAAGTCAAACATCTCGCAACGAATTCCGCTACCTGGTTCTTCATGTTTACCCACCAATAACTCCGTTTCAAATCCTTATACATCTTGTTTCCTCCAGGATGTATAGTGTATTTTGAACGGTATGCCTCTGCTAAGATTCTATTCCTAATCTGCTCGTCGTTCGGTACACACACTCGATTCCGGAATCTGATAACTCCATCTTCAGGTACCGAGAATTCTGATCTTTCTCCTTTAAGTATCTTTTCCTTCAGTTTTTGAAGATGTGCATCTTTCTCTTGTGCTTCTTTGATCTCTTTCAGCAGATCGGGTTTAACCGAAATGTTAGCACACGAAATCTTAGTATTGGTTCTCGTCAGATTCCAATTGCTCAGCTCTTCTAATGATTCCCACTCTCGAATCATAAGCCTGGCTAAGCTCGCCTTTCTTCTTAGAGCATCTGCTACGACGTTAGCTTTCCCGGGATGGTATTGAATATCAAAGTGATAGTCCTCAATCAACTCCATCCATCTCCGTTGCCTCAGATTGAGGTCTTTCTGAGAGAATAGATACTTCAAGCTCTTATGATACCGTGAATGTTGCTCCGTAGAGATAGTGTCTCCATTTCTTTAACGCGAAAACTATCGCTGCCAATTCCAAGTCATGCGTTGGATAATTTGCTTCATACGGCTTGAGCTTTCGTGATGCGTACGCGATAACTTTTCCTTCCTGCATGAGCACTGCTCCTAGTCCTTCTTTTGATGCATCACTGTAGACGACAAAGTTTTCGGTCCCCTTTGGAAGGGCTAAGACTGGAGCTATAGTAAGACGTTTCTTCAACTCTTGGAAACTCGCCTTGCATTTGTCATTCCACTCAAACTTGACTTGCTTCCTCTGGTTAGTCGAGTGAGTGGTCCTATTATCTTGGAAAAATCCTGGATAAATCTTCGATAATATCCAAATAGTCTAGAAACTCCTGATTTACATTACGGACTCGAGTTGTTTCCATTCAACCACCTGTCTGTACCTTCGAGGATCTACTTTTGCAATCCCGGTGCGGATACTATATGTCCCAAGAACGCGACTTCACTAAGCCAAAATTCGCACTTGTTGAATTTGGCATACAGCTTATGCTCTCGTAGTGTCTCCAAAACGATTTTCAGATGACGTTCATGCTCTTCTCTAGACTTAGAGTATACGAGTATGTCATCAATGAATATCACTACGAATTGATCCAAATAAGGTTGGAAGACTCGATGCATCAGGTCCATAAATGTTGCCGGTGCATTCGTCAGACCGAAAGCATCACTACAAACTCGTAGTGTCCATATCGGGTTTGAAATGCAGTTTTGGAAATGTCTTCTTCGTGGATCTTCAGTTGGTAATATCCCTATTGTAAATCAAACTACGAGTACACCGTCGCTCCTTGAAGTTGATCAAATAGTTCGTCTATCCTCGGGAGGGGATGTTTGTTCTTGATGGTCACGCTATTAAGACCACGATAATCTATACACAGTCTTAATGTGCCATCTTTCTTCTTGACAAACAAAGACAAAGTGTGCTCCCCACGAGACGCGTGCTCGGTCGGATAAATCCCACATCCATCGGTTTTACGTAATTGCGTCTTCAACTCTTGTAACTCAAGAGGAGCCATTCTATACGGTGTTCTAGCGATCGGGGCTGTCCCTGGTAACACCCCGATGGTAAACTCGACTTCCCTATCTGGAGGGACAGTGGTGAGTTCTTGTGGAAATACATCCGTGTACCACGATACTATAGGTACTTGGTTAATTTGTGTATCAATCGTGGGTTTGTTAATTACAAACGCCAAGTACCCTTGAGCCCCTCTAGTGATAGCCTTCCTCGCTTTCATTCTTTGAAATGATTGGGGCAATCTTAACTCGTGCCCTTCCCGAAATTTCCACTTCGGGTTTTCCTGTTCACATAGCTTAATGGACTTGTTATGGCGGTCCATTTGTGCATGGTGTGCGAGATAACTACCATCCCCAATATCACGTCGTATTCGGATATAGGTAATAGGATTAAATCGGCGGAAAGTTTATCTTAACAATCTTAACTTCACATGCATTATAGATAATATCACATTGACTTGCACCCATAGAAGTTGACACTTCTAGACATATAGGCATATGTTCCATGCATGCATGCGGTTTGTGTACAAAATGCGGTGCAACGAATGAATGCGTTGATCCAGGGTCGAACAATATTTTAGCGTAGTGGTTAGATACTAGAAGCGTACCTTCCACCACATCATCTTGCCTCTGTCCGGCTAGTGCAAATGCTCGGCGGGCATCCTTGCCGATTACCCTGGCCATTTCTAAACCTGCGGCCATCTGTTTGGTTCGGTCCTCGTACTTGAGCAATCTTTTGGTGATCTTGATTACTACCACAGCGCAAACACCTTCCTTGTTTACGCCAACAATCATTGGCGGTATGTCCCGATTTCTGGCAATATGCACACAATTGACCCGGCTTTCCTTATACTGGTCCCTTTCCCTTATCTGTCTTATTAACTGGTCCCTTCTGAAACTTAGCAGGCGGTTTAGATGGCTGTCCCACAACTGTCCTCTTAAGATCGCTTCGATGGCCTACTCTGCTGAATCATCCCAATACGGTTCGATCCCGACTCAATGCGGAGAGCCGCCTTTACTGCACCGAGTAGGTTGTTAGTTCAACAATCCAACGATTGTTTAAAGTTCCGGTTTCAATCCTCGAGTGAACTTGTAAAGCTTATCCTCTTCGGTACTGATTGTCCCCAGAGCATACTTGGACAATCGGTCAAATTCAGACTCGTACTGAGCTACAATCATGTTCCCTTGTCTCAATCTGTGGAATTTATCTCGGCGCGCCTCTTTCACAACCTGTGGAATGTACTGTTCATTGAACTCGGCCAAGAAATTCCCCCATGTTCTGGCTACCCGGTCCTGTTCCCATCTTCTTTCAACTGCCCTCCACCAGTCTCTAGCAGCCGATTCCAGACAAAATACGGCGAGTGTGATTTTCTGCTCATCTGAGTATTAGAGAGCGTTGAAGATATTCTCCAATTTCTCTACCCATTCTTCTGCCTTCAAATCATTCAGCTCTCCTAAGAAGGCTGGTGGATCAAACCGTAGAAATCGCTCCAATGTGCGATCGTTCGCCTCTCTGGCAGGTTCGGGAGCACGGGATTGAGGCTCTGCCTGTTGCCTCATGAAAACCAGTATTTGTTATAGGGCCTGCGCAGTCAAGTTGTCCCCTGGAGAAGGTGGAGGAGGCGGTGGTAATTCAGGGGAGGGTACCCGGTCCCTGGGTACGTCGTTATCCCCTCGTGGAACGCGGCGAGGTCTCCCACGTCCTCGATGTTCGGCCATTCTGTATCTTGAAGCGTTAGTTGCGATTCACGAGTAGATGAATACAATAATTATTCGCATAAAGCAAGTTATATCGCAGGGAAAGTAACTACAAACACAAGACAATGAATAAATAGCAAAAGGCATATCCATTAATGTAAAACTTGAATACACCCATAGTACAACAGTAGTAATACTAAGTCAGATACATCAGAACCAAAATACAACTGAATCTAATACAATAAAAAGTAAGGTACAACACTGGAATGAGCGTCTACAACAGCAAGAGTACAAACTGACAATCAAGATAACTAATCAGTGAGATCGCCATCATAGTCACTCGCATCTATGTCCATAATCGGGGCCGGGTCGGGCTGAGGTGGCACCTCGACCTCAGGCCAATCAACGAAATCCAACCACTGCTCGAATCCCTGAGCCTCATCAAGTGGAGCAGCCTCAAGTGCCTTAGGCTCTCCAATGTCAAATGGAGCAGCCTCAAGTGCCTCAGGCTCTCCAATGTCAACTGGATCCTCCTCAGGATCCTCCTCGGGATCCTCCTCAGGATCCTCCTCGGCGTTAGGCACGGGCTCCACCTCGGATGGTGGCAATGGATGGGCATTAGCTGCCAAAGCAGCCTCCAGTGTGGCGTCTCTCTGAGCTAGGGCCTGTGTAAGGTCCTCTATCACTGTCATCTGCTTGATGAGGGTCTCCTCCAAGCGCTCAACGGTGTCGCGGGATAGGCGGGCGTCAATCTCCCATTTCTGGTTGCCGTCACTTGCCCTCTTCATTTTCTCCCGGTGCCAGTGAATCATCAGTGCCCGGTAGTACTCCCGCTCAGCACGGGCATGGAAAACATCCCACCAAGAAGGCGGCGCCGACTCCATCCTGATCAAACAAAACTAAGGCGGATCAGTCAAAGGTAGAGGAAAGATAAGGAGAGAGTAAGGAAAGAATGAATAAAGGAAATCAGTCAAGAATCAACTAAGTTAAGACAAGTATCACTATGGAATCTCAAAATATGCGTTCTAACTTAGTTCAAACATCAATAAGGCGGTTCTATGCCAATTTGAAATCGATTTCACACTTAATTGGTCAAGTCGCGGTACTACCCAAAACACAGACCGAGGGTCCTATCCTGGGTCAGCTCGGTGTAAGTTTCCATCTTACTAGCCGAGCTCTGATACCACTCTAACTGTCACGCCCCAAATGGGACGCGATGACGATCCACAACTTAAATACATATAACCAAACAGTCCAGACGAATATCGTCGAGAACCCAATGAAACAGAGTCAAAATAGCAGCGGAAATAAAATAACAAGCACAACTTACAGTCCACAATCCATAATCCAAATTACATTCTCGAAAATCAACCAACGATGACAACTTAAAAGTCAAAGGGTCCTACGCCCTTCAGTTACAAACCGGAATGAAAAGAAAATAGAATAGTCCAACAACAATCACAAGAAACGAGTCTATCAACAACAAAAGATAGTAAATTCAACAAGCGGAGTATAAATGCTCAATCCAAGTAGGCGGTTCAAATCTTCAACGAAGTCCTCATCTAAAGGTTAGAAAACAGTGGGGATGACACATAAATCTCGGTGGATGGGTGATCGTGTGCAAGTGTGGCGATATATAGTTAATGCGAAAACAACATTATATGAAAACGCGTGTGAGTATGATGCATGAATTCACACATAGTCCACAAGCGTCGTGATAATATATTTAAGTAATATACTTATACGATTCAAGAAAATAGTTCATGCTCACACAGCACTATGTGATTCGGTCAAGATAGGTAGGATTGCGTGCGGAAATGTAACGCCAATCCCATGCAAGACAAATAATGGTTGCGTGCGGATTTGTAGTGCGAACCAATAAAACAAGTTTGCATACGGATTTGTAGCGCCATCCAAACGGGTCCGATAACTCTGGAATCGTGTGGATCAGAAAGCAATTCCTTCGTTCTTCCTTGTAACTCCCCGAGCAAGATGGTCCAAAACCTGTCACCTTATCGCTCCATAGGCAAAGACAAATCCACAGTAGAGCTAGCGGCCCGGATTGTCATAATCATGATTATACCTCAAGTACTACGACCCACTTCCCTTGGATAAACTCCATCCCTTAGTTGCGGGATTAGGACGATGGGGCCGGAAGAGTGGAATAGCAGCCGAGCTGCCCAGTTCCATCCCCGATGTATCCATTCCGACTGTGAACTCGACACACCAAGTTGACTCAAGCAGGAAAGTAAATACAAGTTCAGGTAGTCAATCAGGCAGTCGAATATTATTGATTTAGGGAAGCAGTTCAGGAAAATTTTGAAACGCGAGTGGCAATTATGGCGTTGGTGGAGTTTTTGGATGAAGATGATTATCGGAAGGATAAGAAACCTTAGATATCTTGAAAGATTAGGTGTAACATAAGTCCCGTTATAGATTCAACATCGCAAGGCGAGGAAGTCGCTCCGCGATCGGGTATTAATCGGTCAAATCGGTCCGATAAGTCAAGGGTTTTTGGGAAAATAAAATATTTTAATTAAATCTCCAAGTCAGAGGGTCCAGAGCTATTTTAGTAAAAGGGAAAATAATTTGGGTTAGGTCCTTTATAAAAGAAAAATTACAATTTCGCCCCATTTTGTAAAAACCAACACGTTTGGGGTTAAAAATTGAACAAATAAATATTCCGACCTTGAAAAATTATGAGGTCAGTTCCTAAATTCTCCAAATTGTCCAGGGATTCAGGTTTTTAATGTTTTGAGGTCGAGTTTTTATAAAATTCTCACATTGGCCCCACATTTGTAAAAATTATCATTTTGGACCTTAAGTTTAAAATAATCGGAACTCACAAACCGGAAAGGCTTTTAATGTGATTCCAGTTGGAAAATGTCACTAAAGTTAGTAGGATATTGGGACAAAAGCAGTTTTTAAAAGAAATTAGTGTAGGTCCTTTAACTTTTAAAAATATCATTTTTGTCCCATTTTGAAATAATTGCCTTTAAGGCTTTTAGGGGTCCAATTGTTATGAAATTTGAACCTTGGGGCCAAAATATAATTAAGTTATAGTTAAGTTAGTATTTCCAGGTGCATGGGCTGCATAAGTCCTGGAAATTTCATTTGGGTCCTCAACTTTAGTATTTTACACATTAGTCCCTCAATTTTAGGAAATTTACTTTCCAAGCCCTAAACACTTGGATTTTTGGAATACATGTTCACTTGGTTTTATACCATTGATTTGGGCTTCCGATACTAGAGTTTTGTGTTGTTTTTGAGTATTTTGAGTTATTTTTGTTATATCTCATAGGTTAGACATTAATTTCCATTATTTCGAGTCATTTAAGGGGTCAAGCCATGTTGAGAGCCAATTATATTGAGTTTATAGTCATATTAATAAATCGTGTATCAAAAGAACTATGAACGAGCAAACAACGAGAGATTGATTTGAAGAAAAGTCCAAATGCGTCTGGAATTTCTAGCACTAGCAGGGTTTCGTATTTTGGTCATAACTCTCTCTATAAAATTGATATTGAGTTGATTCAAGTGGCTATAGAAAGCTAAGAGATAGGGCTACAACTGTGATGAAGGACGAAAAACCAAATTCGGACGTTTGGGTGGGGCTACAGCGCCAAAAAGACGCGCTGCAGCGCACAGGGCGGAAATCCGGAGAGCTGCCGGGGCGCTGCAGCGCCCAAGACCCGGCGCTGCAGCGCCCGGAACAGGGCAACAATTGAGTTGGGTGCTGCAGCGCCCGGGCGGCAATCTTGCAACGTTGTGCTGGGCGCCGCAGCGCCCGGGGCGGATTTTCCTATGTTGGCCTACCTTTTTCTTGGATCTTTGTGGGGTTATAAATATAGACATGGGGGCGTGAATTCAGCAACTTTGGACCCTTGGGAAGACAACAAGACAACAAGAAGACAAGGAAGAAAGCTAGGGAAACCTTGGGACAAGCTTGGAGAAGAAGATTGAAGGCTCTTATCATCAAGAAATAGATAAGATCCCTCAACTCTTGTTCTTATTTTGTTACTTTCTCCTTATCTTGTAAGATGTATTGTTATGTTCTTATGTATTCATTTTCTTCAATCATGAGCTAAACTCTATAATTCTAGAGGGATGGTGTAATCTATGTTTGTACTTATGTTTTGAGATTGTGGTTAGTCAATTTAGATTGTTTGGTGTATTTGATTTGACACTTGAGAGAGGTAATTGAATACATGACCTTGGAATAGCATAATATAGGATTTCATAGAATTGAGAGATTTGTGAATCCTTTGAAGTCTTTTATCAAGATTCATAGCTTTTATTGAGATTTTAATTGGTGATTTTTATAGAAATATTGATTTCCCAATCGAAATCTAAAATCATTTGGCACTCGAGAGAGGAAATGATTATTGTAGAAATCTTGACTTATAAATTGGTAATTGATGATTGATAAACCATGTTGATAACATAAGGGAAAACTAAATTCATCACACCTCTAGAATTCATTTAATCATTTGGATAAACTCATTGTTATTTTTATATTCTTGATCAATTTTTGGTATTCTTAGTATAATCAACTCCATCAAATATTGAATTTCTAAATAAAGTTAGACTACTATATTATAGTACTTAGCGATAATTCGATAATTATTCCCTGTGGATTTGACAACCTTACTTCTCTATATTAAAATTTGGCACCGTAGACTTGCGGTTAGAAAAATCTCTAACAAGTTTTTGGCGCCGTTGCCGGGGAATAATTCATCTTATTTGCGCTAATATTATTACTTACTAGTTTTACTTTAATTTAGATTGGTTCTTGTTACAATAGGGTCATTGTCATTTTTGTGTTTTCTTGTTGATGTGAAAAAATAAAAGTGCTAATTTAATCTTATTTGATCCAGAAATTGAAAGAACGCTTCGAAACATTAGAGCCGCACGAAGAATCAAATTCACAAAAATGGCAGGAATCGGTGATGATGAAGAACGCATACCTATTGTTGCACCACCAGAAAGGGCCATTCGGGACTATTTTCGACCAACCACGAATCAAAATTATTTGGGCATTGTTCGCCAACCTATCAATGCGAATAATTTTGAATTGAAATTGGCCCTAATAAACATGGTGCAACAAAATCAGTTTGGGGGTAGTGTCGTAGACGACCCGAATGCTCATTTGGCTATTTTTCTCGAGATATGTGACACTATCAAAATGAATGGGGTCCCCGATGAAGCTATTCGGTTGAGGTTATTTCCGTTTTCACTTCGTGATAAAGCTAGACAGTGGCTTCAAACCGTACCACCCGGAAGTATCACTAGTTGGGATGATCTCACTGAAAAATTTATGGCAAAATTCTTTCCACCTAGCAAGACACTTCAACTGAAGAGTGAGATTGCTCAATTTCAACAGATTGACTTTGAACCACTGTATGAAGCTTGGGAGCGATTCAAGGAATTATTGAGGAGGTGTCCACAACACGAGTACGCAGATTGGCAGAAAGTTCAATATTTTTATAATGGTATGAATGGTCATTCAAGAACTATTATAGATGCTGCAGCAGGAGGTACATTGATGGCTAAAACTCCAAGTGAAGCCATGCTTTTACTAGAAGAAATGGCTGCCAATAGTTATCAATGGCCTTCTGAGAGATCCACGCCAAGAAAAGTCGTCGGTGTTCTTGAACTTGATACTATGTCCGCATTGGCCTCTCAAATTTCCGCCTTGTCAAAGCAAATTGCCACTCTAAACTCGGGTGGAAAACAACAAACAGAGGTTGTTATGGAATTAAGTCAAGAGATGATGAAGCCCGACATGGAGCAAGCCAATTATGTGAACAATCGGGGTTTCAATGATAGAGGAAATCAATTGCCAACACATTATCGTCCGGGACTTCGAAATCATGAAAATTTCTCGTATAGCAATACGAGAAATGTGTTGCAACCACCTCCGGGATTTCAAAACCAAGCAAGTACGAGTACACACATGGGAGAACAAAAGCCATCTTTGGAAGAATTACTTAGTTCATTCCTTGTAGAAACACGAGCAAGGATGAACAAGACTGATTCTAACATGGATAACCTCAGCTTGAGAGTTACAACAATACAAGGTCACATCAACTCATTGGTGACACAAGTAGGGCAGTTAGCAACAACAGTAAATTCATTGCAACAGAGAGGGAAATTTCTGAGTGATACAGAGGTTAATCCGAGGGAGCATTGCAATGCAATTTATGTAGAAACAGAGGCAGAAATTCAGCTTGCACCCGAACAATCGCCCATTTATGCGAAACCAGTGGAATCCAAGAAAATGAAGTTGGAGGAGTTTGAGACTGTTTATTTGACAGAGGAATGTAGTGCAATAGTTCAGAGTAAACTACCTCAGAAAATGACGGATCCAAGGAGTTTCACTATTTCTTGTACTATTGGAGGAGTTTTCTTTGAGAAACCACTTTGTGATCTTGGGTCCAATGTGAATCTTATACCTCTTTCTGATGTGACGAAGTTTGGGCTCGAGGAGGTGAAGCCGTCCAATATCACTTTGCAGTTTGCTGATCGATCCATCGCCTATCCGTGGGGAATCGTTGAAGATGTATTGGTAAGAATTAATAAATTTGTTTTTCCTGTGGATTTTGTAGTGTTGGATGCGAATGAGAACAAGAAAATACCTATCATCTTTGGGCGACCGTTTTTAGCTACAACACGGGCTTTGATCAATGTAGAAACGGGGGAGCTAACTCTGCGGGTAAATCAGGAGAAAGTTGTATTCACCATTCATCCAACCAACATGCTAAAATTTGAATTAAATGATGGTAAGCGATGGTTGGGAATATAGTCAAGACATTGGAGGTTGGGGAGTTTCTAAGGATAATGTGGATAACATGCCTATTGAGCTCCAACTTGAGGAGAATCGACAAAGTCCGGTCAAGATCAGAACTTAGCGCTTCTTGGGAGGCAACCCAAGCCCCTTTTATTGCTTTCTTAGTTTTAATTTAGTTTAGTAGTTGTTTTTGTTTTTTCTGAGTTTTTGCATTATTAGTAGTAAGTTGCATCACATTTCACCTCTCTTATTTATGCAAATCCCACATATCTCACTCCATCGTCAAAACGGAGCATGATAGGTGTGAGTTTTGCATGTATTTTAGGGCATATTTATGGCTATAATTGTTTATAAACATGCAATAACGTGTATGAAATGGTATATATTCGCTCTTTGTGGGAAAGATATTACGCTTTGCTCGTTTTGTAGGAATTTAACGATATTTGGAGTGATTTTGTGACAAATACGAGCATTGCAACCTTGAATCATCAAGAATCGAGTGATTACACCCAATTGGAAGCCAACTATATGGATTCTAGAGTCATAGTGATGAGTCGTGTGTCAAAAGAAGCATGGATGATCAAACAACAAGGAGATTTATCTCAAGGAACATCCAAACGCGTATGGAATTTCCAGCACTGGCAGGGTTTAGTATTTTGGTCATAACTCTCTCTACAAAATTGATATTGAGGTGATTCAAGTGTCTATGGAAAGATAAGAGAGAGGGCTACAACTCTTCTGAAGACCCTACAAGCAAATTCGGACGTTTGGGTGGCGCACGGGTAACCCGTGCGTGGACGCACGACCCGTGCGCACTACAGAGACTGGATGTTTTCTATGGGATGGCGCACGGGTAGACCATGCATGGGCGCACGACCCGTGCGTGCTACAGAGACTGGGTGTTTTCTACGAAATGGCGCACGGGTAGCCCGTGCGTGGGTGCACGACCGTGCGTGCTTGAAAAACTCCAAAAATGACAGCAAATTGACCTAGACTTCCAAAAGGGTATAAATACCACTTCTTGGGGCGCACAGCAGGGGAGGAAAGGCTGGGAATACACCCAAGAACACAAGAAACACATCAAATTTATCAAGGAATATTCAAGGGAAGAATCGGGTGGAATCGGAGCTTGAGGATTGAAGATTAATCGAGAGATTATCCATTTCCCTAAGTTTTCTCATTCTTTGTGCTTTAATCTTTCATTTTAGCTTCTTATGAATATGAACAATTTGTCTATGAGTTGTTTATTTGTAATGGGTAGCTAAACATCTTGTGATTTCCGGGTTTTGGAAGTAGATTAATTGAACTCTTGTTGAATGTTTTAATCTTAGTTGAAGTTATTGTCTTGAAGCCTATTTGAGTACTTTGAGCTTATTCTTGTTTTATCACTTGATCAATGATTTAACTTGTTTGATATATTTATTCATAATTCGAGAGATGAGTTTCAATATTAGATTTTGAGTACTTGACATGAATAATTGCATGAATCGAGAGGTTTGTAATATTTGTGAAGGCATTTGATCTTTCGAACTTTTGGGAGTTGAGTACTTCATGTTGAGTAGAGATGCTAGCATAAGTATTTCAATCTACACTTTATATACATCTCGAGAGGGAGGATAAAATACCATTGTGATCGTCTTATAGGTATATTGATAATAACTTTGGCTTTGATTAAATTGGACAACAAGAGGAATATTAATCGAAACCATAACCCGGGAATCCATTTCATTCCCTTGATAATTCCATTATTATTTTCATCTTGTGTTTTTGTGGTTATTCTTGTCTTTACCTACACAAAAATCATCCAATTTCGATCGTCTAAATAAAAATAAGTCTATTACGATTTCAATACTTAGCGCATAAATTTATTAGTCTCTCAGGATACGACCTTGCTTACCCTATTCTATAAACTACACCGTACACTTGCGGTGAAGCTAAAAATAAGGCGAACAAGTTTTTGGCGCCGTTCTTGAGTCGACTAATACAATTTTTTGTGCTAATATTGCGATAGATAGAATTATTCTTAATTTAGACATTTTTTTATTTTATTTCATTTTTCTTTTGTAAATTCTACCTCTACAATGTTTGATTTGTTTCTTTGAGTTGGTATAGGTAGTGCACGACACACCGCTTTCGGATGGAGAATGCCAATTATTTCAATAATCGAATTCTTACGCTTATTGGAATAATCCTACTCCTACGTACTATTATCCAAATTGGGGGAATTACGAAGATTTTTCATATGCTCACATGGTGAATGTGACTCCAACACCATCAAGCTTCAATGTAACGAATGAGTTTACAAATGCAAAGGCAAAACCATCTTTAGAAGAAGCCCTCATTTCATTCATGAATCAAACGACTTCATTTATAAGTGAGACAAGGAACCGGTTCGATGCACAAGAGGCTAGGATGGACATGATGGAGTTGCAATTGGCCAGTTCGATAAAAATCTTGAGACTCAAATGGGCCAATTAGTTACAATTGTTAGTGAGCAATACCAAAAGAGCCAATTTTCAAGCACCACCATCAAGCCAACTCGAAGGAACAATGTAGTGCCATTCATCAAATGAGTGGTACGAATACGAGAGCCACGTCAAATTAAATCGGGGAGTATTTCTATCTCTCACTCAATTGAAGATCCTCATATTGATAAAAATATGTGCACTCTAGATGTAAGCTTCACTACGATGTATCAAATTTTAAGAAGCATACACTTGAAGGAACAATGTTTGAAAATGGTGATCAATTCACATGTTCTACGACTTCATGATATTTAATGTGAGTAAAGATAGAAATATCTTTACTATGATTGATAAACCATTTTTCATCATTAGGAGCACATTTCTTGATTTCCAAAAGACCATCAACATTATGATCCTTAATCATCCACATCTTACATACACCAAGGATCACCTATACTTTTGGAAAATACGAAGGCGTGGCATGATCGACACTTGTTTTGGATCCCGGTTGAGTAAAACAAAAGTCCGGCTAAAGACTTTAAATTTAGCGCTTGTTGGGAGGCAACCCAACGGTTTGTGGTGTGATTTTTATTTTTGTTTGTTTTTTTCTTTAAAAAAAAAAAAAAAAGGGAGAAATTACCCGATTTTACTTCTCGACCCACGCACGGCGGGCGTGCATGAACGCACGAACCATGCGTGATTGAGAAATTGGAGATGTTGCTACGGCACCACGCACGGGCAGCCCGTGCGCAAGGCGCACGACCCGTGCGTCCTTCAGTTGAGATAATATTAAGGTACAAAATTTGAAGTGATGGTTGAAGGAAGAAGTCCTAGCGATATGAGGAGATGCCAAGGAGGGCCACCACCCGCACAAAGGAATCGTAAATCCACACAGTTTTATATTGAAATTCTATCTTTTCTTACGTGCGATATAATTTCATTTAAGTTTGGGGGGGAGAGATAGTTATTTTGATATGAAATGTGTGGATTTAAAAAAAAAATAAAAATTTATATTTTTTTGTGTTTTCATATAGTTGCATGTAGAGCATTTTAGATTGCATTGCATTAGAAGCACATTTACAGCTTTAGCACGTTTATTGCTTTCATAGAGTTTAGAGAGTGAGTTGACCGATATTGAGATTCTCGTGCTCTATTTTGAAAATTTTGTATTGTTTGGATTGGGTGTTGAGTATGAGTTGATTGAGCCATGAATAGATGATATTGAGCATGTGGATATTGAGAACATGGTTTGATGCTTTGAATTACGTATTTGCAAGCCTGTGAGCTTTGAGCCTTTACTTGCTTTCATCATATGCGTCTTGTTGATTGATTTGAGTGTATCATTCATGTTGTTAGAATTCTAGAACTTGCTCTGGTATCTCTGTCAAGGTCACATGTTGTATGCGAATTGTGAAAATGATTAAAGGCCATTTTTTTGTTAGCCCTTCAAGCCTTTTGCTTACCTAATGATATTGAAATCCCTAGTTAGCCAACTTGAGCCTATTGCCTAATTTCTTGATAGCAACAATCCAAGCCTTAACTTGATATATTTGTTACCCTACACTTGAGCGTATAACATTGAGTAGAGGGATTGAATGAGGTTGAATGGGTTGGAATTGAAAAGTTGGATAAACTGGTTGATGGGAACAAAAGGGGAAGAAAAGGAGAAGCAAAGAATGTTGAAAACTCACAAAAGAGTCAAAAAAAAAATTAGCTTTATGAATGAGTTTTCTTTGAATGAACTTAGAGGCTAGGAATTGTAATGTGAGGTGATGGTGTTTTACAAAAGAAAGGGGATGGATATAAGAAGAGTTGGTGAAAATGAGAGATGATTTGGGTAGCATATTAAGCTTTAATGTAGATGATTTATATGCTCACGGGTCTATACGCTCGAGTTTGAGTCACTCTATCTATATTTTCCTACCCTAACCAAAGAGCATTCATTACAACCAAATGAGAAAGTCCTTTTTGATTCACAAATTGCATACATTCTAGTGGTGGAGAAATGAGACGATTTGCAAGCCTATGGTAATTCTACAACATTGAATTGATTTGAGCATAAACACGTCCTATATTTATTTGAGATGAGAGTATACACTCGATCTTTGTGAGGCGTAATTCTTAGCATTTACCATGGTTTCTTTGATGTGTTCTCTATGTTAGATGTTTGAGGCTTGGTTTATTCGTTGCTTGACACCTACGATAAACAATGAAAATTTTATGGAGTTGTTGTGCGTTCTACTTTTCATTACTCCCAATCATGTTTTGTCTAGTTTTTAAAAGCGTTGACCGGGACGGCCAACAGTTTAAGTTTGGGGGATTTTGATAGGTGTGAGTTTTGCATGTATTTTAGGGCATATTTATGACTATAATTGTTTATAAACATGCAATAACGTGTATGAAATGGTATATATTCGCTCTTTGTGGGAAAGATATTATGTTTTGCTCGTTTTGTAGGAATTTAACGATATTTGGAGTGATTTTGTGACAAATACGAGCATTGCAACCTTGAATCATCAAGAATTGAGCGATTACACCCAATTGGAAGCCAACTATATGGATTCTAGAGTCATAGTGATGAGTCGTGTGTCAAAAGAAGCATGGATGATCAAACAACAAGGAGATTTATCTCAAGGAACATCCAAACGCGTATGGAATTTCTAAAGACTGGCAGGGGTTTAGTATTTTGGTCATAACTCTCTCTACAAAATTGATATTGAGGTGATTCAAGTGGCTATGGAAAGCTAAGAGAGAGGGCTATAACTCTTCTAAAGACTCGGCAAGCAAATTCGGACGTTTGGGTGGCGCACGGGTAACCCGTGCGTGGACGCACGACCCGTGCGCACTACAGAGACTGGATGTTTTCTATGGGATGGCGCACGGGTAGACCATGCATGGGCGCACGACCCGTGCGTGCTACAGAGAATGGGTGTTTTCTACGAAATGGCACACGGGTAGCCCGTGCGTGGGCGCACGACCCGTGCGTGCTTGCGTAAAAACTCCAAAAATGACAGCAAATTGACCTAGACTTCCAAAAGGGTATAAATACCACTTCTTGGGGCGCACACCAGGGGAGGAAAGGCTGGGAATACACCCAAGAACACAAGAAACACATCAAATTCATCAAGGAAGATTCAAGGGAAGAATCGGGTTGAATCGGAGCTTGAGGATTGAAGATTAATCGAGAGATTATCCATTTCCCTAAGTTTTCTCATTCTTTGTGCTTTAATCTTTCATTTTAGCTTCTTATGAATATGAACAATTTGTCTATGAGTTGTTTATTTGTAATGGTAGCTAAACATCTTGTGATTTCCGGGTTTTGGAAGTAGATTAATTGAACTCTTGTTGAATGTTTTAATCTTAGTTGAAGTTATTGTCTTGAAGCCTATTTGAGTACTTTGAGCTTATTCTTGTTTTATCACTTGATCAATGATTTAACTTGTTTGATATATTGATTCATAATTCGAGAGATGAGTTTCAATATTAGATCTTGAGTACTTGACATGAATAATTGCATGAATCGAGAGGTTTGTAATATTTGTGAAGGCATTTGATCTTTCGAACTTTTGGGAGTTGAGTACTTCATGTTGAGTAGAGATGCTAGCATAAGTATTTCAATCTACACTTTATATACATCTCGAGAGGGAGGATAAAATACCATTGTGATCGTCTTATAGGTATATTGATAATAACTTTGGCTTTGATTAAATTGGACAACAAGAGGAATATTAATCGAAACCATAACCCGGGAATCCATTTCATTCCCTTGATAATTCCATTATTATTTTCATCTTGTGTTTTTGTGGTTATTCTTGTCTTTACCTACACAAAAATCATCCAATTTCGATCGTCTAAATAAAAATAAGTCTATTACGATTTCAATACTTAGCGCATAAATTTATTAGTCTCTGTGGATACGACCTTGCTTACCCTATTCTATAAACTACACCGTACACTTGCGGTGAAGCTAAAAATAAGGCGAACAGAGCACTTTAACACCACACACACCATCTTCATCTCATTCACTCATTATTTGGTAAGTTTGCAACTTCCAAAACCCACCCCATGGTTTTCTCCATCTTGTGATTTTTGGTGTGATTGGATTGTAGAAGTGCTAAGATAATTGTGTTGATGTATGGATTGTGGATTGGTTGATCATGCTAGACTTAGGTTTGGTGTTGAATTTTGGGATTGAATTGAGTTATCCATTGCATTTACTATCTTTGCCCAAATTCATGCATATGAGGTGTTTGATGAAATGCCCCAATGACAGTTTCACATTGTTTAGTGCTATTTTGCATCTCCATACTTATTTTATTTTATTTTATTTTTGACAGGGCACCATATTTTCTACTTGGGTGCATTATGCATGTGCTGTGATTTTCGATTTCTCACCCATAACCGAGTTCCTTGGTTCCACGAGTTTTGTTTTTTTTGTCTACCTTGCTAGGTTGCAAAGATGCGAAGCCAAAAAGGGGTCGGGCCAAGGCGAAGGAGAAGAATAAGACCACACCTCGGAGCATACAACGCCCACGGGCTTGTGCGCTAGGATGCATTTTGAGCCTATACGAGACACCTCATACACGTAGTAGTATCACATGACTTAAGGAGCCTTCGCTCCTCGGCTACCAGGAAAGTCCTTTTCCCACCTCTCCATTGGGAACAATGTCGTTTTAAGTTTGGGGGGGGGTGCAGTCTGTTTTTATTCATCGAGTCGGGTCTTGAGTAAAAAAAAAAAAAAAAAAAAAAGAGTCTAGAGTTGAGTCGGGGCGTTTGTTAAACTGTGAAACTGCATGACTAAGTGAATTTGTTGAATATGAGTTGAACGGTCAAAAGAGCATATGTTTGAACTCTGATTTAATCTTCTTTCCATTAATTCCATCTATGTGCTTAACTCTGCTGATTTATTTGGGGATGATTTATGCAATTGAGTGGTTCCTTTATGATCCCACCGGATGCTAGAACTTGTCTGATCACTAGTCGAGGCGAAATCCTAGGCGAAGTAACCATGAGGAAGTGATTTAGGCCATCTTTGAACAAGCTAGAGCCTAAAATGCCTACCTTTGTATTATATTTTTCCAAGTGTCCCCCTTTGAGCCTTATAAACCCGTTTCTTTGGCAACCAATTGAATACCCAGAGCCTAAATGTGAATATCCTAATTACCCATCACTCATACATACACACATAATATAGAAAAATGTTGAAGGTTGAGGAAGGAATGATTAGAAGGGTATGTGTTTAATTGAATGAAGTTGCCCGAGAAAAGAAAAGATGAAACCCCATGTACGCAAAAGAATAAGTTTGGGGGTTCCTAAAAAAAGAGAAAATAAAAAAAAGAAAAAAAAATCAACGGGATTGAAAGTTCATAAACATTGGGGATGCCAGAAAAAGTGAAGGGTAGTGCCTATTGATAATTCGAAGTGTTAATTGTGTGTTTGGGTGATTTGAGCCGCTTATTCCTGTATTTTCCTACCTTACCCTAATCCCACATTACAAGCTTTAAAAGTTCTATTGATTCTTGTGTTACATTAGCCTACATTAGTGGAGATTAGTGTGAAAGACAAGCCTATGGAGTCTGGTAAACATCTCATCTCTATATTCAAAAAGTGGATCATCTTAAAAACACTTGATTGCGTGAATCTATCTGGATAATGAAAACGGGGTTGGCATGAACATTCCACCGTCATGATCACATTGTGAAAATACGCGCTTGATTGATAGTGAAACGAAATTTGACGAATGAGTTTGGTTGTGAAGTTTTGCAGTTTGTTTGTATTGTTCTGTCTTGTATTTTTCATTTGAGAGTTGTAATTGCTTGAGGACAAGCAATATTCTAAGTTTGGGGGTATTTGTTCACTTGGTTTTATACCATTGATTTGGGCTTCCGATACTAGAGTTTTGTGTTGTTTTTGAGTATTTTGAGTCATTTTTGTTATATCTCATAGGTTAGGCATTAATTTCCATTGTTTCGAGTCATTTGAGGGGTCAAGCCATGTTGAGAGCCAATTATATTGAGTCTATAGTCATATTAATGAATAGTGTATCAAAAGAAGTACGAACGAGCAAACAACGAGAGATTGATTTGAAGAAAAGTCCAAATGCGTCTGGAATTTCTAGCACTGGCAGGGTTTCGTATTTTGGTCTTAACTCTCTCTACAAAATTGATATTGAGCTGATTCAAGTGGCTATAGAAAGCTAAGACATAGGGCTACCACTTTGATGAAGGACGCAAAACCAAATTCGGACGTTTGGGTGGCGCTACAGCGCCAAAAAGACGCGCTGCAGCGCACAGGGCGGAAATCCGGACAGTTGCCGGGGCGCTGCAGCGCCCAAGAACCGGCGCTGCAGCGCCCGGAACAGGGCAAAAATCAAGTTGGGCGCTGCAGCGCCCAACGCCCGGCGCTGCAGCGCCCGGGCGGCAATCTTGCAACGTTGTGCTGGGCGCCGCAGCGCCCATGCCCGGGCGCCGCAGCGCCCGGGGCGGATTTTCCTATGTTGGCCTACCTTTTTCTTGGATCTTTGTGGGGTTATAAATATAGACATGGGGGCGTGAATTCAGCAACTTTGGACCCTTGGGAAGACAACAAGACAACAAGAAGACAAGGAAGAAAGCTAGGGAAACCTTGGGACAAGCTTGGAGAAGAAGATTAAAGGCTCTTATCATCAAGAAATAGAGAAGATCCCTCAACTCTTGTTCTTATTTTGTTACTTTCTCCTTATCTTGTAAGATGTATTGTTATGTTCTTATGGATTCATTTTCTTCAATCATGAGCTAAACTCTATAATTCTAGAGGGATGGTGTAATCTATGTTTGAACTTATGTTTTGAGATTGTGGTTTGTCAATTTAGATCTATCAATTTATTTGTGCTATTTGGATCTATTGCTTCTAAATTACTTGATCAATAATTTAGATTGTTTGGTGTATTTGATTTGACACTTGAGAGAGGTAATTGAATACATGACATTGGAATAACATAACCTAGGATTTCATAGAATTGAGAGATTTGTGAATCCTTTGAAGTCTTTTATCAAGATTCATAGCTTTTATTGATATTTTAATTGGTGATTTTTATAGAAATATTGATTTCCCAATCGAAATCTAAAATCATTTGGCACTCGAGAGAGGAAATGATTATTGTAGAAATCTTGACTTATAAATTGGTAATTGATGATTGATAAACCATGTTGATAACATAAGGGAAAACTAAATTCATCACACCTCTAGAATTCATTTAATCATTTGGATAAACTCATTGTTATTTTTATATTCTTGATCAATTTTTGGTATTCTTAGTATAATCAACTCCATCAAATATTGAATTTCTAAATAAAGTTAGACTACTATACTATAGTACTTAGCGATAATTCGATAATTATTCCCTGTGGATTAGACAACCTTACTTCTCTATATTAAAACTTGACACCGTAGACTTGCGGTTAGAAAAATCTCTAACAATACATTTAAAATATGTCATTTCCAGTACCTTAAGAATAAAAGTTTCAAAATTTAAAGTTAATGTCTGGTACAGTTTTAAAATTTGCAAAGTAGCCCTTAAACTTTCAAAATTTTACAATCTAGTTCTTGGGCTTGTAAAGGTTGATTTTATTTATCTTAAAACTCTTAAAACTTTATTAAAATATCCAAAAGTCATTTTTGAACCTGAGTACAGTCCCAAAAATTGAAATTTGCAGAGGGGTCCTTTAACTTTTATTTTCTTGCAATTTAGTCCACCAACTTTCCATTTTTACATTTTTAAGTCCAACATTGAAATTTAATCAATTATGCTCGACTTGTCCAGGTTATAAGTCATCCAAAATATAGATTTCAAAGATCATACACATGCATGTCCAATACATACAATAATTCATCAAATAAAACATTAAATTGTACATGCATGCACCTAAAATTCAATAAATAGCAATTTGGAGCAACTCTTGAGAATTTTCATGATTTGATACATAAAATTGACATGCAATACATAGATTATATATCTCAAGGGCTCATGTTCGAAATTCTACATGCATTTTAATAAAAACACCTAGAAGTTGGAAAGTATTTTTCGACCCACCTTAAAATTGGAAAATTGTTAAATAAAAGGATAAATTTCACAATTTTTGGATGAGGTCACTTAGGTCAGCCCCTAAGTCAAGAAATATCAAAAATTTGATGTTAGAAAAATGAGAGAAAAATTAAGGAGAAAAAGAAGGAGATAAGAAAATGAGAAAGACTACACTTTACCTTGTGTAGTAGGTGATTGGAGACTAGTTGAAGCTTTAAATTTGGAATTTTTTTGTTCAACTCCAAAATCACCTAAGGTCAGTCCCTATTTCTCAAAAATGAAAAAGGACTGTTAAAATTTGAAAAAAATAGAAAGAAGAGGAAAAAAGGGTTCTAGTGTCCAATTCTTACATTGTAGTCCAAAATTCTCTACTAGTTCTTCTTCAAGTCTTCAAGTTTCACCACCATGCATGCATGTCTCCAAGTGGTCTTCTAAGTATCTCAAAATCCAAAATATAAACTTAAGTTAAAACAAGAAGGTGATGAGTAGAAAGAATTTAAGTTGAATTGAGGAGTGAAATTTCTTACCTTGAGAAAAGGGGGTGTTCGAATTTTTGAGTTTTAGTGGTAAGATTGTTTGTTTTGGTTTAGATGTTTGAAGAAAGAAATTATGCTTGATGTTAGGAAGAAGATGTTCTTGGAGTTATGAAGATGGGTTTGAAGATGTGAAGGACTTGGGTTTGAATATTTGAAGATGTGAAGAAAGGGTACTTGAAGATATGAAGAACTTATGTTGAAGATTTGAAGATGTGAAGAGTTGGTGTTTCAAGGTTTGAAGATATGAATGAATTTTGTTTGAAGATTTGAAGATGTCAATGAATTTTAGAGAGAGGTTAGAGAGAAGGAGGAGAAAAGGCTGTAGAGTTAGAATGTGTTGGATGAAATGAACAAAATTTGTTCATTTCTTGCCAAAAAGGCCGTCCACCATGGTAGAGAGGGGGAAGAATTATTTATTATATTTGTGTCATGCAAATTGTCTATTGCATGGAGACAATTAGACTAGTCAAAGTATGGGCAAGGTATGGAAAGAGAAGGAATGTTGGGAAGACTCCAACATGTTGGGAAAAATAGTATTAAAGAAATAATGTATGAGATGATGTGTATAATGTTTGAATTAATGGTATAATTATACACAAGATGACTAATATAAGGTGTAAGTGTATAAGAGTTGGATGATATTTTTACTCCAAAATCATCACCATGGCCGTCCATTATAAGGGCATTGTGGTAATTCCATATTTTTTTTTGTCCCAAATTTGATGATAATAGATGAAATATATCAATCTCCAAAATAATTAGTGATTTTCTTTATCACTTATAAGTCTAATGATCACTTAATCTAAATCAAAATCTTAATTCTATAAGGTAAAAGTCTCTAAAATAAATAGTCTTTTAAAATTCTAAGGTGACTAATAAATACAAAAATAGTAATAATGATCAATCAAGTGATCATAAATGAGAAATATAATTAGTAATGATCAATCAAGTGATCATAGGGATATAAAATTGATCGGGCATATTTGTTATACTTTAAGACGCACACTTTTAGAGTTTTATAGATCCAATTGTGCCCGGTACAAACCTAAAACCCATTGCATTTGCTTTAATTATGATTTTGAAAATAGTGTTGTCAATAAGAACCTAAAAACCATATCACGTCCCTTTGGGCATGCATAGGGATATAGTTTTACCTTTCTCAGTATAATAAAATAGTATTGTTAATAAGAACTAACTATTTACACATTTATATGTGCATGTTTAAGTTTTTGAAATAATAATTTCAAGCATACTTGTTCCTTTACATACACACACACATGCACATACACATGTGCAAATGAATCATTGATTTATATTTCACAAGTATAAACAAATAAAGAGAGAATGTATAAAAGTATCATGCCTATATACTAGAACATCAAATGTAAATATTGCCCTTATTAGTTATGAGTGGTCGAAAAAATATTTTACGTCTTAGTAAATGAGAATTGTAATGGAGTTCATTTATGTGCATGACAAGATATACATGTCATCGTCTGACAAGAAAATACTTAGTATGGAAAAATATATCTACATACAGGGGCGGAGCCACATTGTGGCTAAGGGGGGCCCTGCCCCCCAACCTTTTTTTAATAACTATATATGTATATATATTATACTTTAGTGTTTTGGTCTCCAACAATTTTGTTGGATAAAATTTACTATGGGCTACATGGCATGACTTTTAGTAAGTTAAATTAGAGGCTTTGTAGGCTATATGATTTTTTATTATCATCTAACAAATATATTTTCTATTCATCAAAAGAAAGAAATGAAAAATAAAAGATGAGTTTCTTATAATTGTTTGTTAGTTTATATTGAATAGAACATTTTGCACACAAAATATTAGTGTAGATTCAATTGGAAATGATTTTCGTGATATGTAAGAGAGATGTTCAAAATTTTAATAGATTAAGGATTTAATAATGTACTTTTTAGATAATTACTAATGAATATTAATATATTTTTCGATGCATATGTAATATATTTAAACTTTATTATTTTGTATATATGTATATATATAAATGTTGTAAAGATTGGCCTAGGCGGCTGAACCGAATTTGCCCAAATTTGTGGAAAAAATTGTTTCGGCTAAAAATCGGCCCAGGTTTCTGCCCCAACAACCAAAAAATCGGGCTTAGACAAAAGGACTGCCATTAAACTAGCGCCTAGAGATTTCTACAACCTTATATATATAAGGGGAGGATCATGTGAGACCATGGCTCTAAGTGAGACACAACGGACTAATCTCAACCATCCCCTACAATAACCAAAGGCTAGGATTAAAAGGGGTAAACTTATATTAAATAATTAATTAAATCCCGTAAAGGGTAAGATTGTCAAAACACAATCAACATCCTAAACTAATTATAGCATGCGGTTACAGGGAGAGAGAAAACACAACCAATCACATTCCACTTCCATAACAACCTCCATCTCCATCGCAAATTCAGATCACAATTTTCCATAACCACTGCCATAACAATTCATGAAAATTACATAGAAAAAACAGGAAAAAATCGGTGCAATATTACAGAGAAACAACGAACAGTGAGTTGGAATCATGATGATGAATCATCAATTGTAGAAAAAACTCAATTCATGAAAATTACAGAGAAAAAGCAGGAAAAATTGGTGCAATATTACAGAGAAACAACGAACAATGAGTTCGAATCATGATGGGATATCATTAGTCGTAGAAAAAACTCTATCCAACAACATCAATGGTGTAAACATCGACGGAGAACTCGAAACTAGCCATTAACATCAACTCTTAAAAAATGTAATTTTCACGAATAAGACGACACATAGATACTACAAAATGATGTATAGATACTTATGAAACGATGCATAAATCTATAGAATATTATATATTTGAAATTATGCAACTAAAATCAACTAAATATGCATTGCCTGAAAACTATCCATGCAGCGGAAAAAAACTAATATGCAGTGCATTATACCCAGCTATGCAAGGTGTCATAAACTATGCAACAAAATCAATTAACTATGCATTGTCTAGAAACTATCAATGCAGTGTGGAATAAAATTAAGCGACAGAAGAACCCTAACTATACTGTAAAATAAAAAAATTGGAAAGAAAAATGCTTCCTTAATTAATGCCATTAAATCCGGCACTTACAATCTTACCCCATAAAAACGGTTACTAAAAGTCAAACATACCAGAAAAACCGCTAGGGATAATTACTTCGAATTACAAAATTACCCTTAAAATGAGCATAAATCAGGGGAAAATAAAAAAAGAAAAAACTGAATTAATCACATCTCTTCATTTTTTAAGATCAATGGGTAAGATGAGTCTACACTGTCTCAACTAGGGAGGGTGGTCTCATTTGAACGAAATCACATATATATATATATATGAATATATATATATATATAAATATATATATATATATATATATATATATATATATATATATATCAAATGAGTCCAGGGTCCCCAGGTAAGAACGTAGGGACAATTCTGGACAGTTGATCTATTATTTGGATGGTTGAGATTTTTCCCCTTTTTTATTTTGGCGTTTTTTTTTTGAAACTTTAGAGGTTATTTGAGTATTTTTACAATTAATTAGATTAGGAAAATATTTGATTTAGGTAATATCCCTAATTTTTAGGAATTAACATATCTATTCCCTAAAACCATTCCCCCACAACCATCCATAAATCTTCTCTTTACAGAATTAAAAAAACCCACGTCCCTTCTTCTCAACCCAAGGTCCTTTCTTCTTCACAGAATCATCTTCACTTTGCAAAATTAAAAGAGAATCCACGATTTCAACAAAAAAAAAGGAGAACCCACGGTCCCTTCTTTGAACCCACGGTCCCTTCCATCTTCACGCCATTTACACTGATTTTTGAGAGGTATGTGTTTTTTTTCTTTAATTTGTTTTCAATTTTTACCTAGGTTTTCTGTAAATTTGTCTAATTTATTTTGAGATTGTTGGTTTTTGAGATTGTGGATTTTTGAAATTGTGGGTTTTATTTCGAAAAGTTAGGTTTTGTAATATTAGAATCCAGTGTATAAATTGACGGTAAACAATTAGCACATTTAGATTGTTTAAATTTACAAACTGCCACAATCACAATATTATGTATTATCACATTGTAAAAATTTGGAAGTAGATTTTGGATTCTGTCATAATGAAAATTATTTTGGCATGATCTTGATGTCTGATGTGTATATTAGGGATTGCTTTCTTAGTATTTTTTTATGCTTCGATAGTATATGTTTATTGCTTTCATTATGTATTCGATGGTGGGTGTTTTGTTTTATATGGTTGATTTGTCTTTTGGGTATATGAAGTTATTTGGAGCATGCTTATTCCTTGTTGTGTTATCTCAATTTTATATGGGATTGCTTATATGAATTTTGGATTGGCTTTTTAGTAATGGAATTATACTTTAATGGTACATGGTTTTTGATTTCATGGTATATTTTGATGTTTTGTGCGTTCTTAATTTTTTTTTTTTTTGTTTTTTGGTGTTTATAAAAGTGTTAATTGGAATGACGAAAGGTAGCGGGAAAAGGAAGAGCGCGTCCAGTAGTGCGGAACACGAGGGGGGATTACAGTGATGTCGGGAGGAGGGAAGGTATTTTTATTATATACAAATATCGGTCCTTTAACAATATATGAAGTTGTGATTGCTTCCTTATTAATAAATTTATGCTTTTATAGTACATTTGTTTTTGCTTTCATGGTACATAGTATATGCTTTACTTTTTTGAAATAGTTATTTCTTCAGTAATACTGTTTTTATGTTTTTATAAGCCAAAGAAGCAAAATTAATATGATTAAAAAGCAGTTTTGTAAAACTGAAGTAGCAACTTAAAAATATTGATGAATAAAATTAGTTAGAAATTAATGTGAGGCCTCAAATTTTAGCAACGTGAGATACGGCATTGTGTAGTGATTTATTTATTTGGTTAAGTAACACGAACCCATTGTTAATGAAGCATGACTCGACTTTTATTTATTTCTTCCAACGTCAATTACGCCTTTCGCATTTTCGAGCTTAACGATTGTATATTCTCCTCTAGTATTAATACTTGATCGAATGACTACGACTTTAGAAATATTGGACCCTCTAATTTAGGAGTATATTCCAATCCTTATTCAAATATTTCACATTATTCTATAATTCATTCCCAACCAACTTCCAATTTATTGTTTTTAAAATACACATTTCTTATTTCACATCCTTAATTTTTAATTTCTAAATATTTAATTATGGATATTTATACATTTTATTTTTCACTCAATTTTTATAAAGAAAAGAGACCATAATTTTTTTCTTTTCCCCTAATTTCGAAATTATCACTTAAAATGAGTAAATAACTCATTTTTTTCATTACTATTTTTATTATTTTGTGTAGGCCCCAAGGGGTGTGAGTAAGGTTTAGAAGGGGGGGGGGGGTGGAGAGTTGAATAAACCTTACCAACTTTCCGATTTTAGTCCTTTTAAAATAATACAGAGTTAATTCCACAGCTAAGTCCTTGATGGACAACAAAGTTAGTTAATCAGCAGAGTTAGCCACTTAACAGACTCGAAAGAGCTGTTGACAGAATAACTCAGTTGTTTAGACTAAACCTTAACTTGGTCGTGATGAGATTTTCAACGGAAGACTTATCACCCTTGAATTTGATTTAAGTTTGTTTTAACACTTGGTTTTAACACTTTGTTAATTATCGCTTGGATAGCAAATTATCTCTGAGATATAAAGTGATATGCGAAATATAATGCTTTGAAATGTAAATGACACAATAATTTTTATAGAGGTTCGAAGATGGGGTAATTCTTCTACTCCTCTCTTCTCCAACTCCTGGAGGAATCCACTAAGTTATGATCAATTTACAAAGTGGTTATCAGTCCAGATACAAGTCTTGGTCACACAGCTAACTTGCTCCTTTGGGACTCAGTCTGGAGATGCCTTGATCACATAGCTGGCTTCTCGTCCGACTCAGCTTCTTCATAGGGCGACTGCCTTGCTACTTCAGCTTACTTTCTAAAGCTTCTTGAATTTGATCACGAAGCCCTCAATAACTTGAGATTGGTTCGACCTTGAACCTTCCTACAATTCTTCTTGGAAAGTAGGCCCCTTTTGCTTCTTCAAAAGTTTCCTCTTCAACAGTTTGAAGTTGTCTTTCCTTCACAGCTTAGTGTTGGATCGATTTCCTTTGAGATTTAGGCTTGAGGATTTTGCTTGAATAACTTGAGAATGTTTTTCAGGTTACAGTATGAATAATGCTTGTTATCTCAGGTGTGCAAGGTAACCTCTTCTCAAAGTGATTCCTCAGCCTTTTATAGTGAACTTTTCAAAAATCTACCCGTTGAAGAGATAAGCTGATTTTCAAAAGTCACTTGTGTTCGTTGGCTTGTCTTTTCTTGGTCTTCAATCTTGAGATGTAGACCTTTCCTCGTATTAAATGAATGTCCAGCTTTTCAGGTTCTGACACGAGGTGCAGTGCTTCCCATTGGTTTATTCCTTTTGCATGCTTCTGGGACTGAGCACTTTAAGACATGGCAACATGGAAGTATTACTTATTTAAGTAATGTTCTTGACTTTTGTGCAACGGATTCTTTTCAGTTAACTCCTCTTTGCAGCTGCCTTTTCCCCAGGTGACTTGAGTCTGCTCCAATGATTGAAAGTCTCTTCTGTCAATTCAACTTGACTTGGCTTCTTCGGTTGACTTAACTGACTCTTCTCACAACTGTCTCATAGCCGATACTCCTTCACTCGAGTCCTTGGTCTTCTTTCTTGGTCATACTCAGCTGTTCCTCAGCGGTGTCTTCTCTTCACATCTTCAGTTGACTTCTTGTATTTCCAGGCATAACTGACTTGACTCAGCTTATTCAACCCTATCTATTATAATAAGAGTTACAAGAAAAATGGGGTGCCAACTTTCTAGTCTAAGTTTTACATGGCATTCATCAAAATCTAAACAATAAATTTCCCAACAATTTCCCCCTTTTTGTTGATGCCAAAACTTAACAAGATTAAGTAAGATGTAAACAGCACAGATACATACAGACAATGCAGAAACAAAGAATGTATGTGTTGAATAGATCGTTTTATTGATCATATCATTCTTGTTCTTTACACAACCAACAATGTGTATCGTGAGCAATCGAGCATACTTATATCTACGCAAATTACATATTTTTCATTAAATGTACCGAAGACTTACATACATATGTATTTACAAAAGTAAAATACATGAAGGGGTTAGTAGCAACACTTCATCGCCTTCGCTGCCTCCTTCTTTCTTCTTCAGCTCTGTCTTCGTCAGCTCTGTTTTCGTCAGCTCTCTTTCTTTTCTTTTCATCTTCAGCTGATTTTTTCTTTTCGTAAGCTCTCTTCGCAGCTTCATCTTTTCTTTTTCTTTCCTATCTTTCTTGCCACAACTGAGTTTGCCTCTTATTTTCTTCTTCGATTCTTTTGACATATTCAAATTTTTCCTCTCCACTTACAGATTGGCTATAGATCATATCCAAATTTCAAGAGATCCTTTCTTTCTTGCCTCGGATCTACATATTCAATATTTTTGGGTAGAGGTCTAGGTTTAAAACCTCCACCTCCATCACTTCTTCCTTCTCTTCTGGGCATATATTGTACCGGAGTCTTCTTCTTACCAGCTGAGTGACTGCTAGTAGTATGCTGCCTATCGCCTTCTTCGCACAAACTTCAAACCTTTCTCCCAAGATAAGTCCCGGCTTGGGCTATGGACATGTTTTTGAAATATCCTTCGAACTCGAGCGTTTTGAATTCTTCAACAGATCTTGGCTCTTGTCCGTCATATGGAATGGCATCTGTATCTTTACCTGCCGGAATGCCTCCGAATTGTTTCAACATTTCTTCAACACGGACATCCATTCTCTTGTCGAAACCCTCCATCTCTGCTTCTACAATTTTTCTCTTTTCTGACATGGGCACAACCGAGTGATGGAGCGGCAGAGTTACAGCAAGTTTGCTGATTATCGATGTTGTGACATGACCTTGCTGAGGGGTTTCAGCAAGCATTAAGGTCACATCTTTTGACCTTTCCCCCTCAACAGCTTTTCCCTTTTCCTTCCTCTTCTCAATAGTTGTCTCTTTCTTCTCTGCAACAGCTGTCTCCTTTTCCTTCTCGACAACCGTGTCCTTCAACATCTTCAGGTATTCCTCTTCCCCCTTTTTGGCATCAACAAAGGAGAGAGGAACCCTTGGAAACAACCCAGCAAGCATGAAGTCCAGTCGGCTAATAGTCAATTCTCGCTGAGTCTCGCCGGAGTATCTTTTTCAAAATTTTGAGCGGGTGGCTTTGGACTCGGCTGCCACCAGTTTCATTTCAGCCATAAGAAGGCTGAATTTGGCATTCATATTCTCCTCAATGCGCAGAAGTTCTTTTCGATGAAATTCACGCAGCAACTCCATCTCGCTTTGTATAGGAGGCATGCGCTCTCTCCATATAGTCTCCGCATCCTCGCTTCATGTCGACTCCGGATCGGCATTCATTTGTATAGAGCCTTAAAGTAGCGAACTTGCTCAAGACGCATGGCACTCTGCTGTTGAGACCATACCCTTATCCTGACCACCACTCCTCTCAAGTCTGTTGTGAGAGTGGCATCTCTGTTGTCCAGGCGCATATCGTGAGAGGCTTGGTGCCATTCAATCTTCTCAATCTCTTTATAGATCTTCTTGAAGATTTCACGCATCTCAGCTGTCTGACTTGAGTCAGCTGCAGGCCACTCTGCATCGAAGTTGAAATTAGCTGGCACAATCGAATCATTAAGAATTATGAGGTCTTCTTGGACGGTGTAGAGCTTCTGTTCTCTTGCAGTCTCTTCTTCTAGTACGGGTAGTTCACGAGAAAAAAGAAATACATCTTCATATGCATCGTCTCGCACTTGAGATATTGTGCGCGAGGTGGTTACTGCTGCAGCTCTGGTAGCCCGCGCATTTGAAGTTGTGGCAGCTGGGGCAGTTGAATGTTTTTGTCCAGCTGACTGAGCCTCAGCTGTCTTAACAGCTTCTTCGGTCTCAGTAGGTTTTTCCATTTGAGTAGACTTGTCCTCGGCTGTATCAACAGCGTCATCGGATGATGATGGAACCTGGGGGCTTGGTTCATCATCCAAGTTGAATGTTTGACGAACAGCTTTGAAACTTGACTGACTCGTCTGCGGAAGAACATCCTCAGCTGGGTCCTTGTGATGTGCAACATGGGTGGACTCAGCTTCATCTTCAGATCCCATAAATGATATATCAGGGTTGTCTTGGGAATCATGAATTGTACTAATCTCCTTCTCAGATTCTTCAATGTGAACAGGAGGAATGTTCTGCATTTCTTTCTCTTTACCCAGGGAAGTCTCAACCTCCCTCGGGCCTTAAATACCTTTGGTAGTCGCAACAGCGGAAAGGCCTTCTTCGTTCCCTTCGACAGACACAGCTGTCTTAGGGTCTTGGACCATGGCATCCGAAGGAGTCTCAACCCCTTGGATTGCACTTTCAGTGCCCAAAGTGTTATCTCCCGGGGCATTTCCATCCTGTGCCTCGACTGCATCAGCAGTGTCCTCAGCCTAGAAAGCTGTTGGCACTTCAGCTGGGACAGACTCAACTGTCCGAGCTTCGTTAGTGTCAATTTAATGTTGTTCTTTTTCTGTTTCCCCCTCAGCTGGCACACCAGCTAAGTCGCTGATGGTGGGGTCACTCTGCTCAAGACTCCTGGCTGTTTCCATTGAGTGTTCAGCCGTCGGGGCAGGTGGTAAGACACCTTCAACAGGGGTTGGCTCAACTTGGGTCCCTAAGTTCCCAGTGTCATCGCCAAGTCCCTTGGATCTATTCTCTGAGTGAACTGGGGAAGTGGTTGCAACAATAACTGTTGCAATCTGCTGTACCACTCCCAACGGATCAATCTCCAGCTGAGATTTAGAAGACTCTCCTGGTCCTTCCCTCAGCTGCTGCTCATGCATCAATTTGGATTCCAGCATAACATGCTGCATGTCCAACTTCTCCTTTGCAGCAACCGGATCCATGTCGTCATCACTTCCCTAGAGCATATCAATGTGAGGATGAGTGTGGTCACTGGTTCCAGTGAGAGGACAACTGCTGGCTTTCTCATGAACTTCAGCTTCCTCTGCTAATCTCTCCTTTTCTTTTTCCTTGAAGATATGCAAGATATCCAGGCAGTTATCTTCATCAAGTGCCTGAAGCACGGTGGTCAATCCTAGGAATTTAAGCAATTCTTCCTCTTCCTCAATGAATTCAGGGCGTTCAAACTGTACCCTCGAGCGACTCAGCTTCCATGCTCGCCATTCACGCAGACGACGCTGAATGTCTGGGTACACAGGAGAAACAACAATCACATCATCATCTTCATCCTCTTCTTGTCTTTCTGTTTTAGGAATGGATGGTAGCAAACTCTGCTGTTCTTCACATCATCGGGGACAGATGGAGACACAACCCTTTCATCAGGAGATTCTGTTGTCTCTATTGCCTCTTCTTCCTCAGCTGTTCTATCCACAGCTGGGTCTTCTATTTGCCTCTACTGATCGTCCTTAGCAGACTTGGATGTTTCATCAACAACTTCTGGAGACTGCACTTCTTCAACAGTCTCAGAGATTTTCTCCAGCTGAGTGGCAGACTCAGCTGTCTTCTCAAGCTCCGAGAGCTTGGTGAGTCTTCTTCTTCTTTTTGTCCTTACCAGAGGAAGTTCTGGTTTGAATACTTCTTCCTCAGATTCCTTGGCGACGGGGGCCAGAGCATCTTTCTTTGACTGAGGAGCTGCCTTTCTTGGCTTGGCAGTTCTCTTCTTTTTGATGGTCGGAGAAGGTATTTGGGCTTCCTTCTCCGCCTCGGCTGCGTGGGCAGGAGACACGACTGCTTAGGCAGATGACTCGGCTGCAGGGATAGGTGCATCTTTTGTCTTTGCTGCAGGGGCAACTTTCTTCTCTGCAGCTGCAGGGGCAGCTTTCTTCTTCGGAGGGGAGGCAACAACTATTTTCTTGGGGTCAGCTGATTCCCCCTCACTGGTGTCCGCCCTCTTCACATGGGCTCTCTTCTGGGCTCCTGAAAGGTTAGCCCTAAACATCTTTTTGTTTACATGGAAGGGCTTCCCATGCTGAAGGGGAATGCCCTTCACTTCCATCAAGTGGCCGATAACTAGGCCATAGCCGAGTGATCCTCCAAAGGATCCATCTTCCTTGAAATACTTGTTCGCAAAATTCTGGCAGAGTCTGCTGTATACGAACTCAACCCAGTTAACTTTCTTCCCTTGCATGATCGCAGCCATGACGATCAGCTTAGTCTTTGACAATTGATTGAAACTGCCAAACTTCATATCCACGTATTTTGAGACGACATCCATCAGCTTGTGATAGTCATCCTTCAGCAATTTCTTGTCAGCTGTGTAGACTACTTTCGCAACACACTCGGGTTTGGTTACTTCTTTCCATGCAGCAGCCAAGGCCACATCAGCTTCATATATTTCCGGCATACCCTCGGACGGTAATAAGCAGTGCTCCGCAAGGTCTTTAGCAGTTATCATCATGTCCTTGCGGTGGACGGAGGACTTAATCCCTTTGTCCTGCAACTCGGCGTTCACGTAGAACTGCGCCACTTGTTCCAGGTAGGTGTGCGAGTATTCTATCGTCAAAAAGGTTTTAAGCCCAGATTTTTCCAACATATCCGCTATTTTCTTCACAAGGGTTGCATCCGAACCCTGCTTAATCATGCCTTCGAAATCCACTGAGGAACCTGAGTGGATTTGCTTTCATAACTTGATGAAATTAGTCTTTGGTGCCATTTCTAGAAGATTCTATCGATTACATCTTGATAAACTTGCTTTGAGAACAGGTAGGGTTTTCGAGAGAGAAAAACTGTCTTTCGTATGCTTGAAGATGAACAGTTTTTCAGTGTGAGAGAGAAAGACTGGAGAAAATGGATATATAAGGGTTATGAAAGGACATGTTTTTGGTTTTTGAATTTTGATCGAAATCAACGGCTCAGATTTAGCACGCCACATTGCATTTAATTGCTCGCATTTAATGCGGCAGCATTTATATCCAATCATATGCTTACTGTGCAGCTTTTGACTGTACCCGTCATTATTACACTGATGTCATCCTTAAAAACATTCCCACTCATTAAAAACAACTGCATTTTTGTCACTTAGCTCATAAATGATTCATCTTATTCCACAAGTGACTCAACTCTTCTTCTCTCCTTTCGTATAATGACTTAGCTGTCAGTTAACTCGATACAGCTGACTTCCCGATACGACTGATTCACTTGGCTGATTCATGAAGTTTGTTCTTTTTCATCTTTTCATGTTCCATCTTTTCTCATTGAGTCTTCTGAGTGTCAACTCAGCTCAATTAACCCTAGCTCATGCTTAAGCTCTTCAAATCTTGATTCACATAAAGGTTTGGTGAATATGTCGCCTAACCTGTTTATCGCTTGAGATGTATTCCAAGGTGATGTCTTTCTTTTCAACATGATCTCTTATAAAATGATATCGACATCATCATGCTTTGTTCTCGAATGCAACATATCCCTACAACATAAGTGACATAAGGTAGCACCCAAAAAATGTTACCTAATATCCATTAAATGTTACTATAGACAATAGGTAGCACTTTTTATGGTGATGCACTTGCCCGTGCTACCTATAGTCTAATGTATCACTTTTAATAGCTTTTAGTGACACTTTGTATAAGTGTTACATTAAGTTCACTATTTGTATCACTTTGAAGTAACACTTCAAAAGTGTTACACATGAATCGTATGTAACACTTTTTAGTAGCACTTTTTCTATATGTAACACATTGAAAAAAAAATACTTATGGAGTGTTACGTAAGGGAATTATGTAGCACTTTATCATTTTTTGCTCCCAAAGGGCTTCGAACCTGAGACCTATTATATTTGTGAGCGGCAATTTGCCACTAAGCTAAGTTGATTCTCGTTACAACTTTTGCATTGTTATATATATATACTATATATATTAAAGATTGTGATGTATAATATATATTAAAATTTATATTACAGTAAATTTTAAAGGACGTAATAAAAATAAATATATAAAAATATATAAAATAAAATTATTGACTTATTAATTTTTCATTGATAAAAATAAAACATATAAAAATATGAAATTAAGTTACCAACGAATCCAAAAATTCTAACAGAAAAAAATAATAAATAAATAATTAAAAAGTAATTTATCGACATAAAAAATCGTAAATAACTACCAAGAACATCAATTTTTCATTGGTAAATATTTTCTAAAAAGTAAAAAAGAAATAAAAAAAAAGTTACCGAAGAAATTGGAATGCTTAAAAGTTTAAAAATTATAATAAAATATTTATAGGGATTTTTCGTCAGATACGATGAAATTAATTACCTCTCAAAAATTTAGAAAAATAAAATAGAAAGACTTTATAAAAAGAAAACAAAAAATTCTATAAAATGACAACGCACATTTGTTTTCACCTGTGATATTAATTGATTAAATAAATCATTGGCGTTATTTAATGAAAGCGATATATTTTTTATTAATAAAATATACCCCAAAGAGTGTTACAATTAATAAAATATAGTTTACCTAGAGTGTTTTTTTTAATTAAAGTGATATCTATTTGTGTTACAAAATGAAATAACAAAAAAACTAATACTTAAAAAGTGTTACTTATTTAAAACTGTTACATATAAGCGTTACATATTGATAAAGTGTTGCAAATGTGTTACATAAATATTGTAATGTCAAAAGTGTTATAAACAAGTGTTACATAATGTGTCTTATGTAAAAGTGCTACAACTTTTGTGTTACCTAAAGTCATTTATGTTGTAGTGATAGGATTCTGAGTGATTGCAATAGCACTTGTGTTATCACATATAATTGGAATCTCTTTTTCTTCAATTTCATAATCTCTCATCTTTTGTCTCATCCATAAGACTTGGGCACAACAACTGCCCGCAGCTTTGTACTCTGCTTCAGCTATGGATATGGCTATTGAGTTTTGCTTCTTGCTAAACCAGGAAACCAATCTGTTTCCAAGCATTTGACAAGTTCCTGAGGTACTCTTCCTGTCAACTCTACATCCAGCATAGTCAGAGTCTGAGTAACCAATAAGCTTGAATCCACCTTCCCTTGAATACCATAAGCCAACTTCTTGGCATCCCTTCAAATATCTTAGGATTCTTTTAGCTGCAGTCATATGGCTTTCTTTTGGAGCAGATTGGAATCTTGCACATACACCTACTGCAAAGGTGATATCTGGCCTGCTTGTTGTTTAATAGAGCAATGATCCAATAAATGCTATGTATCTTGTTTGATCCACAGGCTTGCCATCTGTATCCATGTCCATCTTGACTGATGTGTTCATTGGTATATTCACAGAAGATTTCTCTTCCATACTAAATTTCTTCATTAAATCTCTGGTGTACTTTGTTTGACTTATGAAGGTTCCATCCTTCAGCTGTTTAACTTGGAGTCTTAAGAAGAATGTCAGCTCTCCCATCATGCTCATTTCAAATTTGCCTTGCATGCGATTTGAGAACTTATCACAAAGCTCTTTGTTTGTGGATCCAAAAATGATATCATCCATTTGAACAAGCAGTATACTCTCCCCATCTTGAATTCTGAAGAGTGTTCTGTCCACTTTGCCTTTGGTGAATCAATTATCTGTCAGAAATTGAGATAATGAATCATACCATGCTCTAGGTGCTTGTTTCAATCCATATAGAGCTTTCTTGAGCTTGTACACTTTATCTCCAATGGTCTTCTGCTCAAAGCCTGGAGGTTGCTCAACATAGACTTCTTCTTCCAACAATCCATTTAAAAATGCACTGTTTCACATCTATTTGATATACAATGAATTTTTTGTGTGCAACATAGGCAAGAAACATCCTTATTGCTTCTAAAATTGCAACAGGAGCAAATGTTTCATCAAAATCTATTCCATCTTCTTGGCAATACCCTTTGGCTACCAATCTTGCTTTGTTTCTTACCACAAAACCTTCCTCATTCATCTTATTTCTGAAAACCCATTTTGTGCCAATAACATTTTGAAGGATTGGTCTTTGCACTAATTCCCATACTTTGTTCCTTTCAAATTGATTCAGTTATTCCTGCATGGCTTGAATCCAATGTGTGTCATCCAATTCTTGTGATACATCTTTTGGTTCTATTTGGGAAATAAAACAAGTGAACATTGATTCTTGTTGAGCTCTGGATCTGGTTCTTACACCATCTCTCACATCTCCAATGACTAGCTCTGGTGGATGGTCTCTCAGCCATCTCACATCAGGTTGAAGTAAATCAGTTGGGTTCAGTCGTCTTGCAGCTGTGTTGTCTTGTGCAGTTCTTTCATTATCATTCAGCTGCAGATTTTCTAGCTGTCTTTGAGACTCAGCTGTCTCATCTTCATCTTGATTGATTGCTCCAGCTTCAGCTTCAACATAGGGACTCTTCTGCATAGTTGGCTGATTCAGCTTATCAGCTAACTCTTCGATATCTTCTCCATTTACATTAGGTTCATCAAAAACTACATGAATAGATTCTTCTGTGACCATAGTCCTCTTGTTCAACACTCTATAGGCTTTACTTTCAGCTGAGTATCCCAAAAAGATACCTTCATCAGCTTTAGCATCAAAAGCCTTTAGATTGTCCTTGCCATTGTTGTGGATAAAGCATTTACATCCAAATATTTTAAAGTACCCAACATTTGGCTTTCTCCCTCTCCAGATTTCATAGAGAGTCTTTGTCAGCTATCTATTAATCATGCTTCTATTTTGAGTATAGCATGAAGTATTGATGGCTTCAGCCCAAAATCTTTTAGGCAGCCCAACTTCAGCTAACAAGGTCCTTGCAGCTTCCTTGAGAGTTCTGTCTCTTCTTTCTGCTACTCCATTTTGCTGTGGAGTCCTTGCTGCAGACAATTCATGAGCGATACCATTTTCAGCATAATACTGAGTTATTATCCCATTGACAAACTTAGTTCCTCTATCAGACCTTATCTTTATAATGGTTTGACTCTTTTTATTTTGAACTCTTCTCATTAGCTGAGGTAACATTTGCAATGTTTCCTTCTTTTTGCACATGAAGATTGTCCATGTATATCTTGAATAATCATCCACCACCACTAAGGTGTATTTCTTTCCCCTTATGCTAGCTAGCTCAACTGGACCAAATAAATCCATATGCAACAGATGCAATATCCTTGTTGAGGATGTACTAGACTTCTCTTTGAATGATGATTTTATCTGCTTTCCCATCTGGCATGCATCACAAACACTTTCCTTCTTGTATCTTCGAAATCGCAAAGGTTTCTACAAGATGACTTCTTGCAAGCTTGTTGATTGTTTTGAAATTTAGATGACTCGACTTTTTTGTGCCACAACCAACTTGATTCAAGTACTCTTTGCTAACGACAAGTGCTTGGTGTGGCGGACGACCACCTACCACCACATACATATTCTTCTGTCTTGATCCTTGCAACACTATTTCATTTGATTCGATGTCTTTAATTTGGCACACTCCCATATTGAATCCAACATTATAGCCCTTGTCACGAGTTGGCCGATGCTTATCGAGTTGAAGTTGAGACCTTCAACATATGCAACATCCGTGATTTCTAATCCATTTTTCTTGATGGATCCAAAGGCCTCTTATTTCCCCGAGCTTCATTTCCTCCAAATATGACTTTTGCGCCTCTAATATCCTTGAATTTTGACAGATTTTTCTTGTTTCCTGTCATATGTCTGGAACAACCACTATCCTTGTACCAGGTTCCTTGGCACTCAGCTGTTCCTTGAACCTGCAATCAAGGAAATTAGTTTTTAGGTACCCATGCTTGTCTGGGTCCTGAGGGGCTAGTGCTGTAAGATGATCCAACCAACCTATAGCCAAATCATCTGACTCTAAGAAGTTGTCATCTATCCATGCCATAATCATAGCTCACTTCGGCAAATTGGTTGGGGGCTTTAGGTTCATACAACTGTCTCTTTTGTCTGTATGCATGTGTGTGTATTTTAGCAATTGCCTTCTTTGGGTAGTTGTGATATTTCTGAGTGTAGTGTTTGGGTGCATATGTGTGCTGATGATAACTCTTTTGCCTTTGGAATGACCTTTGCTGAGTTCTAGGCCTTTGGCATTTGGGCTTATATTCCATAGGTCTTTGCTGAAATTTCACATTATTCCAATCAGCTTGGTTTGGGTAGTTTCTACCATTCCCATCATATGTTTTTCTTTGATAAAACTTCTGGGGTTTTTGGTAGGTCTATTTACTCTTCACAGAGTACTTCCTACTTGGAGTTTGCTGAGGAACTCACGATTTCTTCTCACCGTCCTCTCAAAGATAATCAATCGGCATTTTTTCCTTTTCCTTTATATCCAATGCCAGTTTGTTTGTGATTGTGCTTTGGAGTGAATGTGGGTGTAACATTTGGTGTCTTGGATTTTTGAGATGCTTCATTCATGGGAGTTTAACTATGCACAAAGGAATTGAATCCTATGTCTGTCTTATCTCCACACTCTTTTTGTCTCATAATAAGGTCATCCAATGATTTGGATGCCTTTGTAAATGATGCAATCACATTTTTGAGATCATTTTGCCTCTTTTCTATAGCGGATATCTCTCTTTATTAGTTTAGCATTCCCAGGCCTTGACTCTTTGTTCTCATCAGCTATGTGACTTAGAGTACTCAGCTCCTTAGTCAGCTGTGAGTTTTGGATTTTGAGCTGGCTCTTTTCCTCGTTTAATAGTGTGTGTGAGGATTTAACATGCTCAAAATCTTTCATCATTTTGCCTAATGAATCATAAAGATTAGTGGGTGATGAAGTGTGTGTGTCACAATCACTATCACTAGAATCTGAGCGAGATGAGTTAGAGTGTACCTCATCTTCTTGGTCAGGTTGATCTTGTTCTTTAGCCATTAGACAGTCATTGCTTCTTCTTCGTAAATCACTTGAGTAGTCATCTTCACTACTCTCTAGGTCTGCTGCTTCTTTAGACTTAGTTGTCTCAGCAGTCTCAGCAGCCAACATAGCCTTTTTCTTTTCATGTCTTCTTTATCTGAAGACTCTTCTTTCTTCTTCATTCCTGTATTTATTGACTACATGATATGGACAGTCAATAGCAAAGTGTCCTGGTTGTCTACAGTTCCAACACAGGTTCTCAGCTCTTTGATCACCTCTTTCCGTTCTTGGATTATCCGCTCTTTGATACTCAACCTTTTGATGCTCAGCTCTCTTGGGTGGTCTATCTTCCCTTGACTTGGATGGAGCTGAATGTCTCCTGGAGGATTCACCCTAGTTTCTTTTATAGTTCTTGTTGAAGAACTTGTTGAATCTTTTAACCATCAGGGCAATCTTCTCCTGGTCAATAACTTCTTTGACCTCGGCTCTCTTCCCATCCTTGACTATAAGTGCAGCTGTTTTGGGTACAACTGTCTCCTCTTGATCTTTTCTTCTCAGTTCAAACTCGTAGGCTTTGAGGTCTGAGAATAGCTCATGATTGGATATTGTTGTGAGGTTTATTGAATGTCTCAGGGCCATGACCTTCATTTCCCATTCAGTTGGGAGGCTTCTCAGAATCTTCATACACATTTCCTTCTGTGTATATTCTTTCCCAAGTGCTGATAATTCATTTGTGATTTCAGTGAATCGAGCATCCAACTGATCTAAGGTTTCACCTGCAAGCATTTTATAATTTTCAAATTTCTGTACAGCAACGGACAATTTGTTTTCTTTAATTTGCTCAGATCCTTCACAAATTAAAGTTAATTTACCCCAGATTTGTTTTGCAGTTTGACAAGATTTGACTTTGTTGAACATTGCTTTGTCTAAGGTTTTGTAAAGTATGTCCTTTGCCACATTGTCCGAGTTGTATCTTTTTTTGTCCTCGTTTGTCCATTCAATCCTTGGTTTCTCAAACAGGGCTGGTCTTTCTTCAGCAGCAACTTCTTCTCCTTCAGCTGCGGCTGCTCTCTGTACAGTTGTGTTCACTTTTAGTATTTGCAGTGGCCCATCCTCAATCACTATCCACATTTCATCATGTAAAGCTGATAGATGAGCCTGCATGCGAATTTTCCAGTCATCAAATTCCTCAATAGTGAACGTAGGAATGCGTGTCAAATTTGCTTCCATGATAATAACTTTGCTGACTAAAAATAACATTTGAAAGAGCAAGTGTTAAAAATTTCTTTGAAAGATTGGAGATCTAGTTCAGTAACAGTACGGAAGGCTCAATGAACCAACCGCTCTGATACCACTTGTAGGTCCCAAGGGGTGTGAGTAAGGTTTAGAAGGGGGGTTGAATAAACCTTACCAACGTTTCGATTTTAGTCCTTTTAAAATAATATAGAGTTAATTCCACAGCTAAGTCCTTGATGGACAACTAAGTTAGTTAATCAGCAGAGTTAGACACTCAACAGACTCGAAAGAGCTGTTGACAGAATAACTCAACTGTTTAGACTAAACTTTAACTTGGCTGTGATGAGATTTTCAGCGGAAGACTTATCACCCTTGAATTTGATTTAAGTTTGTTTTAACACTTGGTTTTAATACTTTGTTAACTATCAGTTGGATAGCAAATTATCAGCAGATATAAAGTGATATGCAGAAATAAAATGCTGAAATGTAAATGACACTATAATTTTTATAGAGGTTCAAAGATGGGGTAATTCTTCTACTCCTCTCTTCTCCAACTCCTGGAGGAATCCACTAAGTAATGATCAATTTACAAAGTGGTTATCAGTCCAGATACAAGTCTTGGTCACACAGCTGACTTGCTCCTTTGGGTCTCGGTCCGAGATGCCTTGATCACACAAAATTGCTTCTCGTCCGACTCAGCTTCTTCACAGGGTGGCTGCCTTGCTACTTCAGCTTACTTTCTCAAGCTTCTTGGATTTGATCACGAAGCCCTACAATAACTTGAGATTGGTTCGACCTTGAACCTTCCTACAATTCTTCTTGGAAAGTAGGCCCCTTTTGCTTCTTCAAAAGTTTCCTCTTCAACAGTTTGAAGTTGTCTTTCCTTCACAGCTTAGTGTTGGATCGATTTCCTTCGAGATTTAGGCTTGAGGATTTTTCTTGAATAACTTGAGAATGTTTTTCAGGTTACAGTATGAATAATGCTTGTTATCTCAGGTGTGCAAGGTAACCTCTTCTCAAAGTGATTCCTCAGCCTTTTATAGTGAACTTTTCAAAAATATGCCCGTTGAAGAGATAGACTGATTTTCAAAAGTCACTTGTGTTCATTGGCTTGTCTTTTCTTGGTCTTCAATCTTGAGATGTAGACCTTTCCTCGTATTAAATGAATGTCCAACTTTTCAAGTTCTGACACGAGGTGCAGTGACTCCCATTGGTTTATTCCTTTTGCATGCTTCTGGGACTGAGCACTTTAAGACATGGCAGCATGGAACTATTACTTATTTAAGTAATGTTCTTGACTTTTGTGCAAATGATTCTTTTCGATTAACTACTCTTTTTGCAAACTTTTTTCCCCAGGTGACTTGAGTCTGCTCCAATGATTGAAAGACTCTTCTATCACTTCAACTTGACTTGGCTTCTTGGGTTGACTTAACTGACTCTTCTCACAGCTGTCTCACAGCCGATACTCTTTCAGTCGAGTCCTTGGTCTTCTTTCTTGGTCATACTCAGTTGTTCCTCAGCGGAGTCTTCTCTTCACATCTTCAGTTGACTTCTTGTATTAACAGGCATAGCGGACTTGACTCAGCTTATTCAACACTATCTATTATAATAAGAGTTACAAGAAAAATGGGGTGCCAACTTTCTAGTCTAAGTTTTACATGGCATTCATCAAAATCTAAACAATAAATTTCCCAACATTTTGTATCTCCCAACTTGATTAGTATGGGACAAAAAAAAATAAAAATGTGATAATTCTTCCCCTAAAAATCGGTCAACATGGACTTGGGGAGGAATTGGTTTAATTTTTTTTTCCAAGACTACAACAATTTAAAAAAAAAAAAATTACCCTACAATTTCCACCACCCAATTGGTCAAACAAGACAAAAATTTAAATTCCCCCTAAAACATAGCTTTTGGCCAATTGTCCCTAGCAAAGTAGCCTAGCTATTACTTTATGCCTTAATTTCCCCAATTATTATCCTAACTCATCATTTAACCAAAACAAAACAAAAATCCTCCCCAATTCCTAAACATAAAATCGGTCACTACAAGAAAAGGTAGAAATTTTTTATCTCATTCTCCTACAACACACAAAACTCTCCCAATACACTTACAAACTTCCCTCATTAACACTCTTGAGCAAGATCACATACAATCTCTTACATTTTTCTCTAAGAGGCTAAAAATTACAAGGAAGCAAGGTGAGAAATTTTCTTCCATTTTCATTTCATCTTCTTGAAACTCCAAACCTATACCTTCAATTTCTAACTTAATGAATCCTTCTTGCTGAGGTACTCCTAGAGGAATTTTCTTGAAGAAATAGGAGACGTAGACTTAACTACAAGCTTGAAGAGGAAATTCAAGACTACACATTTTAAGGTGAGAAAATTATAGTTTTAGTATTTTTTCTCTTGACAATGTGAAGAATTAATTTTTGACTCAAAGATATGAATTTTGGAGCTTAGGGTCTGACCTACATCATCTCAAGTTGAAGTTAGAAGCTTGAATGAAAGTTTCCATTTTTAGAGACTACTTGAAGACATTGAGGTAAGTAGTAGCCATTTGGTCCTAGTATATTTTCTTTGGACTTGAGACTTTAATTTTAACACCAAAATATGGTTTGGATACCATTTAGGGGCTGACCTTCAAGAGCTTGAGCCAAGAAGTTTATACAAGGAAGAAGACTCCATTTTTAAACCAACCCGAGAAAGACTACTACGAGGTGGGTGAAAAATCTTTCAAAAATAGGTAAATAATTTTCATAAAATGCAAGTAGTACATAAAAATATTTTAAATTGCTATATATATTACATATATTTTTTTGATATGAATCAAGTTCAAGAAGTTTCACAAAAACGAGCATGATTTTGATTTTTTGTACAATAGGGACCTATTTGCATATATATCTTAATTTCTTGTTCAAATCTTGATTAATGTGTAAATGAATGTGTTATATGCTCAAAACCATGTTCTATACTTGATATATATTCTGGAAATATGACCTTGTGCTCGAATTTGAACAAATATGCCATTTATGCAATTTTTGCAAAGTTGAGGACTAAACCGTAACCAAAAACTGTCCAAGGACCAATCTATAAATTTTGAAATTTTGGACTGTATTAATTGTAAAATTTAATATTTTAAGTTAATAAAAATAGTTTAAAGGTTTTGAGAGAAGAAAACCCATCCTTGGAATTTTAGAGACTCAAATGTGGAAACTTGAAAGTTTAAGGGGCAAAAATGAATTTTTAAAAACTGTTAAGGGACCCCTCTGAAAATTTCGAAATTTTAACTTTCTCAAACTGAAAAACTTATATTTTGAGAAATTTTAAAAGGATAAAATGGTTTGGGTTGAGAAAATCTATTTTTGAAACTTTAAGTACTAAAGTGTAAATATTCCAATCTCTAAGGACTAAAATGCAATTTCTAGAAAAGAAACGTCCCAGACACTTGAAAACTTTCATAACCTAAATTTTATAACATTTTGAACTCATGGTTCAAGTTTCATGTAGGTCCCAAGGGCTGTGAGTAAGGTTTAGAAGGGGGAGGGGTTGAATAAACGTTACCAACTTTTCGATTTTAGTCCTTTCAAAATATAACAGAGTTTACTCAAACAGCTTTGTCCTTGAGGGACAGATAAGTTGGTTATTCAGCTGAGTTTGCCACTCAACAGACTCGATAGAGCTGTTGATAGAATAACTCGGCTGTTTAACCTAAACTTTAACTTGGCTGTATTGGTGTTATCAGCGGAAGACTTAACACCCTTGATTTGTTTTAAGTTTGTTTTAACACTTGATTTTTAGCACTAGGTTATTAATCAGTTGGATAGCAAATGTGAGTTTTATCAGCAAATATGATGTAAGTATGCAGAAATTTAATTGTGCTGAAAAATAAATGACACAGATAATTTTTATATAGGTTCGAAGATGGGGTAATTCCTTTAGTCCTCTCTTCTCCAACTCCTGGAGGAATCCACTATGTAACAGATCAGTTTAAATGTGGTGAACAGTCTAGAGACAGCCTTGGTCACACAACTGGCTTCTCTTGCGACTCAGCTTCTTTACAGGTCAGCTGTCTTGCTACTTCAGCTCACTTCTCAAGCTTTTGGATTTGATCTCTAAGCCCTCCAATAACTTGATACTGGTTCAACCTTGAACCTTCCTACACCCCCCCTTGGAAAGTAGACCCCTTTTGATCCTTCAAAAGTTTCCTCTTCAACATATTTGAAGTTGTCTTCCCTTCACAGCTTTGTGTTGGATCGATTTCCTTAGAGTTTCAGGCTTGAGGATTTGCTTGAATGTACTTGAGAAAATTTGCAGGTTAATTGCTTGAATATTGCTTGCTTATTCGTGGTTCAGGTTCACAAGGTGACCTTTTCTCAATAAATTCCTCAGCCTTTTATAGTGCACTTTTGAAATTTTGCCCGTTGAAGAGATATGCTAATTTCAAAAGTCACTTGTGTTCGTTGGCTTGTCTTGTCTGCAGTCCTTGATGTTGACATTTTCTCGTATTAAATGTCTTGCAGCATTTCAGACTTTCTGACACACGGTGCAGTGCTTCCCATTGGTTTATTCCTTTTGCACAAAACTGGGACTAACACTTTACTTCTGACAACTCTGGCATGTACTATTCTGAGTAACATTCTTGACTTTCATCAACAGATCTAACTCAATTGTCTTGACTTGGCTGTTGTGTTTTAATCCCTAGGTGACTTGAGTCTGCTTCCAGTCATTGGATGACTCAACTATTACTTCAACTTGAGACTTGGCTTTCTTGAGTTTACTTGACTGACTCTTCATACAGATGTTCCTCAGCTGATTCTCCTTCAGTCGAGTTCTTGACTTTGTTCTTTGCCATACTCAGCCGTCACACAGTGGAGTCTTCAATTTAGTCTCCAGTTGACTTCTTGTATTTCTTAGCATAGCTGACTTGACTCAACTTTTCCAGTCCTATCTATTACAATACGAATTACAAGGAAAATGGGGTGCCAACTTCCTAGTTTAAGTTTTACATGGTATCATCAAAATCTACAAGACAAATTTCCTTACATTTTCCCCCTTTTTGATGATGCCAAAACTTAAATAAATTCAAATGTTAAGTCCAATATATTTTGGACGTAATGTGATTGGCAATTTTTGTCAAATAAATTAATTGTTGGAATTAAGTGTTTTGTGGTGTGTAGGTTACTTGCTTAGGTGGACTCCTATGTCATGGAAGAGTTATTGTTAAAGTTGGAAGCTTGGCAGAGAAGAGGCAAATTACAAGGATATATATTATAAAAATGAATACTGATATTGATCTTATAGTTAAGCATGTCTTCTAGTTTAATTAGGAGAGTTTAATTAGTTGTGTGCTGCACTTTCTTCTTTGTAGTTAGAGTCCTATTCTAGTGTATACAAAACAAGTGTTATACATGGTCTAGAGTCGTATGTTTTGCAGATGGTTATTTATATGCTAAAAGCTTGGACTATTTTTTACGCCTTTAAAGAAAAAAAAAAGGGCATACATATTTTTGAGAGATTGAGAGAATAGTGCATCAACAAATAATACTTGTGAAATATTCTTGAGCTTGGCGTACTTTGTGATCGAGATAATATGTATATATGCTGAAGAGTTTTGTGGGATTCAACATCAACAGTTTCACATCTTTTCTGCGCAATACATTCTTCGAGAGGAAGAAGGCGAGTCTTTGGGAGGAAGACGATTCTCAATTTGGAGGCGTCCAACGGTGAAGCAAGTTCATCGAAGCGGATTATTGGAAAAATAATTTCGGCAAACGGAAAGGTAGTTCAAGAACGGCAACGATTCAAAGATGGAGTTTTTAAATTGTTTAAGTCCAATTATTGTACTCTGGAACCTTTATTATTAGTAGAATTATTTTTATCTGGGCGTGGCCTCATGGGGTAGGATTGGTTAATCCGAACCACGTTAATATCATTGTGTTTTTACTTTCCGCTGTGCAGAAATACCGATGTCAAAAACGGTGTTGTAACATCAACAACATCAGTTGTTCAGGTTGCAGGTATTATTTAATAATTTGGGGCAACAAATTATAGCAAGTGGTATCAGAGAGGGTTACCAGATATACTTGATTTTGATCTTGGATTAAATTGTTGCCATTATTTTTGAAAATGAGTCTACTACGCGAAGGAGGTTCGGTTGTCCGCCCACCATTGTTATAAGGTTCAAATTTCTCTTACTGGAAAGCTCGTATACGTGCCTTTATCAAATATGTGGATGAAAAGGCCTAGGAATCAATTGTGAATGGATGGGAACATCCAACTACGAAAACGAGAAGAAGGAAACTGTCTCAAAAGTGAGATCACTTTGGACGACTGATGAGATCGTATTAGTTTATGCCAATTCCAAAGCCTTGATGCGATTTTTCGTGGCGTTGACGCCTATCAATTCAGGCTTATTGAAAATTGTGAAACGGCCAAGGAAGCTTGGAATATACTCGAGGTTGCACAAGAAGGAACTGCTCAAGTTAGACTTTCTAAACTCAAGATGCTTGCAACTCAATTTGAGACTCTTAGAATGGAGGAAGACAAAACTATTGCAGATTTCAATGCCAAACTTTGTGACATCGCAAATAAATCTTATGCTATAGGTGAGAAATATTCTGATACAAAGTTGGTAAAGAAAACACTTAGATCATTGCCAAAGAGATTCTCAAGTAAGGTGACGGCAATTGAAGAAGCCAAAGACATTACTCAAATGCGTCTTGATGAACTCATGGGGTCTCTTCAAACATTCGAGATGAATCATTGTCAAAACAAGCAACATAAAGAAATAGGGATTGCACTGCAGACTGATGTTACAAGTGATGTCGCAACATCAGGTTTCGACATGGCTGATGCAGTAAATTTTCTTGAAGAGAACTTTGGAAATTTTTTGAAGTGGATGGAAGAAAATCAAAAATCTAATTCTGGTAAGAATTCAAGTTTTCCTAATAACAAAAATGCTTTTAATCCTTCTTCTTCAAGTGTTGGCAAGAAAAACAAGCGAATCCAATGTAGGGAATGTCAAGGATATGGTCACATACAAGCCGAATGTGCTAACACTCTCAAAAAACAAGGCAAATGCTTAAACACCACATGGAGTGACGTAGAATCAGAGGATTCACAGGATGAAAAAAAGAAGTGAGCAATCATTCTGCACTCATCATGATTATGGATCACGGGCATGCTAATTTTTCTGGAAAATGCCATGTCACAAGTCAGATTGCAACATTAGTTCCGACACCAATAAAAACTGACGGCAGTTCAGTTACTGCATTAAAAGGTAACAAGAAATCAAGTATTGATGAACTGATTGATTCATATTATGATTATATCAATGAGAATGATGTTCTTGGTGAAGAGGAAGTCCAAGTTATGTACAAGCAGATGTTCGAAAAATTCATTGAAGTTAGTTGTACGAACAAGTCCCTTAAAGAAAGGATAACTGAACTTTCATGTCGGAATGCGATGTTGGAACAAGAGATTCAACACTGCAGGGAACATATTGCAGAAAAAGATAAGACACTTGAAGAAACTTTGGTTGAATTGAAAGATGCTAAGGCTTCTTTATATAAGATGAACACTGGTAAAACCAAGCTTAATGAGATCCTCTCGATTGGTAAATTGAGAGGAAATCGTCAAGGCTTAGGTTATATTAATGAAAGCTCCAACGCAAAAAGAGATCCAAAAGATGATACTCAATTCACTAAAGGTGCAAATTCAAATCCCGATTCCACAATGCGGTAAGAATTTTATTGCTCAACAACCAAAACGTAAAGGTTTGTTCCTACTTGTCATTATTGCAATGTTGTTGGTCACATTCGTCCCTAATTGTTACAAGTTCCATAATGATCTTTGGTATGGTAAGCATTCTCGAAAATCATTTTCCAAAAACTTCAACATGGCCCCCATTTGCTAATAAACAAACACTTCGAGTTAAAAGTGATTTCAAAAGTAATTTTCCTCGTAGAGTATGGATAAGAAAGTCTGATCTTATGTGTCACTTTGTGAATAAATCCATAAAAACATGCATAAGTCCTTCATGGTACTTTGATAGTGGTTGTTCTAGGCACATGACTTGTGATAGGAATAACTTGTCTAATTTTCAAAAATTAGATGAAGGTTTTGTGATTTTTGGGGATGGGGCAAAAGGGAAGATTATGGGAATAGGATCTCTTAATGTTAATGGCTTACCTAGACTTGAAAATGTGTTATTGGTTGATGGTTTGAATGCAAATTTGATTAGTATTAGTCAATTATGTGATCAAAATCTTTGTCAGATTTACAAAAGATTTATGTGAAGTTTTTGACAAAACTAACAAGTGTGTTTTGCAAGGAAAAATATGTCCTAATAATTGTTATAGGTTGGAGCATCACAATTCATGTCGCAACATGAGTCTGGAACAGACCAATTATATGAACCACGAAATTGAGTAGTTGATGAAGTTTGAGGATACATGTTCTGTTCTGGAAGTACCGAAGCATAAGAAAAATTCCATGTCGCAACCCATGTTGCAACATGACTGTCCGACATCGAACCTGAAACTGCCAGAAAATCTAAAAACTGATAGATATGTTATCTGGACTGGAGAAATTTATTATTACAGAAGTACTCCAGGGAAGTGTCTCTTACTTGATAAAAATATCATATCTCCATCCAATTATGCCCCTCTACTTTCTTTGAAGTGTGTGAATTTTTCTTATGAAAAACTTAAAAAATATGTGAATGTGATTTGTGATGGGTTAAGTGTATATAATATTTCCAAAAATCCAACACATCTCTCTTGGGCAAAACACATTGATGCATGGAATTACTTCATTAGAGAATTTGTTGAGAGAGGAATAGTATTAATTGAGCATGTTTGGACTGAGAACAAAATGGCTGACATATTAACCAAGGCTTTAGAGACAGAAAGATATTTCTTTAAGAAAGTTTTTGGATATTTGCATTATGTGATGTGTATTGTATTGCATTCTTGTAGTTTGATAGGTTCTATTTTATTTTTTGCGCATCATTTAGGATTGCACTAGACATGTTGCATAATGGTAATATATCTCAGGTCCCAAGGGTGTGAGTGTAAGGTTTAGAAGGGGGGTTGAATAAACCTTACCAACTTTTCAAATTTAGTCCTTTTAAATATTCAGAGTTAATACTACACAACTAAATCCTTGATGGACAGCTAAGTTAGTTAATCAGCAGAGTTAGTCACTCAACACTGACTCGACCGAGCCAATTGTGAATAACTCAACTGTTTTGACTAAAGACATAACTTGACCGTGATATGTTTTTTGAAGACTTAAACCCTTGATTTTGGTTTAAGTTTGTTTCAATACTTAGTTTTAGCAATTTGTTGATTATCAATTGGATAGCAAATTTATCAGCAGATATAAATGTAATATGCCGAAATTAAAGTGCTTAAATGTAAATGACTCAATAAGTTTTTATAGAGGTTCGAAGATGGGGTAATTCTTCTACTCCTCTCTTGTCCAACTCCTGGAGGAATCCACTAAGTATTGATCAATATACGAGTGGTTAACGATCCCGATACAAGTCTTGATCACACAAATGACTTGATCCTTTGGGACTCAGTCTAGAGATGCCTTGGTCACACATCTGGCTTCTCATACGACTCAGCTTCTTCACAGGGCAGCTGCCTTGCTACTAAAGCCCACTTGCTCAAGTTCCTTGGATTTGATCACGAAGCCCTCCAACTAACTTAAGCCATGTTCGACCTTGAACTTTCCTACAATCCTTCGTGGAATGTAGACCCCTTGATTCTTCAAATGTTTCCTCTTCAACTGATTGAAGTCGTCTTTCCTTCACAGGAGAGTGTAGGATTGATTTCCTTCGTAATGTAGGCTTGGGGATTGAGCGTTTAATAACTTGAGAATATTTCAGGTTACAAATGTTTCTTTCTTGCTTGTATTCAATTCTCAGATGGTCAAGGTAACCTTTTCTCAAATAAACTCCTCAGCCTTTTATAGTGGTCTTTCAAAAATCTGCCCATTGAAGAGATAGGCTTGTTTTTGAAAGTCACTTGTGGTCGTTGGCTTGTCTTGTTGCAGTTCTTGGAATTGACATTTCCTCATATACATGATCCTTTAGCTTTTCAGAGATCTGACACAGGCGCATTGCTTCCCATTGGTTTATTCCTTTTGCACGCTTCTGGGACTGTGCACTTTAAGAAAGCTAGTATGGAAGTATTACTTGTTTAAGTAATTCTCTTGATTTCTGTGCAACGGATCTCTTTCGATTATCTCGACTTGATCGCATTTCCTTGCCTTCCCCGAGGTGACTTGAGTCGACTTCCAATCATTGGATGACTCTTCTGTCACTTCAACTTGAGACTTGGCTATCTTGAGTTGACTTGACTGATACTTCACTCAGCTGCATCTTAGCTGCACCTTCAGTCGAGTTCCTATCTTCTCTTCTTTGCCATACTCAGCTGCCTCACGGCGGAGTCTTCCTTCTAGTCTCCAGTTGTCTTCTTGCATGTTCAGGCATAGCTGACTTAACTCAGCTCGACTAGCCCTATCTATTACAATGCAATTTATAACAAAATTGGGGTGCCAACTTCCTATTCTAAGTTTTACATGGCATTCATCAAAATCTACAAAATAATTTCCCAACAATATCAATTCGGATTTCCTTGAAATCGTTTTCTTGACCTCTATCTGAAATGACTTCATTTAACTGTCTAGCCTTAGAATCTTGATGATTTCAATATTGCTTCATATATATATAAAAAAAGGGATCAATTGAGGTTATATTTCTTTAGTTGTTGCTGCTTAGTAACTCGGAGCATTCATGAGCCCCATGTTTGTCTCTTATGTAAAACGGCGGTAAAAATATGAGTATGAAAAAAAAGGATCAATCGAGGTTATACTCCTCTATTTGTTGCTACTTAGTAACTAGGAGCATTCATGAGCCCCATGTTTGTCTTTTACGTAAAATGTTGGGAAATTATTTTGTAGATTTTGATGAATGCCATGTAAAACTTAGAATAGGAAGTTGGCACCCCATTTTTGTTGTAAATTTCATTATAATTGATAGGGCTGGTCGAGTTGAGTTAAGTCAGCTATGCCTGAACATGCAAGAAGACAACTGGAGACTAGAAGGAAGACTCTGCTATGAGGTAGCTGAGTATGGCAAAGAAAAGAAGATAGGAACTCGACTGAAGGAGCAACTGGGATGAAGCTGAGTGAAGTATCATTCAAGTCAACTCAAGATAGCCAAGTCTCAAGTCGAAGTTGCCTGGGGAAGTCAAGGAAATGCAGTCAAGTCGAGATAACTGAAAGAGATCCGTTGCACAGAAATCAAGAGAATTACTTAAACAAGTAATACTTCCATGATGTCTTTCTTGAAGTGCTCAGTTCCAAAAGCGTGCAAAAGGAATAAACCAATGGGAAACACTGCACCTGTGTCAGAACACTGAAAAGCTGAAGAGTCATTCATACGAGGAAATGGCAATTCCAAGGACTGCAACAAGACAAGCCAACGACCACAACTCACTTTCAAAAATAAGCCTATCTCTTCAACGGGCATATTTTTGAAAGATCACTATAAAAGGCTGAGGAATCACTCTGAGAGAAGGTTACCTGAACCAAAAACATTCAAGCAAACATTTGAACTGTAACCAAAAATATTCTCAAGTCATTCAAGATTAATCCTCAAGCCTATATTACGAAGTAAATCAATCCAACACTCACTGTGAAGGAAAGACAACTTCTATCGGTTGAAGAGGAACCATTTGAAGAATCAAGGGGGGTCTACATTCCACGAAGGATTGTAGAAAGGTTCAAGGTCGAACCAAGCTTAAGCTATTTGGAGGGCTTCGTGATCAAATCCAAGGAACTTAAGCAAGTGGGTCAGAGTAGCAAAGCAACCGCCTGTGAAGAAGTTGAGTCATATGAGAAGCCACCGTGTGACCAAGGCATCTCCGGGCGAGTCCCAAAGGATCAAGTCACCGTGTGATCAAGACTTGTATCCGGGTGATAACCACTCTATATATTGATCAATACTTAGTGGATTCCTCCAGGAGTTGGAGAAGAGAGGAGTAGAAGAATTACCCCATCTCCGAACCTCTATAAAAACTTATTGTGTCATTTACATTTCAAGACTTTAATTTCTGCATCTTATTTTTATATATCTTTGATAAATTTGCTATCCAATTGATAATCAACTGAGTGCTAAAACCAAGCATTAAAACAAACTTAACCAAATTCAAGGGTGTTAAGTCTTCCGTGAAAATAAATCACAATCGAGTTAAGTCCTTAGTCAAAACAAATGAGTTATTCTATCAACGGCTCGGTCAGTCTGTTGAGTGACTAACTCTGGCGATTAACTAACTTAGTTGTCCATCAAGGACACAACCGTGAAGTATTAACTCAATATTTAAAAGGACTAATTTGAAAAGTTGGTAAGTTTTATTCACCCCCTTCTAAACCTTACACTCACACCTCTTGGGACCTACAAGTGGTATCGGAGCGGTTGGTTCATTGAGCCTTCCGCACCGTTCTTGAACTAGATCTCCAAATTTTTTTCAAAACTTGTTTTGGTACTCAATCTTTCAAAACTCTTTTACTCAAAGAAAGTTATTATCATGGAAGCAAATTTGACATGCATCCCTATGTTCACAATTGAAGAATTTGATGATTGGAAAATTCGTATGCGTGCTCATCTATCGAAGATTACATAATGAGATGTTGATAGTGATAGAGGATGGGCCACCGCAAATTTTAAAAGTGAACACACCAAAGGAGAGGCTGCAGCTAAAGGTGAAGAGGATGTTGCTCCCGGACACCATGGTTGAAAAACCAAGAGCTGAATGGACAAATGATGACAGAAAAGATATAACTTGGACAATGTGGCCAAGGACATTCTTTACAAAACCTTGGACAAAGCCATGTTCAACAAAGTCAAATCATGTGAAACGGCTAAAGAAATCTGGGACAAGCTAACATTGATTTGTGAAGGCTCAGAGCAAATCAAGGAAAATAAACTATCGGTTGCTGTACAAAAATTTGAGAATTTTAAAATGCTCGCAGGAGAGACCTTGGATCAATTGGATGCTCGGTTCACAGAAATTAGCAACGAGCTATCTGCACTTGGAAAAGAATAAACACAAAAGGAAATATGTATGAAGATTCTAAGAAGTTTCCCAGCTGAATGGGAAATGAAGGTCATGGCACTGAGACATTCCATGGACCTATCCAAGACATCCAACCATGAGCTATTCTTAGATCTCAAAGCCTACGAATTTGAGCTGAGAAGAAAAGACCAGGAGGAGACAGCTGTGCCCAAAACAACTGCTCTAATTGTTAAGGATGGCAAGAGAGCTGAGGTCAAAGAAGTTATTGACCAAGAGGAAATAGCCCTGATGGTTAAAAGATTTAATAAGTTCTTCAATAAGAACTACAAAAGAGGCAAAGGTGAATCTTCCAGAAGACACTCAGCTCCCTCCAAGTCTAGGGAAAATAGGCCAACCAAGAGAGCAGAGCATCAAAAAGTTGAATATCAAAGAGCTGACAATCCAAGGATGGAAAGAACTGATCAAATAGTTGAAAATCTATGCTGGAACTGCAGGCAACCCGGTCACTATGCCATTGAATGTCCATATCCTGTAGTCAACAAGTACATGAATGAAGAGGAAAAAAAAAGTCTTCAGGGAAAGAAGACAGGAAAAGAGAAAGGCAATGTTGGCTGCAGAGACTGCTGATACAGCCAAGACAAAAGACACAGCAGACTCGGAGAGTAGTGAAGCTGACTACTCAAGTGACTCTGAAGCAGAAGCTTTGATCTGTCTAATGGCTAAAGAACAAAACCAACCTGACCAAGAAGATGAGGTACATTCTAACTCACCACACTCAGATACTAGTGATAGTGATTGTGACACACACACTTCATCACCCACCGATTTTTATGATTCATTAGGCAAAATGATGAAAGATTTTGAACACATTAAATCCTCACACACACTACTAAATGAGGAAAACAGCCTACTCAAGAGCGAAAACTCACACTAACTAAGGAGCCGAGTACTCTAAGTCAAATAGGCGATGAGAATGAAAGTCTAAAGGCCGAAAATGCTAAGCTAATAAGCGAGATAGTCGCTATAGAAAAAGAGGAAAATGACCTCAAAAATGTGATTGCCTCATTCACTAAGGCATCTAAATCCTTGGATGAACTTATTATGAGTCAAAGAGAATGTGGAGACAAGACAGGCTTATGATTTAATTCCTCTGTGCTATGTCAAGCTCCAAAAGTGATTTTGGAAAGAGGATCTTCAAGTAATGAAGTATCCCAAAAATCCAAAACTCCAAATGGTACACACACATTTATTCCAAAGCACAATCACAAGCATATTGGCCTTGGCTACAAAGGAAAAGGAAAACAGCCAGTTGAGTGTTGAGAGGACAGCTGAGAAGAAATCTATCCGAGTTCCTCAGCAAACTCCAAACAGGAAATACTCTGTAAAGAAGAAACAGAGCTACCAAAAGCCCCATAAGTTCTATAAAAGAAACGCATATGATGGGAATGGTAGAAAATACCCAAGCCAAGCTGATTGGAATAATGTGAACTATCAGCAAAGACCTAAGGAATATTAGCCCAAATGGCAAAGGCCTAGAACTCAGTAAAGGCCATTCCAAAGGCACAAGAGCTATCATTAGCAGACATATGCACCTAGGCACTACACTCAGAGATATCACAACTACCCAAATACAACAATTGCTAAAACTCATTCACAGGCATACAAACAAAAGAGACAGATGTATGAACCTAGAACTCCCAAGCAATTTGCTAAAGTTAATTATGATTATGACACTGATAGATGGCAACCTCTTAGAGTCAAATCATTTGGCTATAGGTTGGTTGGATCATCTTAGAATACTAACGCCTCAGGACCCAGACAAGTATGGGTACCTAATACTTAATTTCCTTGATTGTAGGTTCAAGGAACAACTGAGTGCCAAGGAACCTGGTACATGGATAGTGGCTGTTCCAGGCACATGACAGGAAACAAGAAAAATCTATCAAAATTCAAGAAAGTCAGAGGTGCAAAAGTCATATTTGGAGGAAATGAAGCTCCAGGAGATATAAGGGGCACTGGATCCATCAAGAAAAATGGATTAGAAATCTTAGATGTTGCATATGTTGAAGGACTCAACTTCAACTTGCTAAGCATCAGCCAACTTTGTGACAAGGGTTATAATGTTGGATTCAACATGGGTATATGCCAAATCAAGGACATCATCAATCCAATGAAGTTGTGTTGCAATGATGCAGACAAAAGAACATGTATGTGGTAGATTAGTCAACTGCAACACCAAGCACTTGTCTACTAGCAAAGAGCACAGCCGAATCAAGTTGGCTATGGCACAAGAAGCTGAGTCACCCGAATTTCAAAACTATTAACAAACTTGCAAGAAGTAATCTTGTGGAAGGACTTCCGGGGACTCGAAGATACAAGAAGGAGAGTATATGTGATGCATGTTAGAAGGGAAAACAGATCAAATCATCATTCAAAGAAAAGACATGTCCATCTTCAACAAGAATATTACACCTGCTACATATGGATCTATTTGGTCCAGTTGAACCAGCCAACATAAGTGGGAAGAAATACACCTTGGTGGTGGTAGATGACTACTCAAGATATACATGGACAATATTCATGTGTAAGAAGAAAGAAACTCTGCGAAAACTACCACAAATATTCATGTGGTGATGAAGAGGATCTAGAATGAGAAAAGTCAAACCATTATCAAAATAAGATCCGGAGGAACCGAGTTTGTCAATGGTATAATAACTCGATATTATCTTGAAAATGGCATTGGTCACGAATTATCTGCAGCAAGAACTCCACAGCAAAATGGAGTTGCAGAAAGAAGGAATAGAACTCTCAAAGAAGCATCAAGGACTATGTTAGCTGAAGCAGTCGCTAAAAGATTTTGGTGAAGCAATAAACACAAAGATGATATACTCAAAATAGATGCATGATAAACAGACAGTGACAAAGACTCCTATGAAATTTGGACAGGAGAAAGCTAAATGTTGCATATTTTAAAATATTTTGATGCAAATGCTTCATCCATAATAATGGCAAAGATAATTTAAAGGCTTTTGATGCTAAAGCTGATGAAGGTATCTTATTGGGATACTCAGGTGAAAGCAAAGACTACAGAGTACTCAACAAGAGGACTATGGTTACGTAAGAATCCATCCATGTGGTGTTTGATGAGCCAAATGTAAATGGAGAAGACATTGAAGAGTCACCGATAAGTTTGAATCAACCAACCATGCGAAAAAATCCCTAGGTAAAAGTCAAGCCGGAATTATAAACCCGGATGAAGATGAGATAGCCGAGTCTCAAAAACAACTGGAAAATCTGCACTAAGTGATGATGAGAGAGCTGATCAAAACAACACAAACCGGTAAGACTACCGAATCGGCTAACTTACTCCAACCTTGATGTAAGATGGCTGTGAGACCATCCACCAGAACTAGTGATTGGAGATGTAAGAGAAGGTGTCAAAACGAGATCCAGAACTCAACAAGAAGCAATGTTCACATGTTTCATATGACAAATAGAGCCAAAAGATGTGTCACAAGCATTGGATGACACACATTGGATTCAAGCCATGCAAGAAGAGCTAAATCAGTTTGGAAGAATTAAAGTATGTGAATTGGTTCAAAGACCTACCCATCAAAATGTTATTGGCACTAAATGGGTGTTCAGAAATAAGATGAACGAGGACGGTTCTGTGGTAAGAAACAAAGCAAGATTGGTAGCCAAAGGGTATTGCCAAGAAGAAGGAATAGATTTTGATGAAACTTTTGCTCCTGTAGCAAGATTGGAAGCTATAAGGATGTTTCTTGCCTATGCAGCTCACAAGAACTTTATTGTATATCAAATGGATGTAAAAAGTGCATTCGTTAATGGTTTGTTGGAAGAAGAAGTATATGTTGAACAACCTCCAGGATTTGAGCAGAAGACTCTTGGAGACAAGGTATACAAACTCAAGAAAGCTCTATATGAATTGAAACAGGCACCCAGAGCATGGTATGATACATTATCACAATTCCTGACTGAGAACGGATTCACAAAAGGCAAAGTGGACAGAACACTCTTCAGAATTCAAGATGGGAAGAGCATACTGCTTGTTCAAATATATGTGGATGACATCATCTTTGGATCCACAAACAAAAAGTTGTGTGATAAATTTTCAAATCTCATGCAAAGCAAATTCGAAATGAGCATGATGGGAGAGCTGACATTCTTCCTTGGACTTCAAGTGAAACAGCTAAAGGATGGAACCTTCATAAGTCAGACAAAATACACCTGGGATTTAATGAAGAAATTTTGTATGGAAGAGAAGTCCTCTGTGAAATTACCAATGAATACATCAGTCAAAATGGATATGGATGCAGATGGCAAGCCTGTAGATCAAACAAGATCTGAGCACTTATTGGATCATTGCTCTATCTCACAAAGCAAGCGGGCCGGACATCACCTTTCTTTGTCGGTGTATGTGCAAGATTTCAATCTGCTCCAAAAGAAAGCCACATGATTGCGCCAAGAGGATCTTGAGATATTTGAAAGGAAGCCAAGAAGTTGGCTTATGGTATCCAAAGGAAGGTGGATTCAAGCTAATTGGTTATTCGAGACTACGACTATCTTTGGATGTAGAGTTGACGGGATGAGCACCTCGAGGCACATGTCAAATGCTTGGAAATAGGCTAATTTCCTGGTTTAGCAAAAGCAAAATTCAATAGCCACCTCTACAATTTGACGGCTGAATACATAGATGCGGGCAATTGTTGTGCCCAAGTCTTATGGATGAGACAAAGAGAGAGACTATGAAGTTGAAGAAAAGGAAATTACAATCATGTGTGATAACACAAGTGCAATTGCAATCACTCAAAATCCTGTGTTGCACTCAAGAACAAAGCATATCGATGTCAGATATCACTCCATAAGAGACCATGTTAAAAAGAAGGGCATCACCTTGGAATATATTTCAACTGATAAGCAGTTGGCTGACATATTCACAAAACCATTATGTGAGTCAAGATTTGTAGAACTCAAGCATGAGTTAGGGTTAATTGAGCTGAGTTGACACTCAGAAGACTCAAAGAAAAGAGATGGAACATGAAAAGAGAAAAAAGAGCTGAATTCGTAATTCAGCTAAGTGAATCAGCCGTATAGAAAAGTCAGCTGTATCGAGTTAGCTGATAGCTGAGTCACTAGGAGAGGAGTGAGAAGAAGGATTGAATTAGCTAAGGAGTAAGTTGAGTCATTTATGAGCAAAGTGACAAAAACGCGGTCGTTTTTACTAAGCGGGAATGTTTTTAAGAATGACGTCAGCATAATTATGACGTGTACAAGCAAAAGCTGCACACCAAGCTTATGATTAGATATAAATGCTGCCGCATTAAATGCGAGAAATTAAATGTAAATCGGCGTGCAAGATCTAAGTCGTTGATTTTGATCAAATTTCAAAAGAAACCACCCGCACGTCCTTTCACGAACCATACTTAAACCATTTTGTCCGTTTCTCTCTCACTTTACCAAAAACTGTTCATCTCTCTCTAGAAAGCAAAAGCAAAATTTTTTCTCAAAACCCTATCAATCCTCAGTTCATTCTTTCAAGTTTCGTTTGGTAAAACATCTCGAAATGGCATCTACTCATGGTTTTGTCAAGCTAGGATAGAGGTCGCACAGTTCTACGTGAACGCTTAAAGTTCACGATGAGGGCATCAAGTTCCTCTATTCAAACCATTTTTGAAAAGAGTTCACCATCACTATGTGCCAAGGATTTGGTTCAACACCGCTTCATTGCGGGCGGAAGAGTGCCGGAGATTCATGAAGGCGAGGTCGACTTTTCGCTGCTTGGAAGGAAGTAGCCAAGTCCGACTATCTTTGCTGGAAAAGTGGTCTACACAAAAGTGGTCTAACAAGAGGTTCTTTGAAAGAGGACTACCACAAATTCTTTGACATTGTTGCCAAATGCATAGACATCAAATTTGGCGGCTTTGACCAAAACTCTAAAAAGCTAAAGCTTCATCGTCGTAATGGCCGCAATCCTTGAAGAAAAGAAGGTGAATTGGGCTGAGTTTGTCTCACGGACTCTGCGCGAGAATGTTGGGAACAAATCCTTCAAGGAGGATGGAACGTTTGGAGGTTCCCTAGGATACGGCCGGTGATTGGCCGATGATGGAAGTAAAAGGAGTCCCTCTTCGACATGGAAAGGCGTTCCATGTAAATAAGAGATGTTGAATCAAACCTATCGGCGCACTGAAGAGAGCATACGCCAAGAGGGGCTGATCACGAGTGAGGGGAATCGTTGACCACAAGATACAACTGTCTCCTCTCCTCTAAAGAAGAAGGCTGCCCTAACGTACTAAAAAAGATGTTGCTCTCTGCAAAAAGAAAAAGAAATCTGCTCCTACCCCTGCCGCAGCCGAGTCACCGCCCTGCGATGCGTGTATCTGCGCCCCTGCGGCCGCAATGGAGAAGGATCCATTAATCCTTTCTCCAGTGATCAAGAAGAAGAGGACTGCCACAACAAGGAAGGCAGTTGCCTCTAATACATCTGCGAAGGCATTCACCTTCAATGAACCGAGAGAAGAAGAACCGGATATCCCTCCTCGGTAAAAACAAAGAGAAGAAGAAGACTTTCCAAGCTCTCCGAGCTTGAAAAAGACAGTTGAGTCTGTCACTCAGCTGGAGAAGATACCCAAGACTACTGGAGAAGTAGAGTCTCCAGAAGTGATCGATGAAACGGCCAAGTCTGCTGAGGCCGATCAGCGAGAGAGCAAGTCGAAGACCCGATTGTAAACAGAAAACAAGCGAGAACAAGGAATAGCGATACAACCGATCACCTATTGACGGGTTGTTTCTCCACCTGTAACAGAGGCTACCGAGGGTGTCGGCAAAATGGGTCTCTGCTACCCTTAATCCACGGAAACGAGGGTCGGCAAGAGAATGATGAAGACGATGTAATCATGTACTCTCCATTGTATCCAGGCATCCAAAATCGTCTGCGAGTGGAGGAAATGGAAGGCGAGCCTATCCAGTGCGGTTTGAAAGTCCGAGTTCATTCTTGAGGAAGAAGAACTCTTGAGTTTCTTGAGGTGGACACATCTTTGCAAGCCCTTGACGAGATAATTGCATCAATATCTGCAGATTCGAAAAGAAAACGAACGGGCTAGAGCATCCGAGGACGCGAGGGGCGTGAGAAGGCCAACATCTGCCCTCTCACTGGCACCACCGATCATACACACCCTCACCTTGACGTCCTATCAGAAAGTGATGAGGATCTGGACCCTGTTGCTGCCATAGAAGAATTGCAAATGCAGCAAGCAATGCAAGAATCCGAATCCTTCATGAGCAAAGAATGATGGAGGGACAGAGACTCCTCCAAATCACAGCTGGAGATAGACCCTATGGGAGTGGTGCAGCATATTGCCAATGTTGTCGCTGCCACCACTTCCCCAGCTCATTCGGAGGAAGGTGTTAAGGGAACTGGCGATGAAAATGGGATTGTGGGGACCCCAGTCGAGCCAACCCCTAATAAAGGTGTCTCACCACATGCCCCAATGGTTGAATACTCAGTGGGGACAGCCGGGAGTCTGGAGACGAGTGACCCCATTCCAAGTCACTCAGCTGGTGTGCCAGCTAAGGGGGAAACTCCCTCTCCACAATGAATCTCGGAGGCGAAGTGGAGAAGGAACAACCACAAAATACACAGTGAGTTGTCATCAACGAGGCTCAGATAGTTGAGACTGTCTCAGCTGAGGTGCCAACTGCTCTACAGGCCAATGACGTTGTTGATGCAGTCGAGGCACAGGAAGGAACTGCCCTGGGAGTTAACACTCTGGGCGATGAAAGTGCAATCCATGGAGTTGAGACTCCAATGGATGCCACCTCAAAAGGCCCCAAGACAACTAACACTGTCGAAAGGGATGACCAAGGCCTCGCTGCAGTTGAGACTGCAAGAGGTAATGAAGGCCAACGGGAGGTTGAGACTTCCCGGGGTAAAGAAACTGAAGCACAGAACATCCCTCCTGCTATCATTGATCCATCAGAAAAGGAGATAAGTGCTCTTCACGATTCCTAGGATAATCCTGATGTAACCTTTCTGGGATCGGAAGGAGACGATGAAGCTGAGTCATCCCCCATGACTGATCTAAAAGACCCAGCTGAGGATGTTCCAACCACGAGTAAGTCTGACCTCAAAACTACTCGCCAAACATTCAACTTTGATGATGAGCCACCCATGGAAATCTCATCATCGTCGATGACGCTCGATAAGGCCGAGGACCGATCAACTCATTTGGAAAAACCAAATGAGACCGACGAAGGCTGTTGAGACAATGAGGCTCGGCAAGTCGGGTCTACTTCACAATAGACCACGGTGAAACAGAGTCCATGCGCAGCTCCCCAAGTCAGCGAGTTTGACTCCACAAGGGACTTCACGAGCACCAAATATCATTGAATAGATTCCAGTTGCCCGTGATGATCCTTTTGTAGAATTATTTGCTTTCTCCCTGGCGGTACCCGACCTCCCTGAAGAATCAGCTAGAGATCGCGAGCACTTCCACGACCTAACCTGTTATTCCATCGACACCATTGTTCGGTGACTATGACTTTGACGCGCTTGGCGTCATCTCAAATGCAAGCAAAGCAATTGCGGTCCGGGAAGTATTCAAAGCCTTGTTTGACGCCAACCTTACTGCTGATTTGCGTGGCATCATAGTCAGGATCCGGGAGTGGTGGCAACAGCAGCAAACAATGCGTGTGGAACAAGCTAGATACTTCAGGACATTGTTCAACAAGTTGTTAGTCTGGCGGGCTGAGAATGCTGATTGAAAGACAAAATTGCAAGAGCACATTAAACAAATGCGTGATCTCATACTACAGAGATAAAGCTGCTGCGTGAACATAATAAGAACGAGCTCCTGCGCATGGAAGAGAATATGGATCGAAAATTCAGTCTCTTCATGGCTGAGATGAAGTTGGTAGCAACTGAATTCAATGCCACCCGCTCTGAGTTCCGTGCAGCATACTCCGCAGCAGATTCGAAGCAGAACTCGACTATCAGCAGACTAGACTTCTTGCTTGCTAGCTTGTTTCCAGGGGTTCCTCTCTCCTTTGATGATGCCAAAAAGGGGGAAGATGAATACCTAAAGGCGCTGAAGGGATCTGTAGCTGATAAGGAGGAAACAACTGTGAAGGGGAAGACAGCTGAGGAGGTAATAAGAAAGAAGAAAGGGAAGTCTGTTGAGGGGGAAGGTTCAAAAGATGTGACCCTGATGATTGCTAAAACCCCTCAACAAGGTCTTGTCACAGCTGATATTATCAGCAAACTCCCAGTAACTCTACCACTCCAACACTCAGTTGTACCTATGGCTGAAAAGAGAAAGACAGTTGAAGCAGGGATGAAAGAAGTAGAAGGAAGGATGGATGCCCGAGTTATAGATATTCTGAAACAACATGGAGGCATTCCAACAAACAGAGACACCTATGCCATTTCTGATGCCGGAACCGAGCCAAGATCTGTTGATGAATTCAAGACGCTCGCATTTGAAGGATACTTCGCAAATATGTCCACAGCTCAAGCCTGGGATTTGTACTAGGAAAAGGGTCTCACACTATGTGAAGAAGGCGACGAGCGAGACTGCGGCGATCGCTCTGCTGGTCACTCTGCTAGTCACTCAGGTGGGAAAAAGAAGACCCCGAAGACAAAGACACGCCCGAGGAAGATGAAGAAGCAGAGGTGGAGGAAGAGGTTTCAGACATAGATCTCTTTGAAAAACATTGAGTACATAGATCCAGGCAAGAAATGAGGATCTATTGGGGTGGATTTGACGAAGTAGCCAACCTACAAGTGGCTAAGAACAATCTTTGAGTATGTGAAGAGAATTGAAGAGGAAAATAAAAGACAAACTCAACTATGGGAGGAAAGACAAGAAAAAGACCGAGAAGAGATGAAGGCGCCGAGAAGGGCGTATGAAAAGAAGAAGGCGTGAAGATGAGAAAAAGAGAAGAAGATCGAAGATGAGATGAGTCAAGAAGATGAAAGAAGGAGGCAGCGAATGAGATGAAGTGTTGCTGTCCACCCCTTCGTGTATTTTACTATGTAAATACATCTTTATGTAAGTCTTCTGTAAATTAAATAAAATTGTACAATTTCTATACTTGCGGAGATATAGAACATCAATGGTTACTTTAAGGTCCATTTAAACTCTGATACATTTTCTTTTGATTCAAGCTCTGATACACTTTGTAAACAGCTATGTAAAGAACAAGAATGTTATGATCAATAAAAGATCGATTCTAATCATACATTATGTGATTCTACAGTTGCCTGTATGTATCTTTGCTGTTTAATTATTGTTGTATGTTTTAAGTTTTGGTATCATCAAAAAGGGGGAAATTGTTGGGAAATTATTTTGTAGATTTTGATGAATGCCATGTGAAACTTAGAATAGGAAGTTGGCACCCCATTTTTGTTGTAAATTGCATTGTAATAGATAAGGTTGGTCGAGCTGAGTTAAGTCAGCTATGCCTGAACATGCAAGAAGACAACTGGAGACTAGAAGGAAGACTCTGCTGTGAGGCAGCTGAGTAACGCAAAGAAGAGAAGATAGGAACTCGACTGAAGGAGCAGTTGAGATGCTGCTGAGTGAAGTATTAGTCAAGTCAACTCAAGATAGCCAAGTCTCAAGTTGAAGAGACAGAAGTGTCACCCAATGATTGGAAGCTGACTCGAAGTCGCCCGGGGAAGTCAAGGAAATGCAGTCAAGTCGAGATAATCGAAAGAGATCGGTTGCAAAAATCAAGAGAATTACTTAAACAAGTAATACTTCCATACTGTCTTTCTTGAAGTGCTCAGTTCCAGAAGCGTGCAAAAGGAATAAACCAATAGGAAGCACTGCACTTGTGTCAGAACACTCAAAAGCTGAAGAGTCATTCATACGAGAAAATGGCAATTCCACGGACTGCAACAAGACAAGCCAACGACCACAAGTGACTTTCAAACATAAGCCTATCTCTTCAACGGGCAGATTTTTGAAAGATCACTATAAAAGGCTGAGGAATCACTCTGAGAGAAGGTTGCCTGAACCAAAAACATTCAAGCAAACATTTGAACTGTAACCAAAAATATTCGCAAGTCATTCAAGATTAATCCTCAAGCCTATATTACGAAGGAAATCAATCCAACACTCACTTGTGAAGGAAAGACAACTTCTATCAGTTGAAGAGGAACCATTTGAAGAATCAAGGGGTCTACATTCCACGAAGGATTGTAGAAAGGTTCAAGGTCGAACCAAGCTTAAGCTATTTGGAGGGCTTCGTGATCAAATCCAAGGAACTTAAGCAAGTGGGCTGTAGTAGCAAGGAAGCTGCGCCCCCGTGAAGAAGGCGAGAGTCGTGCGAGAAGCCAACTGTGTGACCAAGGCATCTCGGATCGAGTCCCAAAGGATCAAGTCGGTTGTGTGATCAAGACTTGTATACGGGTGATTACCACTATGTATATTGATCAATACTTAGTGGATTCCTCCAGGAGTTGGAGAAGAGAGGAGTAGAAGAATTACCCCATCTTCGAACCTCTATAAAAACTTATTGTGTCATTTACATTTCAACACTTTAATTTCTGCATCATATTTTTATATCTGGTGATAAATTTGCTATCCAATTGATAATCAACTGAGTGCTAAAACCAAGCATTAAAACAAACTTAACCAAATTCAAGGGTGTTAAGTCTTCCACTGAAAACAAATCACAGTCGAGTTAAGTCCTTAATCAAAACAGCTGAGTTATTCTATCAACAGCTCAGTCGAGTCTGTTGAGTGACTAACTCTGCTGATTAACTAACTTAGTTGTCCATCAAGGACACAACTGTGAAGTATTAACTCTGAATATTTAAAAGGACTAATTTGAAAAGTTGGTAAGGTTTATTCAACCCCCCCTTCTAAACCTTACACTCACACCCCTTGGGACCTACATAAAAGACAACACAAATATGAGTATGGGAAACCACCCTAGGAGTTTTTGAAAGGAAATTCAAAATTTAAACCTAGTGGAAGAATGTCTCAAACGTCCTAGCAAAAAAAAAAAAAAAAAAATAAAGGAAAAGAAAGAAAGAAACAAGAGAATTGAAAGATTCTGGAGACTTTGGCTTGTAAGATTTATTAGGAAATTTTGGATTGTTGGCCAAATATTTGATTTCTTTGAAATCCGCCTAAAACAAATTGACATGTTTATTTTTTGTGTGCATAATTTGCATGTGATTTGCATTCATGCATTAGGGATAATCTGTTTATTATTTTTGTTTATTATTGTTTTTCTTCTCTCTCTCTTGTCTTGGAAAATATGAAGGCCAGTAACGTTCAAAGGAGAAACGAGGTTCCAACTCTCCATGTCTCTAATTCTGTGAAACCTTGTGAAAGTGGTTGGTGAACTCTTTGAGTTGATTAAACGAATTTAAGGAAATCTTATGTACTTTTAGCCATTTTTGCCAAAAAGGAGGAGTAAGTATGAAGTATTTGATTGAGGGGGAGCTATGCGTTTCTTGTTTAGAGAATGATAATATTTGATTGGAGAGGAGAGTGATTTGATTAAGGGGGAGTTATATACTTTGGATTACTTTGCATTTCTAATTGTTTTGATTATGGTTTTGACAAAAATACCAAAGGGGGAGAATGTTAAGTCCAATATATTTTGGACGTAATGTGATTGGCAATTTTTGTCAAATAAATTAATTGTTGGAATTAAGTTTTTTGTGGTGTGTAGGTTACTTGCTTAGGTGGACTCCTATGTCATGAAAGAGTTATTGTTAAAGTTGGAAGCATGGCAGAGAAGAGGCAAATTATAAGGATATATATTATAAAAATGAATACTGATATTGATCTTATAGTTAAACATGTCTCCTAGTTTAATTAGGAGAGTTTAATTAGTTGTGTGCTGCACGTTCTTCTTTGTAGTTAGAGTCCTATTCTAGTGTATACAAAACAAGTGTTATACATGGTCTAGGATTCGTATGTTTGTAGATGGCTATTTATATGCTAAAAGCTTCAGACTGTTTTTTACGCCTTCAAAGAAGAAAACTAAGGGCAGACATATTTTTGAGAGATTGAGAGACTAGTGCAACAACAAATAATACTTGTGAAATATTCTCGAGCTTCATCATACATTGTGATCGAGATACTACGTATATACGCTGAAGAGTTTTGTGGGATTCAACATCAACAGTTTCACATCTTTCCTACGCAATACATTCTTCGGGAGGAAGACGATTCGCGATTTGGAGGCGTCCAATGTTGAAGGGAGTTCATCAAAGCGGATTATTGGAAGAATAATTTTGGCAAACGTAAAAGAAGTTCAAGAACGGCGATGATTCAAGAATAATTGTTTAAGTCCAATTATTGTACTCTGGAAACTTTATTATTAGTGGAATTATTTTTCTCTGGGCGTGGCCTCGTAGGGTAGGATTGGTTAATCCGAACCACGTTAATATCATTGTGTTTTTACTTTCCGCTGTGCAGAAATACCGATGTGAAAAACGGTGTTGTAACATCAATTACAACATCAATTGTTCAGGTTGAAGGTATTATTTAATAATTTTGGGCCACAAATTATAGCATCAACAAAATATAAACAGCAAAGATACATACATACAATGCAGTAATAAAGAATGTATGCTTGAAATAGATCGTTTTATTGATCATATCATTCTTGTCCTTTACATAGTTGTTTATATTTGGTATCATATCATTCTTTATCAGAGCAATATACATCTCTAAGCTAAGATACAAGAGTTCATACAAAGTGAAAAATTACATAAAAGTTCACTAAGTATATTACAGAAGACTTACATGAGTGTATTTACAAAAATACATGAAGGGGTTTGCAACAACACTTCAACGTCTTGTTGCCTCCTTCTTCTTGACTCTTCTTCTCTAATTTTGTCTTCTTCAGCTCTTTTCCTCTTCTTCTCTTCTTCTTCCTTTCTTTTCTTCTTTTTATAGGCTCGTTTGGAAGGATCATCCCTTTGATTCCTCTCGAGCCATTGACGAGTTTGCCTCTCGTTTTCTTCTTCTTGCCTCCTTACTGTCTCAGCATTCTTCCTTTCAACTTCCAGATTGGCTAATTGGTCGTATCCAGCCCAATAGATCAAGCCCTTCTTGTCAGGATCTACATATTCAACATCCTTGGGTTTTGGTCGAGGTAGGGAACCTCTTCCGGCACCAATTCTTCCTCTGCCTGACTCAGCTCTACCTCTACCTGACTCATCTCTTCTTCTGCCTCTGGGTGTATATTGCACCGAGTCTTCGCTTCTCGATTGAGTGGTTCTTTGGAAGATCGCCGCTTTCCACTTCTTGACATAATGCCATACCTTTTTCCCAGTATAAATCCCAGGCTTGAGCTAGATCCATTCCTTAGAAATAGCCTTCTGATTCTAGTGTTTTGAATTCTTCGACTGATCTAGGCTCAGACCTATTATCATGTATAGCATCTTGATCTTTTCCTGTTGGGATACCACCATACTGTTTCAGCACTTCTTGATCATGAGCATCTTGCTTTTTAGAGAACTCCTCAAACCCTGCTTCAATGATCTTCCTTTTCTCCGACATTGGCACAACAGAGTGCTCAATGGGTAGGGTTACGGGGAGTTTGCTCATGATGGAGGTATTAACATGACCTTGCTGGGGGGTTTCAACTATCATCAAAGTTAGATCCTTCGAACTTTCCCCCTCAGCTGAACTTTTCTCAGCTACATTTTTCTTCAATTGTTCTTCTTTTGACTCCTTGAGGAGCACCTCTTCCCCCTTTTTGGCATCATCAAAGGTGAGAGGGACTCTAGGGAACATTCCTGCGAGCATGAAATCCAGTCTCCTTATAGCAGATTTTACTTTTGGAGTCACCGTCATATCTTTGCTCGAAATTCTGAGCGAGTTGCCTTAGTGATCTTGTCATGTTTCTTTTTACTCGACTACCTTGTTGACATGATTTGAACTTCATGAATCCAATTGCGCTTGAGTCAACTTGGTGTGTCGAGCTCACAATCGGAATGGATACATTGGGGATGGAACCGGCCAGCTCGGCTTCTATTCCACTCTCTGGTCCCATCGTCCTAATCGCACAACTGAGGATGGAGTGCCCAAGGGAAATGGGTCGTAGTTTGGGTATAATCATGATTATGACACTCTGGGCCTTGCAAGCCGAATCGTTGGAGTAGTTTAGCCCGGGTAGCAATAAGGTAGACATGCGCTTTGTGCCAAACTTGCTTGGGGAGTCATAAGGTAGAACGAAGGAATCGTTGTCTGATCCACACAGTTCCAATGTTACTTTCTTGGGTTGGCGTCACACTCCGTGCGCAACCACTACTTGCTTGGGTTGGCGTCACACTCCGGGCGCAACCACTACTTGCTTGGATTGGCGTTACACTCCGTACGCAACCATTACATGCTTGGGTTGGTGTTACACTCCATACGCAACCACTACTTGAACTATTTGCAACGCATTCATAGTGCTTGAATGATCATGAAACTATTTCATCAATCTATATAAAGCTATATTATTTGAATACCACGTTGCTTGTGAATCGCGTGTGACGCACGCATAATAAATCATGCATTCTTCATATAACGGTTTTCCTGAATCTATATTAGCCACACTTACACACGATCACCCATCCACTGAGAATTTTTGTCTCACCGCCACCTTTTCAATGGCCAGCTGATGATCCACCATATTATGATGATGTCCATGAAGATGACCAAGCGACGGAGTGATCCCTAGACTTAGTTCGATATTCTAGCCCTAAAAGTCGTTTATGCTCTGTTAACGAACAATTTATTTCGTTTGATGTAATAGAGGGGCGTAGGACTCCTTTGCTTAGACAATTGGTTTGTAATCGTATTTCCGCTGCGACTATTAACTCTATTTCCAAGAAGTTATGATGAACTATGTCTATTTGAGAATTAATATTGCTCCAATACTTGGTGGAATATATTCGTAGAAGAGAGAATTGGTGTAAATTAACAATTGGGTGGCGGCTCCAATTTCTGGGGCGTTACCATTAAAAATTATCAATGAAGCAAAAAACCAGTACTAACAAAGCAAAAAAAACATTACTATCGTTGCAATGATTTACAAAGTTGAAATGAATTAAAACAAAGATAGATGAAGCAAAAAACAATAGTAACGAAGCAGAAAATCATTTATGGTTGCAAAAAACCAATACTAAGGAAGCATAAAGTCATTACTATCGTTTTGGATGAAGAACCGTGAATGGCTAGAGGTGAAATAAATCACAAATCTTTTCCATATCCAAAATTGTAATCGTCCATAAGTAAAATCAGCATTTTTGTTTCGGTTTTGACTTTCATTACCTTAGTTAATAACTAACGAAGCAGAAAATTATTACTACTGTCACGCCCCAAACGGGACGCGACGACGATCCACAACTTAAATACAAATAACCAAACAGTCTAGACGAATATCATCGAGAACCCAATGAAACAGAGTCAATAGCAGCGGAATAAAGAACAAGTACAATTACAACTTACAGTCCACAATATCCATAATCCAAATTACATCCCCAATATGATCTAAAGATAACAACTTAAAAGTCAAAGGGTCCTACGCCCTTCAGTTACAAACCAGAATGAAATGAAATACAAGAGTCCAACAACAAACACAAGAAAAGAGTCCAACAACAACAATAAGAAGTAGTAAGTCCAACAGCAAATAATAGTAACAAGTCCGGCGACATCAACAACAAAAGATAGTAAATCCAACAAGCGGAGTATAAGGGCTCAATCCGTAGTCGGTTCAGCATCTTCAACAGAGTCCTCATCTAAGGTTAGAAAACAGGTGGGGATGAGACAGAAATCTCAGTGGATGGGTGATCGTGTGCAAGTGTGGTGATATATATAGTTAATGCGAGAAAACAGTTATATGAAAACGTGTGAGTATGATGCATGAATTCACACATAGTCCACAAGCGTCGTGATGAATATATTTAAGTAATATACTTATACAGTTCAAGAAAACAGTTCGTGGTCACACATGCACTATGTGATTCAGGCAAGATAGGTAGGATTGCGTACGGAAATGTAACGCCAATCCCATGCAAGACAAATAATGGTTGCGTACGAATTTGTAGTGCGAACCAATGCAAAACAAGTAGCGGTTGCATACGGATTTGTAGCGCCAACCAAACCGGTCCGATAACTCCGGAATCATGTGGATCAGACAACGATTCCTTCGTTCTTCCTTGTAACTCCCCAGGCAAGATGGTCCAAAACCGGTCACCTTATCGCTCCATAGGCAAAGACAAAATCCACAGTGGAGCTTGCAAGGCTCGGATATGTCATAATCATGATTATACCTCAAATACTAGGACCCGCTTCCCTTGGACACTCCGTCCCTCAGTTGCGGGATTAGGACGATGGGGCCGGAAGAGTGGAATAGCAGCCGAGCTGCCCAGTTCCATCCCCGACGTATCCATTCCATTTTGTGAGCTCGACACACCAAGTTGACTCAGGCAGGAAAGTAAATACAAGTACAAGTAGTCAACCAGTCAGTCAAGTATTATTGATTCAGGGAAGCAGTTCAGGAAAATTTTTGAAAATTCACGAGTAGCAATATGGCGTTGGTGGAGTTATTTGGATGAAGATGATTATTGGAAAGATAAGCAAACTTCGATATCTTGAAAGATTAGGTCAAACATAAGTCCCGTTATAGATTCAAAACCGCAAGACGAGGAAGTTGCCCCGCGATCGGGTATTAATCGGTCGAATCAGTCCGATAAGTCAAGGGTTTTTGAGAAAATAAAATACTTTAATTAAATCTCCAATTCAGAGGGTCCAGGGCTATTTTAGTAAAAGGAAAAATAATTTGAGTTAGGTCTTTTATAAAAAAAAATTACAATTTAGCCCCGTTTTGTAAAAACCAAAACTTTTGGGGTTAAAATTGAATAAATAATTATCCCGACCTTAAAATATTATGAGGTTAGTTCCTAAATTCTCTAAATTGTCCATAGATTCAGGTTTTTAAAGTTTTGAGGTCGAGGTTTTATAAAATTCTCACATTGGCCCCAAATTTATTGAAATTGTCAATTCGGACCTTAAGTTTAAAATAATCGGAACTCACAAACCGGAAGGGATTTTAATGTGATTCCAGTTGGAATATGTCACTAAGGTTAGTGGTATATTGGGACAAAAACAGCCTTTAAAATAAATAAGTTTAGATCCTTTAACTTTTGAAAATATCATTTTTGTCCCATTTTGAAATAATTGCCTTTAAGGCTTTTAGGGGTCCAATTGTTATGCAATTTGAACCTTGGGTCCAAAATATAATTAAGTTACAGTTAAGTTAGTATTTCCAGGTGCATGGGCTGCATAAGTCCTGGAAATTTCATTTGGGTCCTCAAGTTTAGTCTTTTACACTTTAGTCCCTCAATTTTAGAAAAATTACTTTCCAAGCCCTAAACACTTGGATTTTTGGAATACATTTAAAATATGTCATTTCCAGTACCTTAAGAGTGAAAATTTCAAATTTTAAAATTAAGGTCTGGTACAGTTTCAAAATTTGCAAAGTAGCCCTTAAACTTTTAAAATTTTACAATCTAGTCCTTGGGCTTTTGAAGGTTGATTTTATTTATCTTAAAACTCTTAAAAATTTATTAAAATGTCCAAAAGTCATTTTTGAACCTGAGTGCAGTCCCAAAATTCAAAATTTGCAGAGGGGTCCTTTAACTTTCATTTTCTTGCAATTTAGTCCACCAATTTTCCATTTTTGCATTTTTTAGTCCAAAATTGAAATTTAATCAATTATGATCGATTTATCCAGGTTATAAGTCATCCAAAATATGGATTTCAAAGATCATACACATGCATGTCCAATTCATACAAGAATTCATCAAATAGAACATTAAAGTGTACATGAATGCACCTAAAATTCAATAAATAGCAATTTTGAGCAACTCTTGAGAATTTTCATGATTTGATACATAAAATTGACATGCAATACATAGATTATATATCTCAAGGGCTCATGATCAAAATTCTACATGCATTTTAATAAAAGCACCTAGAAGTTTGAAAGAGTTTTTCCACCCACCTTAAATTGGAAAGTTGTGAAATAAAAAGGGAAAATTTCACAACTTTGGATAAGGTCACTTAGGTCAGCCCCTAAGTCAAGAAATATCAAAAAATTGGAGTTAGAAAAATGGGAGAAAAATTAAGGAGAAAAATAAGGAGATAAGAAAATTAGAAAGACTACACTTTACCTTGTGTAGTAGGTGACTGGAGACTAGTTGAATCTTCAAATTTGGAATTTTTGGTTCAACTCCAAAACTACCTAAGGTCAGCCCCTATTTCTCAAAAATGAAAAAGGGGTGTTAAAATTTGAAAAAATGGGAAGAAGAAGAAAGAAGGTCTCTAGTGTCCAATTCTTACTTTGTCGTCCAAATTTCTCTACTAGTTATTCTTCAAGTCTTCTAATTAGGCCACCATGCATGCATGGTCTTCTAAGTAGTCTTCTAAGTACCTCAAATCAAAATTTCAAACTTAAATTAAGAAGAGAAGGTGCTGAGTAGTTATATATCAAATTGAATTGAGGAATGAAATTTCTTACCTTAGAGATCGGGGGTTCGAATTTCTTGATTTAAGTAGGAAGAATGTTTGTTTTTGTTTAGATGTTTGAAGAAAGAAGGAGTGTTTGATGATATTAAGAGGATGTTCTTGAAGGTATGAAGGTATGCTTGAAGATGTGAAGGACTAGTGTTTGAAGATTTGAAGATGTGAAGAAATGGTTCTTGAAGGTTTGAAGATATGAAGAATTGGTGTTTGAAGATTTGAAGATATGAAAGATTGTTGTTTGAAGATTTGAAGGAATTGTTCTTGAAAGTTTGAAGATATGAAGGAGTTGTTCTTGAAGATTTGAAGATGTGAAGGAATTGTAGAGAGAAGGAGGAGAATGTTTAGAGAGAAGGAAGAGAATTTGCTTGAAGATTAAGATGTGTTGGATGAAATTTTTGACAAATGTTTTTGTAAAAATGGCCTAATGGCTGAAAATTGAGAGAGATGAGGGAGAGATGGAGTCTTAGAATTTGTCTCTTGCATGGAGACAAAAGGAGAGTTAAAGGTATGGGCAAAGGATGGGTGTTGGGGAAAAAGAGGGGAATGTTTGTAAGAATAGAATAAGTTGGGGAAAATATAATTAAAAATTGAGGTATAAGATAATGTGTATAATTCTTGTAAAATGGTATAATTATACACAAGATTAATACATAAGGTGTATGTGTACAAGAGTTGGATTGTATTTCTACACCAAAATACTCTTCTTGGCCGTCCACTATAGGGGCAATTGTGCTATTTCCTTTTTTTTTGTCCCAAATTTGATGATTATAGATGAAATATATCAATCTCCAAAATAATTAGTGATTCCCTTGATCACTTATAAGTCTCATGATCACTTAATCTAAATCAAAATCTTAATTTTATAAGGTAAAAGTCTCTAAAATAAATAGTCTCTTCAAATTTTAAGGTGACTAAGAAATACAAAATAGTAATAATGATCAATCAAGTGATCAAAAATTTGAAATAGAATTAATGATGATCATGATCATAAGTAATTAAATGAAATAAAATACAATATATATATTATTAATAATTACCCGTCAAAGTGACGCGGTAAGATAGTCGATCAAATACATAGACGACAAAAAGATCAATTACATGGTCCCCAAATTCTCTTTAGAATAGTTCGGGATATTGATTCCTCATGTCTTTTTCCATTTCCCACGTTGCGTCTTCATCTCGGTTGTGGTTCTGCCACACCACTTTAACCATCGGAATCTCTCTCTTACGCAACTGTCGTATCTGCTGATCAATGATCCGGATCGGCCTCTCGATGTAAGATAGATTTTCCATCAGAGGAGGAGTATCACGAGTGATGATATGTTCGGGATCTGGTTGATACTTATTCAATCTTGATATGTGGAATACATCATGCATTCCCGCATATGGTCTTTGGTAACTCGAGTTGATAGGCTAACTTCCCGATTCTCTAAAAATCTTGTAAGGTCCAACATATCTCGGACTCAACTTGCCTCCTTTCTTCGGGTTGATTAATCCTTTCCGTGGTGAGAGTCTGAGAAATACTTCATCTCCGACTTCAAATTCCAAATCCTTTCTTCTCTTGTCCGCGTATCCGCTCCTTGATCAGCTTGACCTTCTCCATGGCCTCCTGAACTAAGTCGACCTTTGGAATCGAGGGCGACTTTCGTTTCTCTTTCGGAGTCCATTGGTCATCAATCTCCCGAGTAGTGGGGATCTACATTTTTGCCCATATAATGCCTCGTAGGGTGTATCCCAATCATGGCCTGATAACTGTTATTGTAGGCGAACTCAGCTAATGGTAAGCGTGAATCCCAACTTCATTGGAAATCCAACGTGCAGGCTCGCAGCATATCTTCTAGGGTTTGAATTGTTCGCTCAGCCTGTCCATCAGTTTGTGGATGTGATGTCTGTGTCTTTGAAACTTAGCGAGGTACCCAATTCCTAAATTTCAAAACTTAGGTGGCCTAGAGGCGCTTATATTCGATCCAAATTCTAGTCAGCCAATTTCCAATAATCATTCTGCAAAAATATCTCTTAATAACCTTAGTGGTACTCAAAATTTCTTGTCATCGCCTTGTAATAGACACTATTCATAGTACCCTATTCATGTGATCCGTAACATTGGCACCACTATTCGATTATCACTTAACCAATCATTTCTATTCCACATACCGTTCTAATGTACTATTCCCATAATTATTAGTTTAAAACATACCTCTTATAGTTCAAATCCCGAATATATCCTTGCTTGTCACAGCTAGTCAATACTTCATTTACCTAAGAAAGTGATACTCATTATAATAGAGTCGATTTAACTAAATAGTCGACACCTATTCATATTGTGGTATATTTCCTCGAACAATTGGTAGTAGATTTCATCGCTAAAAGTGCAAGATCAACCCATAATCTCCACCCATCAACATATAATAGTCGAGACCTCAGTAATCATTCTAATAAGTTATTTCCAAAGTTGTAATCGTATGAGTCTCTCCTTCTAAATCTTGATAGCAATCTCAATTTCCCATATCCATAAGGTCCTTGATTATTCCAGATAAATGTGCACATCTCATATACTTTATATAGAATACTATTATCCGTCTCCTCTGAAATTAATCAATACTTAATACTCAATAACTAAGTCGAAATCAATCAAATTCATATATCATGTGAGTGCCTAGATCACCATAATATTCTGAATACTCACAGATAATCATTATCCCAAATTTAATTCACAAATGAGATATCATAACTTAAAAAAATATTTAGTGACAATATCTAGTTGAAACCCTATAATCGTCATATCCTTGACCTATGTTATCCAGGATACCAAACAACAAGTCAAATTTGCTTATTTAAGCTCGTAGAAGTATTTAGAACAAATAATACAATGGCATATCATCGGTAAATCACACTTAGTGATTCCCACACAATCATTCTCTAAAGTAATATCATTAGGCATTTAACTTCTATAATATATCATATGACCCAATTATATACTGTCAAGTGATAACCTTATATCCTTCAAGTCTCATCATAATGGGGCATTATAGCCTTCAAATCAAGAAATTTCTAAATCACCTACATCCAAAATGAGGCATATCCATTAATGTAAAATTTGAATACACCCATGAAGTACAACACTAGTAATACCGAGTCAAAGATACATCTGAACCAAAATACAATTGAATCTAATACAACAGAAAGTAAGGTAAATCATGGTGGAAAAGTGTCTACAATAACGAAAGCACAAACTGGCAATCAAGCTAGCTAATTAGTGAGATCGCCATCATCGTCACTAGTTGCTACGTCCATAACCAGGGCCTGGTTAGGCTGAGGTGGCGCCTCGACCTCGGGCCAATCAAGGAAATCTAACCACTACTCGAATCCCTGTGCATCATCAAGCGGAGCAGCCTCAGGTGCCTCATGCTCTCCGACCTCGACTGGATCCTCCTCAGGACCCTCCTCAGCGTCGGGTACGGTCCCCACCTCAGGTGGTGGCAATGGCTATGCATTAGCTGCCAGAGCAACCTCTAAAGCAGCGTCTCTCTAAGCTAGGGCGTGTGTAAGGTCCTCTATCACTGTCATCTGCTTGATGAGGGTCTCCTCCAAGCGCTCAACGGTGTCGCGAGATATGCGGGTGTCAATCTCCCACTTCTGGCCACCGTCACTTGCTCTCTTCATTTTCTCTCGCACATTATCCAGCGCTCCTGGATAGTCTATATCTGATCCTCCCGCGCCCGTATGGTGTTGTCGCGGTCCTTAATGATAATGGTCAACTCGCTCTTTTCATCTTGGCTCCTTGCCAAGCGCTGTGTCAAGTCCCTGTTACACTGGCGCTCCTCGGATAGCTCTGAGGTCGCTCGAATACTGTCCTGGTATTAGTGAATCGTGAGTGCCCGGTAGTACTCCCGCTCGGCATGGGTCGAATAAACGTCCCACCAAGTAGGTGGCGCTGGCTCCATCCTGACCAAACAAACTAAGGCGGATCAGTCAAAGGCCAAGGAAAGACATGGAGGGAATAAGGAAAGAATGAACAAAGAAAGTCAGTCAAGAATAAACTAAGTCAAGACAAGTATGACTATGGTATCTCCAAATATGTGCTCTAACTTAGTTTCAATATCAATAATATGGTTCTACGCCAAATTGAAATCGATTTCACACTTAATTAGTCAAGTCGCGGTAATACCCAAAACACAGACCGAGGGTCCTATCCTGGGTCAGCTCGGTATAAGTTTCCATCTTACTAGCCGAGCTCTGATACCACTCTAGCTATCACGCCCCAAACGGGACGCGACGACGATCCACAACTTAAATACAAATAACCAAACAGTCTAGACGAATATCATCAAGAACCCAATGAAACAGAGTCAATAGCAGCGGAATAAAGAATAAGTACAATTACAACTTACAGTCCACAATATCCATAGTCCAAATTACATCCCCAATATGATCTAAAGATAACAACTTAAAAGTCAAAGGTTCCTACGCCCTTCAGTTACAAACCAGAATGAAATGAAATACAAGAGTCCAACAACAAACACAAGAAAAGAGTCCAACAACAACAACAAGAAGTAGTAAGTCCAACAGTAAATAATAGTAACAAGTCCGGCGACATCTACAACAAAAGATAGTAAATCCAACAAGCGAAGTACAAGGGCTCAATCCGTAGTCGGTTTAGCATCTTCAACGAAGTCCTCATCTAAGGTTAGAAAACAGGTGGGGATGAGACAAAAATCTCAGTGGATGGGGTGATCGTGTGCAAGTGTGGTGATATATATAGTTAATGCAAGAAAACAGTTATATGAAAACGCGTGAGTATGATGCATGAATTCACACACAGTCCACAAGCGTCATGATAAATATATTTAAGTAATATACTTATACAGTTCAAGAAAACAGTTTGTGGTCACACATGCACTATGTGATTTAGGCAAGACAGGTAGGATTGCGTACGGAAATGTAACGCCAATCCCATGCAAGACAAATAATGGTTGCGTACGGATTTGTAGAGCCAACCAATGCAAAACAAGTAGCGGTTGCGTACGTATTTGAAGCGCCAACCAAACGGGTCCGATAACTCCAGAATCGTGTGGATCAAACAGCGATTTCTGTTAGATAAATGTTTTTATCATGATTTTGATGATTTTGTTCGATTTTGTTCAAATAAGTTTTTAAACCAAAACAATGTCCCTAAATGTTGTCTAAATACTTCCGGTCGTCTTAAAATGTTTTTACTATTTTTCGGAGTATTTTTTGGAGTTTATTTTCGATAAAAAATTGGACAACACATTTGTTTCAGGCTCGACCGGTTGCCCTATAGGGCAACCCGTACCTGAGTTGAGTTTTGAAACAGAAAATGGGACGTAAGAAAAAAAAGGGGAGGGCGACCGGTGAGGGCGACCGGTCGACCACTGGGCGACCGGTACCTGGGAGTAGCCCTCTTGGTTCAAACTTCTCTGTTTCGTAATTTCTTCAACTCCAACCGGTCATAGCTAAGGGCGACCGGTCGCACCCCCCTCCGACCGGTCCCCCTGTGTAAAAATTCGCAGAATTCAATTTCAATCTTATCTCTGCGCGACCGGTCAAACCCCCCGTTTATCGGCCAAACTATCCGCTTGCGTTTTGCATGACTTTTTCCTATTTTGTGGGATTGATTTCTAACAGCTATATTGATCATTTTAAATAGTTTCTTTTGCAGCAAATCACTCCCCAAAGATGAGCCAATGTCTGGAAATGAAAGCCAAGTTCTCTCCTATAAATAAAGGCTTCATTCAAGCAACAAGATACAACACTCTACACAAGCAAAGAGCAATCAAGCAAACACTTTCATATATCTTGTTGTATTAGCCTTAGCACTTTCACTTGCACAAATTTGAGGTCTAGGCTTTCAATTCTTGATTAAACTTGTACTCATATTGTATCAATCATTATTGAGTTGTAATCTTGATTTTGGTCATCATTCAACACAAGACATCCTTATGAGTATTCTTGTGGTAAGAATACACTTGCGTGATCTAGGTGATAGGTGTTTGAGGGTTGTGGTAATCCTCAAGGTGTTGTAAGGGGTGTTGTAATCCTCAGGTGTTGTGAGGGTAAATCCTCAAGGTGGTGAAAGAGGGTTGTGGTAATCCTCAAGGTGTTGTATTAATTTTTGGTAAATTAATAAAATCCTTTTTTCTTTTTGAAATCCATCCCGGATATACTGGGGTGGTAGTAGATTTAGGCCCTAGGTGGGTTGAACTACTATAAATCGACGTGTGCTATTTACTTTCCGCACTTTGCATTTCATCTTTGTCTGAGTCTTTCAAAAAAGAGGGCAAAATCTGAAAAACCGGAATAATCTATTCAACCCCCCTCTAGATTATTGTAGCCACTTGGACTTACAAGTGGTATCAGAGCCAAACTCTTTGGCTAGCTCATTCCGAGTAAAGAGGAAAGATCCATGGCTACACATGATGCTCATCTCACCACCGGCGCCTCCACCAACAAGCCACCACTATTCGACGCCAACAACTACGCATTTTGGAAAGACCGTATGGAGTGCTTTCTACAAGGGTGCGGGTTCGACATTTGGAATGTGGTCATTGAAGGAATTGATCAACCAACCAAGAAATCAGAGGATGGCACCTTGACTCCTAAATCTTTCAAGGAGTTCGATGAAAACGACAAAAAGGCTTTCTCTCTAAACGGTAAGACCTTAAATATTTTGCATTGTTCTCTTACGGCTACTGAGTATAATCACATAAGAGGCATAAGGTCGGCACATGAGGTTTGGGAAAAATTGGAGACAATCTATGAAGGGACTAAGAAAGTCAAGCAAGCAAGAAAGACCATGCTTGTTAAAGACTTTGAAAACTTTAACATGTATGATGGCGAAAGCATCTCCAAGATGGTGGAAAGGCTTGACAATATTGTCAATCCTCTTGTGGCCCTCGGTAAAGTCATTTCCGAAGAAGACAAGGTGACCAAGGTATTGAATGCTCTTCCCGCTCATGGTCCGAAAAAGTAATGGTAATCACGGAGGCACAAAATCTTGAGACACTCAAGTTTGACGAGCTTATTGGAAATCTACTAATCTATGAATTCTATCTCAAGGAGAGGAAAAATTCCAAACCATCCATAAATCAATCGGGTATGCAAATTATTCCTAAAGGTCCTGCTTCTTCTTCTAATAATGCATACTATGATAATGATGAGGATGATGAGGAGACGACCGCACTTGTTCGAAAGTTTGCAAAATTTGTGATAAAAAATAAAGCAAGAAAACCAAGATATAATGCTTGCTTCAAATGCGGAAAACCCGGGCACTTCATTGCCGATTGCCCAAAGCTCGATGAAGAGGAGCAAAAGAAAATGAAGCCTTTCACGAAAAAGAAGGCTCTAAATGCGGAGGTCAAAGAAACAACCGATGAGGAAAGAGAAACCGAACATGGTATCATGGCCATAGACGATGAAAATAATGAGGTACGCTCTAATTCTTCTACTTCCTCCATAGTTGATGACTTGCAATGTGATTTTGACGAATTGCAAATTGAGTTTCAAAATTTAATTGTTAAATATAAGAATTTGAAAAAGGAGCATAAGGAGCTTAAGGTTGAAAAAGAAAAATTATTTACATCTTATGAATCTTTAGACAAAGCTCATACTCTTACTCTTGCTAGAGTTCACTCTCTTGAAACCAAAAAGGAATTGCTCACAAAAGATATTGAATGTTTGAAAAATAATATGCATCATTTCAACATAAGCACGGATAAAGTCACAAAAAGTTTAGATGCACAAAGAGGTGAGCATTCCAAATTGGGACTTGGTTATAAGCCATTTCAAAGTGTTTTTAAGAAAAACAACCAAGGTCCAACTTTTGTACGTGCTAGTAATTCTAATACTCCAACATGTTTTTATTGTGGCAAAGTTGGACATTATGCTAATAATTGCAAATTGAGAAATAGCTCTAGACATGTTTGGAGACCCAAAGGTCTCAAGACTAACCCCCATGGACCCCAAAATTATAGGGTACCTAAGTTGTAGGTAATAGGGGCTATAACAACAATGGAAGATTCAAAATGGCTCGTGGACAGTGGATGTTCACGCCATATGACCGGGAGGAGAGAACTTTTTACCAACATCAAGCTCCAAGAAGAGGGTATGGTCATGTTCGGCAATGGCAAAGGAAAAATTCTTGGAAATAGAGAAATTGGTAACTCTTCTTTCTCTCTTAGTAATGTTCTTTTAGTTGAAGGGCTTAAGTTTAATTTGATAAGTGTTAGCCAACTTTGTGATTCAAATTATGATGTTTCCTTTAATAAAGAAAAATGTCTTATACTTAAAAATGGTGAAATTATTTGTGAAGCAAATAGAAAAGGCAATCTTTACAAAATTTGTACAAGTGATTTGGTTAGTCAAAATGTTTCTTGTTTAGTCGCAAATAATGATTTAACTAGTTTATGGCATAGGCAACTTGGACATGTTGGATACAAAAATTTGAAAAATATTTACAAAAATCAACATGTGAAAGGACTACCCAAATTGAATTTCGAAAATCTTGGCTTATGTGACACTTGTCAAAAGAACAAATTAGTTAAAAGTAGTTTTAAGCCCAAAAATGAAATTTCCACAACCAAACCCCTACAATTGCTTCATCTTGATTTGTATGGGGATATTGGTACGGCTAGTCTAAGTGGAAAATATTACACTTTCGTTATTGTCGATGATTTTTCTAGATATACTTGGGCTCTTTTTCTCACCAATAAAAGTGATACCGTTAATGAGTTTGTTAAGTTGTGTAGACTTATTGAGAATGAAAAGAAAGACATTATCAAGTCTATTCGAAGCGATCGAGGTGGAGAATTTGATGGTGAATTTAGAGTATTTTGTGAAACCAAAGGATATGCTCATAATTTTTCGGCTCCAAGGACACCTCAACAAAATGGAGTAGCCGAAAGGAAAAATCGGACATTACAAGAGATGAGCGGTCCATGCTCAATGAATTTTCACTTCCAAAATACTTTTGGGCCGAAGCCGTAAGTACCGCTTGCTATGTCATTAATCGAGTTTATATTCGTCCTAAAATGAATAAAACTCCATATGAGCTATGGAAAGGTAGAACTCCAAATATTAGTTATTTCAAGATATTTGGGTGTAAATGCTTTATTTTGAATACCAAGGACCAATTGGACAAACTTGATCTTAAGGCCGATGAAGGGATATTTATGGGATATTCAACAAAAAGCAAAGCATATCGGGTCTACAATAAGACTAGTGGAGTTGTCGAAGAATCCATTCATGTCAAATTCAATGAAGCTTCAGGTGTTGAAAGAATACCCAATGATGAAAGTGATGAAGAGGATATTATTGAACCAATTGTTCAAGTTGATGTTCAACCTCCTACATCAAATGATCAACCATCCACTTCAAATGGTTCTCAAGAAGATAGAGGTGATATCTCGGATCTTCCCGTTGCATTGAAATTTAAGGGAGATCACCCAAAAGTTCTTATTATTGGTGATCCCCTTGACAAAGTGATGATCCGGAGAAAATTTGCCGAGAAAGCTCTTATTTCTCAAATGGAGCCTAAAAATGCTAAGGAGGCTATTGAGGATGAGGATTGGTTCCTAGAGATGCAAGAGGAGTTGAATCAATTTGAAAGAAATGATGTATGGAAATTGGTACCTTGTCCTCCTTCTCAAACCATAATTGGTACAAAATGGGTATTCCTTTACAAACTTGATGATCAAGGCAACATTGTTCGAAATAAGGCAAGGTTAGTAGCTCAAGGGTATTGTCAAGAAGAAGGTATTGACTATGATGAAACTTTTTCACCCGTAGCACGTTTAGAAGTTATTCGTATTTTACTTGCCTATTCTTGTTTTAAAAATTTCAAACTTTACCAAATGGATGTTAAATTCGCTTTCTTAAATGGTATTATTCAAGAAGAAGTCTATGTAAAACAACCTCCGGGGTTTGAAAATTTTTCTAGGCCTAATGATGTTTATAAACTTAAAAAGGCCTTGTATGGTTTAAAACAAGCACCCTGTGCATGGTATGATAGACTTAGCTCTTTTCTTTTGCAAAATGGTTTTATAAGAGGTAAAGTTGATACAACTCTCTTTGTTTTCGAAAAAGGGCAAGATTATTTACTTGTGCAAATTTATGTTGATGATATTATCTTTGGTGCTACTAATGATTCTTTGTGCAAGACAAGTTTGAGTGGAATGACCAGTGTGAGGCTAGTTTCCAAGAGCTGAAGAAACGACTTACTACAGCTCCAGTCTTAGCCCTTCCAAGGGGAACAGAAAACTTTGTCGTCTACAGTGATGCATCGACGAAAGGACAAGGAGCAGTACTCATGCAGGAAGTAAAGGTCATCGCTTATGCATCACGAAAGCTCAAGCCGTATGAGGCCAATTACCCAAAGCATGACTTGGAATTGGCAGCGATAGTGTTCGCGTTAAAGAAATGGAGGCACTATCTCAACAGAGCAACATTCACGGTTTTCACAGATCACAAGAGTTTGAAGTACCTATTCTCTTATAAAGACCTCAATCTGAGGCAACGGAGATGGATGGAATTAATCGAGGACTATCACTTTGATATTCAATACCATCCCGGGAAAGCTAACGTAGTAGCTGACGCCTTGAGTAGAAAGGTGAGCTTAGCCAGACTTATGATTCGAGAGTGGGAATCATTAGAAGAGTTGAGCAATTGGAATCCGACGAGAACCAATACTCAGATTTCATGTGCTAACATTTCGGTTAAACCCGATCTGCTGAACGAGATCAAGGAAGCACAGGGGACAGATGTGCATCTTCAAAAACTAAAAGAGAAGATACTTAAAAGAGAGAGATCAGAATTCTCGGTGCATAAAGATGGTATTATCAGATTCCGGAATCGAGTTTGTGTACCGAGTGACGAACAGATTAGGAATAGAATCCTAGCAGAGGCACACCGTTCGAAATACACTATACATCCTGGAGGAAACAAGATGTATAAGGACTTGAAACGGAATTATTGGTGGGTAAACTGAAGAACCAAGTAGCGGAGTTCGTTGCGAGATGTTTAACTTGTCAACGAGTAAAAGCAGAACACCAACGACCATCTGGTTTACTACAACCGTTGAGAATTCCCGAGTGGAAATAGGAACACATAACGATGGACTTCCTAACGGATCTACCAGGGACCAGAGGAGGCCATGATTCCATATGGGTAGTCGTAGACCGACTCACAAAATCTGCACATTTTTTACCCATCAAGAAGACAGATAGCTTGCAAAAACTCGCGCAGATTTATATTCGAGAAATCCTTCGACTGCATGGAGTACCAGTCGACATAGTATTAGACAGAGACCCAAGGTTTGTCTCCAGATTTTGGAAGTGCTTGCACGAGGAATTGGGTACCTCGCTAAGTTTCAGCACAACAGCACATCCACAAACTGATGGACAATCTGAGCGAAAGATTCAAACCCTGGAAGATATGTTGCGAGCCTGCACGTTGGATTTCCAAGGAAGTTGGGATTCACACTTACCATTGGCCGAGTTCGCCTACAATAACATCTATCTCGCTACGATTGGGATGGCACCCTACGAGGCACTATATGGGCGGAAATGCAGATCCCCACTGCACTGGGAGATTGATGACCAATGGACTCCAAAAGAGAAACGAAAGTCGCCCTTGATTCCAAAGGTCGACTTAGTTCAGGAGGCCATGGAGAAGGTCAAGCTGATCAAGGAATGGATTCGCATGATACTCGTAGCCGCCAAAAGAGTTACGCGGACAAGAGAAGAAAGGATTTGGAATTGGAAGCCGGAGATGAAGTATTTCTCAGACTCTCACCACGGAAAGAATTGATCAATTCGAAGAAAGGAGGCAAGTTGAGTCCGAGATATATTGGACCTTACAAGATTTTGCAGAGGATCGAGAGGTTAGCCTACCGACTCGAGTTACCAGCACAATATGCAGGAATGCACAATGTATTCCACGTATCGAGATTGAAGAAGTAACAACCAGATCCCGAGCATATCATCACTCGTAATACTCCTTTTCTGATGGAAAATTTATCCTAGACTAAGAAGCAGATCCGGATTATCGACCAGCAGATCCATCAGTTGTGTAAGAGAGAGATTCTGATGGTTAAAGTGGTGTGGCAGAACCACAACCGAGACAAAAACACAATGTGGGAAATGGAAGAAGACATGAGGAATCAGTATCCGGAGTTATTTTGAAGAGAATTTGGGGACCAAATTCTTTTAAGGAATGGAGGATGTGAAGCCCCCGATTTTTCCGACCGTGTAATTGATCATTTTATCGTCTATGTATTTTATCGACTTTTTTGCCGCGTCACTTTGACGGCTAAATATTAATAATAAATATATTTTTGCATTTAATTTTATTTTTATTTATTACTTGTGATCGTAATCATTTAATAATTCTATTTCACATTAATGATCACTTGATTGATCATTATTACTATTTGTGTATTTATTAGTCACCTTAGAATTTTAAGAGACTATTTATTTTAGAGACTTATACCTTATAGAATTAAGAATTTGATTTAGAATAAGTGATCATGAGACTTATAAGTGATCAAGGAAATCACTATTTACTTGGGAGATTGATATTATTCATCTATTATCATCAATTTTGGGACAAAAAAATATGGAAATACCCTAAATACCCCTATAGTGGACCGCAATAGTGAAATTTTTGGGGTAGAAATATCTTCCAACTCTTGTACACATACACCTTATGTTATTCATCTTGTGTATAATTACACCATTAATTCAAACATTATACATATTATCTTATACCTCAATTTTTAATTATATTTTTCCCCAACTTATTCTATTCTTACAAACATTCCCCTCTTTTTCCCCAACACCCCATTTTTGCCCATACCTTTGACTTCCCTTTTGTCTCCATGCAAGAGACAAATTACAAGACATGAAAATTGAACAAAATTCCCCTCACCCTCTCTCTCATGTGGACGGCCATATGGCCATTTTTACAAAAACATTTGTTAAAAATTTCATCCAACAAATTTTAATCTTCAAGAAAATTCTCTTCCTTCTCTCTAAACATTCTCCTCCTTCTCTCTACAATTCCTTCACATCTTCAAATCTTCAAGAACACATCCTTCACATCTTCAAACATTCCTTCATATCTTCAAGCACACATCCTTCATATCTTCAAACATTCTTCTTATCTTCAGGAACACATTCTTCATATCATCAAACACTTCCTCTTACTTCAAACACTTAACCAAAAACACAAACATTCTTCATACTTCTTCATAAATTTCGAACCCCCCTCTCGCAATGGTATGAAATTTTGTTCTTCAATTCAACTTGATATCCTACAACTCATCACCTTCTCTTCTTAACTTAAGTTCAATTTTGATTTTTGGAGGTACACATTAAAGACTACATAAGGACATGCAAGCATTGTGGTCACCTTAGAAGACCTTGAAGAGAAATTGTTGGAGAATTTGGACTATAAGGTAAGATTTGGACACTAGTCCCCTTTTCCCCCTTTCTTCCTATTTTCTTCAAATTTTAACACCCATTTTTCATTTTTGAGAAATAGGGGCTGACCTTCAGTGGTTTTGAGGGTGAGGCAAAAATTCCAACTTTGAAGCTTCTACTAGTTCCATTTCATCTACTACACAAGGTAAAATGTAGTATTTCCAATTTTCTCACCTTCTTCTTTTTCTCCTTAATTTTTCATTCATTTCTCTAACTCTTAATTTTGGTATTTCTTGACTTAGGGGCTGACCTAAGTGACTTCACAATCAAGTTGTGAATTTTATCCTTTTATTTCACAACTATCCAATTTTAAGGTGGGCGGAAAAATCTTTCCAACTTCTAGGTGTTTTTCTCAAATGCATGTAGTATTTTGTTATTGAGCACTTGAGATATATATATATATATATATATATATATATATATATATATATATTGCATGTTAAATTCTTGTATCAAGCTATGAAAATTCTCAAGTGTTGCTCAAAGTGTCGCTTCGGGAAACATGGGTATTGAAAATCTTAAAAACCCGTAGGTTCCCAATTTTAAAGGAATTCCTGCCAAGATGACGGATCCTGCCGTAGGTGCCTCTACATGAGCTTCGGGTAACCAAATATGAACTGGTACCATAGGCACTTTGATGGCGAAAGAGGCGAAAGAAGCAATCCATAGAAAGATTTGGCTATTTATTAAAATTTAGGTGCATGCACGTACACTTTATTGTTGTATTTGATGAATTCTTGTATGAAATAGACATGCATGTGTATGATCCTTGAAATATATATTTTTTATGACTTATAACCTAGAAAAGTCGAGTATAATTGATTAAATTTCAATTTTTGGACTTAAAATGCAAAAATGGAAAGTTGGCGGACTTAATTGCAAGAAAATAAAACTTAAGGGACCCCTCTACAATTTTCGAAATTTTGGGACTGTAATCAGGTCCAAAAGTGATGTTTGGACATTTTAATAAAGTATTAAGAGTTTTAAGATAAATAAAATCAACCTTTAAAAGCCCAAGGACTAGACTGTAAAATTTTAGAAGTTTAAGGGCTACATTGCAATTTTCGAAACTGTACCAGACCCTAATTTTAAAATTTTTAAATCTTAATGGACTGGAAATAATATATTTTAAATGTATTCCAAAAATCCAAGTGTTTAGAGCTTGGAAAGTAATTTTTTAAAAATTGAGGGACCAAATTGTAAAAGATTAAACTTGATGACCCAAATGAAATTTCCAAGACTTATACAGTCCATATACCTGGAAATACTAATTTAACTATAACTTAATAATATTTTGGACTCAAGATTCAAATTTCATAACAATTGGACCCCTAAAAGCCTTAAAGACAATTATTTCAAAATGGGACACAAATGAGATTTTCAAAAGTTATGGGATCTATACTTATTTATTTTGAAAACAATTTTGTTCCAATATCCCACTGACCTTAGTGACATTTTTCAACTGGAATCACATCAAAAGCCCTTCCATTTTGTGAGTTCCAATTATTTTAAACTTAGGGCCCGTAATGACAATTTTAACAAATTTGGGTCCAATGTGAGAATTTTATAAAACCCGACCTCAAAACTTTAAAAATATGAATCTATGAACAATTTAGAGAATTTAGGAACTGACCTCATAATATTTCAAGGTCAGGACATTATTTATTTAATTTTTAACCCCAAAGGTATTGATTTTTACAAAACGGGGCTAATTGTAAATTTTCTTTTAACAAGGACCTAACTCAAATTATTTTTCTTTTAATGAAACAGCCCTGGACCCTCTGACTTTAATAATTATTTCAAATATTTTATTTTCTCAAAAATCCCTTGACTTATCAGATCGTCTTGACCGATTAATACCCGATCACGTGGTGACTTCCTCGTCTTGCGATTTCGAATCTATAACGGGACTTATATTCCACCTAATCTTTCAAGATATCGAAGATTCCTTATCCTCTCGATAATTATTTTCACCCAAATAACTCCACCAATGCCATAATTGCCACTCACAATTTTCGAAAATTTTCCTGAATTGCTTCCCTGAATCAATAATACTCGACTGCTTGGTTGACAACCTGAACTTGTATTTACTTTCCTGCCTGAGTCAACTTGGTGTGTCGAGCTCACAGTCGGAATGGATACGTCGGGGATGGAACCGGACAGCTCGGCTACTATTCCACTCTTCCGGCCCCATCGTCCTAATCCCACAACTGAGGGACGGAGTTTGTCCAAGGGAAACGGGTCGTAGTACTTGTGGTATAATCATGATTATGACAATTCGGGCCTAGCTAGCTCTACTGTGGATTTGTCTTTGCCTATGGAGCGATAAGGTGACAGGTCTTGGACCATCTTTCTCGGGGACTTACAAGAAAGAAGGAAGGAATCGATGTCTGATCCACACGATTCTGGAATTAATCAGACCCATTTGGTTGGCCCTACAAATCCGTACGCAACTGCTACTTGTATTGCATTAGTTGGCGCTACAAATCTGTATGCAACCCTTACTTGTCTTGCATAGTATTGGCGCTACAAATCCATACGCAATCCTACATGTCTTGCCTGAATCCTGTGTGACCACGAACTGGTTCTTAAAATGTATAAGTATATTACTTAAATATAATTATCATGACGCTTGTGGACTGTGTGTGAAATCATGCATCATATCTCACGCGTTTTCATACAACTGTTTTTCTCGCATTAACTATATATATTGCCACACTTGCACACGATCACCCCATCCACAGAGATTTCTGTCTCATCCCCTCCTGTTTTCTAACCTTTAGATGAGGACTATGTTGAAGATGTCGAACCGGCCACAGATTGAATACCCTCGCCCCGCCTATCGAACTTACATCCTTTTTGTTAGGAATTTTATTGTTTAGATTTTGATGAATGCCATGTAAAACTTAGAATAGAAAGTTGGCACCCCAATTCTTGTTGTAAAATGTATTGTAACAATTAGAGCTGGTCAAGCTCAGTTAAGTCGGCTACGCCTTAACATGCAATAAGACAATCAAGACTGAAGGAAGACTTGACTGAGAGACAAACAGTATGGCAAAGAAGAGTAGACAGAACTCTATCGGAAAAGCAAATGAGATGCAACAGTGGAGAATCGGTCAAGTCAACTCAAGAAAAGCCAAGTCTCAAGTTGAAGTGACAGAAGAGTCATCCAATAATTGGAAGTGACTCTAAGTCACCTGGGAAAGCAAGGAAATGCACAAGTCGAGATAATCAGAAAAGAACCGTTGCACGAGAAATCAAGAGATTTACTTAAACAAGTAATATCTCCATACCACCTTTCTTGGAGTGCTCGATCCCAAGCGTGCAAAAGGAATGAACCAATGGGAAGCACTACACCGTGTCGAACTCAAAAAAGGTGAAAAAACAATTCATACGAGGAAATGGCAATTCCAAGGATCGCAAGCCAACGATCGCAAAGTGACTTTCAAAAATAAGCCTATCTCTTCAACGGGCAAATTTTTGAAAGTTCACTATAAAAGGCCGAGGAGTTTGTTTGAGATAAAGAGATGACACAGTGAGATATACAAGCATATTGAAATATTCTCAATCCTCAAGCCTACATTACGAAGTACATCAATCCAACACTCACCTGTGAAGGAAAGAGAACTTCAATCGCTTGAAGAGAGAAACTTTTGAAAACAAGGGGTCTACATTCCGGGAAGGATTGTAGAAAGGTTCAAGGCAACCAAGTCTTAAGCTTTTGGAGGGCTTCGTGATCAAATCCTAAAAGCTTGAGCAAGTGAGTCAGTAGTAACAAGGCAAATGCTGCCCAATGAAGAAGCCGAGTCGACGAGAAGCCACCGAGTGATCAAGGCGTCTCGATCGAGTCCCTAAGGATCAAGTCGGCCGTTGTGATCAAGACTTGTATCCGGACTGTACCACTTTGTAAACTGATCATTACTTAGTGGATTCCTCCGGGAGTTGGAGAAGAGAGGAGTAGAAGAATTACCCCATCTTCGAACCTCTATAAAAACTTTACTTGTGTCATTTACATTTCAAAGATTTAAATTCCTCGCACTTTTAACTCGCTTATATCTCACGATAAATTTGCTATCCATTTGATAAAATTATAAGTACTAAATGAAGCTCTAAAATCTTGCTTAATCAAACATAAGGGTGTTAAGTCTTCCAATAAAATAAAACCACAGTTGAGTTAAATTATAGCCAACAAATTGAGTTACTCCATCAACAACTCACCGAGTGAGTCTTTGAGAGATTAACTCTCTTGGTGACTAATTCGACCGTCCATCAAGGACACGGTGTGTAGAATCAACTCGTAGATTTAAAAGGACTAAATCGAAAATTTGGTAAGGTTTATTCAACCCCCTTCTAAACCTTACACTTACACCCCTTGGGACCTACAAGTGGTATCGGGCGGTTGGTTCATTGAACCCTCCGCACTGATTCTTGAACTAGATCTCCAACCTTTTCAAAGTCTCTTTAGTACTTAAATTTTCAAAACTCTTTTTATCATTAAAAGTCATTATCATGGAAGCAAATTTGACACGCATCCCTATGTTCACTATTGAAGAATTTGATGATTGGAAAATTCGTATGCGAGCTCATCTATCAAAGATTTACATGATGAGATGTGGATAGTGATAGAAGATGGGCCTCTGCAAATATTAAAGGTGAACACAAACAGTCTGCAAAAGAGTTGCAAACAAGGAGAAGAAGATCTGTCGCTCCTAGACCCGAGTCATGGTTGAAAAACCAAGAACTGAATGGACAAATGATGACAAAAAGATACAACCTGACAATGTAGCCAAGGACATTCTTTACAAAACCTTGACAAAGCCATGTTCAACAAAGTCAAATCTTGCAAAACGGCTAAGGAAATCAGGACAAGTTGACATTGATTTGTGAAGGCTCGAGCAAATCAAAGGAAACAAATTATCGATGGTCTGTACAAAAATTTGAAAACTTCAAAATGATCTCGGAGAGAACCTGGATCAACTGGATGCTCGATTCACGAAATCACAAATGAGTCAGTACACACTTGGAAAGGAATATACACAGAAGAAAATGTGTATGAAGATCCTAAAAGTCTTCGGTGAATGGGAAATGAAGGTCATGGCACTCCAGACATTCCATGGACCTATCAAAGACATCCAACCATGAACTATTCTCGGACCTCAAAGCCTACAAGTTTGAGCTGAGAAGAAAAGACCAGGAAGAGACAAATGTACCCAAAACAATTTGCTCTAATTGTTAAAGAAGGGAAGAGAGCTGAGGTCAAAGAAGTCATCGACCCGGAAGAAATAGCCCGATGGTTAAAAGATTCAACAAGTTCTTTAATAAGAACTACAAGAAAGGAAAGGGTGAATCTTCCCGAGGAAGACACTCGCTCCCTCCAAATCAAGGGAAGACAAAGCCAACCAAGAGAACAGATCGTCAAAAAGTTGAGTATCAAAGGGTGACAACTCAAGAATGGAAAGAGCTGATCAAAAGGCTGAATATCTATGTTGGAACTCAGATAACCAGTCACTATGCCATTGATCGCTCATATCCTGTAGTGAGCAAGTACAGGGATGAAGAAGAAAGAAAGGTCTTGAGAGAAAGAAGACAAGAAAAGAAAAAGGCAATGATGGCTGCAGAGATCACGAGACAAATAAGTCAAGAGAGACAGGCCGATTGAGAGCGTGAAGTGACTACTCAAGTGACTCGAAGAAGAAGCCCGATCGCTTGATGGCCAAAGAACAAGATCAAGAAGATGAGGTACAATCTAACTCAACAAACTCGGACACTAGTGATAGTGACGTGACACACACACTTCATCACCTCTTTTGATCTTTATGATTCATTAGGCAAAATGATGAAAGATTTTGAACACATTAAATCCTCACACACACTATTGAATGAGGAAAACAGCTACTCAAAAGTCAAAACTCAAAGCCGACTAAGGAGCCGAGTACTCTAAGTCAAATAGCCGTTGAAAATGAAAGTTTAAAGGCAGAAAATGCTAAATTAGTAGCAGAGATTGCTTTGCTATAGAAAAGAGGAGAATGACCTCAAGAATGTTATTGCCTCATTCACTAAGGCATCTAAATCATTGGATGATCTTATTATGAGTCAAAGAGAATGTGGAGACAAGATGTGCTTAGGATTTAATTCCTCTCGTGCCATGTCAAACCTCAAGAGTAATTTTGGAAAAAGAATCTTCAAGTCATGAAGAATCAAAAAATCCAAAACTCTAAATGTTGCACACACATTCACTCCAAAGCACAATACTAAGCAAACTGGTCTTGGTTACAAAGGAAAAGGAAAACAAATTGACGATTGAGAGTCTTTGAAAGGATGAGAGAAGAGATTCACCGAGTCCTCAAAGAACTCCAAATAGAAAATACTCTGTAAAAAAGAAGCGAGCTAAAACATCCCGTAAAACCCATAAAAGAAATACATATGATGGGAATGGTAGAAAATATCCAAGCCAAGTGATTGGAATAGTGTAAATCATCGGCGACGGACTTATGGAATATAAGCCCCGGATGGCAAAGGCCTAGAACTCAAAGAAAGACCATTCCAAAAGTATAAGAGCTTTCATCAAACACATATACACCCGAGGCACTACACGCAAAAAACACCACAATTACCCAAGGAAGGCAATTGCTAAACCACATATGCAGGCATACGACAAAAGAGACAATTTGTATGAACCTAGAATCCCCAAGCAATTTGCCGAGGATTAATTATGATTATGGCACGATAGATGGCAACCCCTTAGAGTCAAATCATTTGGCTATAGGTTGGTTGGATCATCTTACAATTCTAACCCCTCAGACCTGACAAGTATGGGTACCTAAAACTTAAATTCCTTGATTGCGGGTTCAAGAACAGTGAAAGTGCCAAGGAACCTGGTACATGGATAGTGGTACATTCAAGACATATGACAGAAATAAGAGAAATCACAAAATTCAAGGAAGTCAAAGGAGCAAAAGTCATATTTGGAGGAAATGAAGCTCCTGGTGAAATAAGAGGCATTGGATCCATCAAGAGGAATGGATTAGAAATCACGAGATGTTGCATATGTTGAAGGACTCAACTTCAACTTATCGAAGATCGATCGACTCTATGACAAGGGCTACAATGTTGGATTTAACATGGGTATGTGCCAAATCAAAGATATTGAATCAAATGAAGTGACCGCAATGATGTAGACAAAAAATATGTATGTAGTGGATTGGTCAACCGCAACACCCAAAGACATGTCTACTAGCAAAAAGCACAAATTGAATCAAGTTGGGCCGGCACAAAAAAGCTGAGTCACCGAACTTCAAAACAATTAACAAGGCGGCAAGAAGTCATCTTGTAGAAGGACTTCCAGGACTCGATATACAAAAAGGAGAGTATATGTGATGCATGTCGAAGGAAAGCAAATCAAGTCGTCATTCAAAGAAAAGACATGCCCATCCTCAACAAGAATATTGCATCTACTTCATATGGATCTATTTGGCCCAAAGGGAACCAAAAAGATAAGTGGAAAGAAATACACCTTGGTGGTAGTAGATGACTACTCAAGATATACATGGACAATATTCATGTGCAAGAAGAAAGAAACTCTACAAAAACTACCACAAAATGTGATGAAGAGGATTCAAAATGAGAAGAGTCAAACCATTATCAAAATAAGATCGATAGAAGGAACCGAGTTTGTCAATGGAATAATAACTCGATGATTGTATTGAGAATGGTATTGGTCATGAACTATCGCCAGCAAGGACTCCACAAAGAATGGAGTTGCGAGAGAAGAAAGAACTCTCAAAGAAGCGGAAGGACCATGTTAGGTAAGCGGGGTTACAAAAGATTTTGGGCTGAAGCAATCAACACAAACTTGCTACACCCAAAACAGATGTATGATAAAAACAAACCGACAAAGACTCCCTATGAGATCCGGGATCGAAGAAAACCAAATGTTTCATATTTCGAATATTTGGATGTAAATGCTTCATCGACAACAATGGCAAAGACAACCTAAAGGCTTTTGATGCTAAAGGCGATGAAGGTATCTTCTTGATACTCACCAAAGCAAAGCCTACGAGAATACTCAACAAAAGAACTATGGTTACGAAGAATCCATTCATGTAGTATTCGATGAGCAAAATGTAAATGGAGAAGACATTGAAGAGTTAGGCGATAAGTCAATCATTCAACCATACGAAGAAGTCCCTATCTTTGTCAAGTCAAGTGGAATTATCAATTCGAGAAGAAGATGAGATAGTGAATCTCAAAAACAAAGAGAAAATTTGCGGCTAAGTGATTACGAGAGAGAGCGACCACAAAGAACACAAACAAGTCGAAGTCGATCGAATCCAAACCTAACTCACTCCAACTCGATGTAAGATGGCCGAGAGACCATCCACGAAACTTGTCATTGGAGATATAAGAGAAGGTGTCAAGACAAGATCCGAACTCAACAAGAAGCAATGTTCACATGCTTCATCTCAAAATAGAGCCAAAAGATGTGTCACAAGCATTGGATGACACACATTGGATTCAAGCTATGCAAGAAGAGCTGAATCGCTTTGAAAGGAACAAAGTGTGGGAATTTGTGCAAAGACCCATACATCAAAATGTTATTGGCACCAAATGGGTATTCAGAAATAAAATGAACGATGAAGGCTTTGTGGTAAGAAACAAAGCAAGATTGGTAGCCAAAGGATATTGCCAAGAAGAAGGGATAGATTTTGATGAAACATTTGCCCTCGTAGCAAGATTGGAAGCTATAAGGATGTTTCTTGCCTATGCACTCACAAGAATTTCATTGTATATCAAATGGATGTAAAAAGTGCATTCCTAAATGGTTTATTGGAAGAAGAAGTGTATGTTGAACAACCTCCAGGATTTGAGCAGAAGACTCTTGGAGACAAGGTATACAAACTCAAGAAAGCCCCGTATGGATTGAAACAGGCACCTAGAGCATGGTATGATACCTGTCACAATTCCTAATCGAAAATGGATTCACAAAAGGAAAAGTAGATAGAACACTTTTCGAAATTCAAGAAAAAAGAAGAGTATCTTTGCTTGTTCAAATATATGTGGATGGCATCATTTTGGATCCACTAACAAAGAGTCATGTGTGAAAAATTTTCAAACCTCATGCAAAGTAAATTTGAAATGAGCATGATGGGAGAGTGACATTCTTCCTTGGACTTCAAGTGAAACAAATGAAGGATGGAACCTTCATAAGTCAAACAAAATACACCGGAGATTTAATGAAGAAGTTTGGTATGGAGGAGAAGTCTTCAAAAATACCAATGAACACATCAAAAATGGACATGGATGCGGATGGCAAGCACAGATCAAACAAGATCTGAGCACTTATTGGATCATTGCTCTATCTCACAAAAATAGCGAGCGGACATCACTTTTGCTTTGTAGGTGTATGTGCAAGATTTCAATCTGCTCCAAAAGAGAGCCATATGACAAAGAATAAGAGAATATTGAGATACTTGAAAGGAAGCCAAGAAGTAGGCCTATGGTATCCAAAGGAAGGTGGATTCAAGCTAATTGGCTATTGATTCGACTATCTTTGGATGCGAGTGGACAGAAAGAGCACTTCGGCACATGTCAAATGCTAGGAAATGCAGACTAATTTCTGGTTTAGCAAGAAGCGAAAACTCAATAGCCACCTCTAAAATGAGGGAATACATAGGCATGGGCAAACAATGTTGTGCCCAAGTCCTATGGATGAGACAAAGAGAGAGATTATGAAGTTGAAGAAAAAGAAATTCCAATCATGTGTGATAACACAAGTGCAATTTGCAATCACCCAAAATCCTGTGTTGCACTCAAGAACAAAACATATCGATGTCAGATATCACTTCATAAGAGATCATGTTGAAAAGAAGGACATCATCCTGGAATATATCTCAACTGATAAACAACTAGCTGACATCTTCACAAAACCATTATGTGAGTCAAGATTTGAAGAACTCAAGCATGAGTTGGGGCTAATTGAGCTGAGCTGACACTCAGACAAATCAAAGAAGAGAAATGGAACAGAAAAAGGGGAGAAAAAGAGCTGAAAACAGAAATCAGCTCAGTAAATCAGCTGTATCGGAAAGACAGCTACACCGAGTCAGCTGATAGCTGAGTCGCTAAGAGAACTGTGAGAAGTAGAGTTAAATCAGCTAAGAGATAAGCTGAATAACTTATGAGCAAAGTGACAAAAACGCAGTCGTTTTGACTAAGCGGGAATGTTTTAAGGAACACGTCAGCATAATGATGATGTGTACAGACATAAAGCTGCACACCAAGCTTATGATTGGATATAAATGCTGCCGCATTAAATACGAGACATGAAATGCTCAATAGGCGTGCGAAATCCAAGCCGTTGATTTCGATCACAATTCAAAAACCGCCTGCACGTCCTTTCATAAACCATATTTAAACCATTTTCGTCCGTTTCTCTCTCACACTTCTAAAAATGTTCATCTCTTTCTCTCAAAAGGCAAAGGCAAAATACTCTCGAAACCCTATCAACCTTCAAATCAATTTCTGAGTTTTTCCTTGATATAATCCTGAGAAATGGCACCAACTTATGACTTTACCAAGTTAGGAAAGCAAATCCACACCGGTTCGACGGTGGATTTCGACGGAATGGTGAAGCAGGGGTCCGATGACACCCTAGTGAAGAAAATCGCTGAGAAGTTGGAAACGTCCGGACTAAAACCGTTTCTAACGCTAGAATATCCGATGACCTATGTGGAGGAGGTCGCACAATTCTACGTGAATGCTGAGATTCACGATGAAGGAATCAAGTCATCTGTTCACGGAAAGCAGCTGACTATCACTGCCAAGGATTTGGCTGAATATTGCTCACTACCAGCAGAAGGAGCATCTGAGATTAAAGAAGCTGATGTAAACTTGGCTGACGCATGGAAAGAAATAGCCAAGTCCGACTTTGCTGATAAAATAATATACACAGCAAACAAGAGACTGCTGAAGGAGGATTATCACAAATTGTTGGACATAGTTGCCAAATGTATCGACATCAAATTTGGCAGCTTTGACCAACTGTCAAAGGCAAAGCTGATTGTAATGGCTGCAATCATCGAAGAAAAGAAGATAAACTGGGCTGAGTTTGTCTACAGCAGACTCTGCCAGAACGTGGGGAACAAGTCCTTCAAAGAAGATGGCACATTTGGAGGATCCCTGGGATATGGCCTGGTGATTGGCCGGCTATTGGAGGTGAAAGGAGTCCCTCTTAGGCATGGGAAGGCTTTCCATGTTAACAAGAGGATGTTCAGAGCTAACCTCTCTGGCGCTCAGAAGCGAGCTTACGCCAAGAGAGCTGACACCAGTGAGGGGGAATCAGCTGACCCCGAAGATACAATTGCTTCCTCTCCACCAAGAAGAAAGCCCCTGCAGTACTAAGAAGATCACTGCCCTGCGCAAAAAAGAAAACCAAACATGCTCCCGCCCGCAGCCAGGAGTCACCGCCCCAGCCAGTGTGTCTCCGCCCCGCAGCAGGCCGTCGAGAAGGACTCACAAATACCTTCTCCGATCGTCAAAAGGAGGAGAACCGACAAGCCAAGACGGCCAGCTCCTCGAAACAAACACCAAAGACATGCCCCCGGCCGCCCAAGACTCGAGGACACCGTCTCTCGAACTGAAATCCCTCGGTACAAACTAGAGACGAAGAAGACTTGTCAAGCAGTCCGAACAGAGAAACCACTGAGTCGGTTTACTCATTGCTAGCACAAATATCGGAGACTCATCGGAGAAGTAGAGTCTCCGATGTAGTTGATGAAACAAACAAGTCTCATGTCAAGGCGATCAGAGAGGCAACCCAAGACACAACTAGTCTCACACAAGAAAAAGAAGAACTCCGCGGCGGATAGTGATGTAATGATCCTATCTCCACCTTACCCGACATCCAAAATCGTCAACGTGAGTGGAGGAAATGGAAGTTGAGTAAGTCAAGGGAACAGATTCCAACGGCCGAGTTCATAGAAGAAGAAGAGGAACTAAAATTTCCTTGGATTAACTCTTTGTGCTCCCACTGGATGAAGACAATCGCACGTAAATCCCGCAGATCTACAAGGACAAGGAGAGAGAAAAACAAGCCGAAGAAGCCGAAGCACGTGAGAAGGCAAGCATCCGCCCCATCTCCCGGCACCACGTAACACACACATCCTCTCCTTGATGTCTTCTCTCCGACGATGACGAGGAACCGCAGAATGCCGCCGCCACGTAAGAGTTGCAAATGCAGCAAGCATTGCACGAATCAAGAATCCTTCACGAGCAAAGATTAATGGAGGGACCAGGAGAGTCCTCGAACACACTGAAATCGATCCAATGGGAGTGGTTCAAAGAAAATAGCCACTCGTTGTTGCTTGCTACCACTTCCCCACTCACTCGGAAAAGAAGGCATAAGGGAGATGGCGATGAAACCGGATAGTGGGGACCCCAATCGAGCCAACCCCTATTGAAGGTGTGCTACCACCGCCCCAACGGCTAAGCAATCAATCGAAACAATGAGCTTGGAGACGAGTGACCCCATTCCAAGTCACTCACCGGTGCGCCGGTGAGGGGAAACTCCCACCACTACAAAGGTCGGAGGATGTCGCAGATGACTCCACAAAGAATGTAGGAGGCGAAGAGAGAAAATTCAAACACAAGAAGAACAAAAGTTGCCATCAACGAAGCTCGAGGCGATTGAGATCGTCTCACCAGGTGCCAACCGCTCTGAAGGCTAATGACGCCGCTGATGCGATCGAGGCACGAGAAGAATGTACTCGAGTTAACACTGGCGATGAAAGTGCAATCCATGGGGTTGAGACTCCAATGGATGCCATCAGTAGAAGACCCTAAGACAAAATGACACTGCCGAAAGGAGGACCAAGCCTCGCAGCCAGAGAGACCGCCGAGGAAATGAAGGCCCACGGGAGGTTGAGACTTCCCGGTAAAGCAAACAAGTAGATAACATCCCTCCCGTATCATCGACCCATCCGAGAAGGAGATCAGCACTTCATGATTCCCAGGACAACCCGATGTCACTTTTCCTCGGGATCGGGCGAAGAAGAAGGCCGAGTCATCCCCATGACAAATCCAAAAGACTCACCATGCGGATGTTCCAAGCACGAGCAAGTCCGATCCCAAGACTACTCGTCAAACCTTTAATTTTGATGATGAGCCACCAATGGAAATCTCATCATCGTCCGATGACGCTCGATAAGGCCGAGGACCGCCATCAAATGGAGAAATCACCGAGACCAACGAAGGCCGTAAGACAAATGAGGCTCAAGCAGCGGGTCTACTTCACAACAAATGTAACCCACCAACAAGAGACCACCGCCTCGGGCTCCTCAAGTCAGCAGCAGATCGATTCCCAAAAGAACTTCACGCGCACCGCTCATCATCGAATGCATCCCGATTGGCCGTGATGAATCTTTTGTAGAATCTTTCCCTTTCTCACTAAGAGATACGAACTCCACGAAGAGTCGAAACGAACAAGCACGCTATTACAATCCGGCTCTGTTCTTCCATCGACACCATCGTTCGGTGATTATGACTATGATCTTTGTATGGCCATCACCGCAAATGTGAAATCACCAAGTTCGAGAAGTGTTCAAGGCACTCTTTCTTTGAGGTTGAAAGGATGGAGAGGCATCGTGCCTCTTTGGACATGCGATCGACAACAAGAGATGCCACCCTTACAAAATGATTTAAGAGGCATAACAATTCGGATAAGGGAATGGTGGCAACAAAGAAGAAACAATGCGTGTGGAACAATTGAGATACTTGCATACAATTGTTCAACAAGTCATGTGGAGAGTCGAAAATGCCGATGCAAAACGAAGCCGAGAGAACACATTGAGCATATGCATGAAGCTCACACCGCCGAGATCAAGTCGCTGCGTGAGCAAAATACAAATGATCTACAAAGCGTTTGGAAGAACACATGACAAGAAAATTCACCTTCTCATGGCCGAGATGAAGCCGATTTCAGAGAATCCAACGCTACTCGACCTGAATTCGTCCGCATACAACGCAGCAGACTTGAAGCGTAACTCAACCATCGGAAGACTCGACTTCATGCTTGCCAAAGATGTTCCCCGGGGTTCCTCTCGTCCTTTGATGATGCCAAAAAGGGGAAGAGGAATACCTTAAAGCAAAGAAAATCAAGCCGAAAAGAAAGGAGCAAAATGAGAAGGAAAATCACCGAGGAAGTCTTGAAACAAAAAGAAAGCTTGTTGAGGGGAAGGATCAACAGATGTGACATTGATGATTGCACAAACCCCCAACAAGGTCCTCACACGGTGACATTATAAGCGAAAACTCCTCCGTGACTCTGCCACTCCAACACTCTGTCAGATCTATGGCTGAAAATAGAAAATCAATTGAAGCGGGGATGAAGGAAGTGGAAGGAAGAATGGATGCCAGGGTGATGAACATCTTGAAAGAACACGGAGGCATTCCAAGAGACAAAGACACCTATGCCATCTCGGATGTCGGGACAGAGCCACGATCGGTCGATGAATTTAAAACGCTCGAGTCCGAGGGATACTTTGCAAATATGTCTATGGCTCAAGCTTGGACATGTATCTTTGGGAAAAGGGTCTCACATTATGTGAAGAAGGCGACAGCAACAGAGACAACCGCAATCACTCTGCTTGTCACTCCGCCGGGTCACTCACTCGAAAGAAGAAGACCCCAAAGATTCAAGATACGCCCGGGTAGAGGAAGAAGCGAAGAGTGGAGGAAGAAGCTTGCACCTGGGCTCTGCCCAAGAATATTGAATACGTAGATCCGGGAAGAAAGGAGGGATCTACTTGGGGCTTGACCAAGTGGCAAATTTGAAAGTGGCTAAAACTAACGCCGAGTATGCAAAAAGAATAGAAGAAGAAAACAAGAGACAAACTCACTATGGCGGGAGAGACAGAAAGAATAAGAAAAGATGAAGCTGCCAGAAAGCATATGAGAAGAAAAAGAAGGCAAAATGACGACGAGAAAAAGAGAAGAAGAGAAGAAGATGTTGAACAAGATGAAAGAAGGAGACAATGAAGGAGATGAAGTGTTGCTTTGTCAACCCTTCGTGTATTTTATTATGTAAATACATACAAGTAAGTCTTCTTAATAAAGGTATAAATTCTTTATTTTTTTTGTGAAGACAAATATGTGCTCGATACACCTTGTAAAAACAGATTGTGTAAAAGAACAAGAATGATATGATCAATAAATAGATCTATTCTCAAGCACATACATTCCATGTCAATACACTATCTGATGTATCTTTCTTTGTTTGCATTTTTGAATGATTTAAGTTTTGCATCATCAAAAAGGGGGAAATTGTTAGGAATTTTATTGTTTAGATTTTGATGAATGCCATGTAAAACTTAGAATAGAAAGTTGGCACCCCAATTCTTCTTTGAAATGTATTGTAACAATTAGAGCCGGTCAAGCTGAGTTAAGTCGGCTACGCCTTAACATGCAAGAAGACAAATCAAGACTGAAGGAAGACTTGACTGAGACAATTTGAGTATGGCAAAGAAGAGTAGACAGAACTCTATCGAAAAGCAAATGAGATGCACTGAAAGTGGAGCATCACCAAGTCAACTCAAGAAAAGCCAAGTCTCAAGTTGAAGTGACAAAGAGTCATCCAATAATTGGAAGTCGACTCTAAGTCACCTGGGGAAAGCAAGGAAATGCAACAAGTCGAGATAATCGAAAGAATCAGTTGCCGCAAATCAAGAGATTTACTTAAACAAGTAATATCTCCATACCACCTTTCTTGGAGTGCTCGGTCCCAAGCATGCAAAAGAATGAACCAATGGGAAGCACTACACCGTGTCGAACTCAAAAGGTGAAAGAACAATTCATACGAGGAAATGGCAATTCCAAGGATCGCAAGCAAGCCCGACGCGCAAAGTGACTTTCAAAATAAGCCTATCTCTTTCAACGGGCAAATTTTTTGAAAGTTCACTATAAAAGGCCGAGGAGTTTGTTTGAGATAAAGAGATGACACACACGTGAGATATACAAGCATATTAGAAAAATCAAATATTCTCAATCCTCAAGCCTACATTACTAAGTACATCAATCCAACACTCACCCGTGAAGGAAAGAGAACTTCAATCGCTTGAAGAGGAAACTTTTGAAAACAAGGGGTCTACATTCCAGAAGGATTGTAGAAAGGTTCAAGGTCAACCAAGTCTTAAGCTTTTGGAGGGCTTCGTGATCAAATCATAAAAGCTTGAGCAAGTGAGTAGTAACAAAGCGCAAACGCCTGTGGAAGAAGCCGAGTCGTTTGAGAAGCCACCGAGTGATCAAGGCGTCTCGGTCGAGTCCCTAAGGATCAAGTCGGCCGTTGTGATCAAGACTTGTATCGGGATCATTACCACTTTGTAAACCGATCATTACTTAGTGGATTCCTCCAAGAGTAGGAGAAGAGAGGAGTAGAAGAATTACCCCATCTTCGAACCTCTATAAAAACTTTATGTGTCATTTACATTTCAAAGATTTAAATTCCCGCACTTTTAATCGCTTATATCTGTGATAAATTTGCTATCCATTTGATAAAATTATAAGTACTAAATCAAGCTCTAAAATCTTGCTTAATCAAACATAAGGGTGTTAAGTCTTCCACAAAATAAAAAACCACATTGAGTTAAATTATAGCCAACAAATGAGTTACTCCATCAACAACTCACCGAAATCATTTGAGAGATTAACTCTACCGAGTGACTAATTCGATCGTCCATCAAGGACACAACATGTGTAGAATCAACTCAGAGATTTAAAAGGACTAAATCGAAAATTTGGTAAGGTTTATTCAACCCCCCCCTTCTAAACCTTACACTTACACCCCTTGGGACCTACACTTTTTCTGATGATTGTACTTATTTCATGTACTTATGCTGATGTTGGACTCCCTTTTATCCTGCTACTTTTTTCTCTCTTTGACTGTAATTTAAGGGCGTATGATCCTTTGACATTTAAGATTTGGATATTGTGTACTTTACGTTTTAGTTTTGGCCTGTAAACTTATTCAGGTTATTATGTCGGATGTATTTGGATCTTGTTAGACTTTAAGTTGTAATTCGTACTTATGTTTATTTTTATTTCCGCTGCTTTAGACTATGTTTCACTGGGGATTATTGTATCATTTGTCTAGACTGTTGGGTTTATTTCTGTTTAAGTGGTTGATTGTCGTCGCGTCCCGTCTAGGGCGTGAGATCATCCATTCTTCATAATTATATAAAATTATATTTAAGTTGATTAAATTCAATTAAACATACTAATTTTAATTGAATAAAATACCTCAAAATTTGTATACAAATATTATATATTACATTTCCATACACAACATTATATATATTTATGTAAGAAGAAATGAAATCTATATATATGTATACAAGGAGAGAGTAAAAAAATCTCGCCCATTTTACATTTCTAAATATGGAAAAATATTGAATTATTATTAAAAAGGATTAAATAATAAAATAGTAATTTAATCTATATACACATTTATATAAAGAGAAATCATTGATAATAGTATGTTGAATATTTCCCACCTATTTGCAGTTACAATAATAAGTAATAAAAATATGTGTAAAAATAAAAAATGATAAATGTTTGACATTTCATTATTTTTGGTAGTCAATTTTATTTATATAATAGGGAAGCCCCCGATTTTTCGAGCGTGTATTTATTTCACGTATCGTCTACGTACTATTTTGACTATTTTACTGCGTCACTTTGACGGGTAAATATTAATAATATATATTTCGCATTTAATTTAATTTTATTTATTTCTTGTGATTATGATCATTTATTAATTTTATTTCACATTAATGATCACTTGATTGATCTTTATTATTATTTGTGCATTTATTAGTCACCTTAGAATTTTAAGAGACTATTTAAATTTTTTTTTTTTTTGAGGTGGAGAGACTATTTAATTTAGAGACTTATACCTTATAGAATTAAGAATTTGATTTAGAATAAGTGATCATGGGACTTATAAGTGATCAAGGAAATCACTATTTATTTTGGAGATTGATATTATTCATCTATTATCATCAATTTTGGGACAAAAAAAAAAGATGTGAATGCCACAAATGCCCCTAGTGGACGGCCATGATGATAATTTTGGAGTAGAAATACCATCCAACTCTTGTATACATACACCTTATGTATTCATCTTGTTTATAATTACCCCATTAATACAAACCTTATACACATTATCTTATACCACAATTTTATAACATTAAATCTCCCAACATTCCCCACTATCTCCAACATTCCCCTCATTCCTCTCAAATTCCATTCAAACTCATCATTTGCCCATACTTTGACTAGTCTAATTGTCTCCATGCAAGAGACAATTTAGAAAACTTGACACAAAAACAAAAAAATCCTCTCCCCCTCTCTCTCATGGTGGACGGCCACAAGGCCAAATTGTATAAAAAAATTCAAAAATTCACCAACACATTCATCTCTTCAAGGAAAATCCTCTCCCTTCTCTCTAAAATCCTCCAACATCTCTCTAAGCATATGTTCATCATCTTCTTCATATCTTCATACACTTTAACCAAAATTTCAAGAATTCCTCTTCTACTTACAAAACAAATTCGAACACCCCCTCTACACAAGGTAAGAAATATTATTCTTCAATTCATCTTGATATCCTCTATCTCATCAGCTTCCCTTCTTAACTTAAGTTCAATTTTGATTTTGGAGGTACACTTAGAAGACTACTTGGAGACATGCAAGCATTGTGATAATCTTAGAAAGACTTTGAAGAATTGTGAAGAATTGGACTATAAGGTAAGATATTGGACTCCAGTGCCTTTTTTCTCCTCTTTCCAACTTCTAGGTATTGTTCCTTAAATGCATGTAGTATTTTGTTCTTGAGCACTTGAGAGATATATATTATGTATTGCATGTTGATTTCATGTATCAGGTCGTAAAAATCTTCTAGTGTTGCTCAAAAATGCTAATTATTGAAATTTAGGTGCATGCATGTACACTTTAATGTTGTATTTGATGAATTATTGTATGAATTGGAAATGCATGTTTATGATCCTTGCAATCCATGTTTTATATGACTTATAACCTGGACAAGTCGAACATAATTGATTGAACTTGAATTTTTGAACTTAAAATGCAAAAATGGTAAGTTGGTGGACTTAATTTGCAAGAAAATAAAATTTAAGGGACCCCTCTGTAATTTTCGAATTTTACGATTGTACTCAGGTTCAAAAATGATATTTGGACATTTTAATAAAGTTTTAAGAGTTTTGAGATAAATAAAATCAACCCTTAAAAGTGTTGGAAATTTACCTCTCAAAAGACATAATTTTATTGATCACTCAAATATTACAAGACACACCTCACCACAACTTCACTTAAACTCAAATATTACTTAGAAGCTTTGCTTCTCACTCACTTGTTTTTCTTTCTTAACTTGATACAAAATGAACCAACAACACCACCTATTTATACTAAAAATTCATCTAGATCAATGGTTAAGATTTATTCTCACCAACCTTAATCCAATGGTTATCTTTTATTTCCATCTACTACATTCACCTACCATACCAACAACTTAAACTCAACTACCAAACTCATCTACCACAATTAAACATAAAATAAGTTTATATAATTCAACACTCCCCTTTAAACTTATTTTATAATCCTAAGTGAACTTCTCAATCTTGCAAAGTCTTCATACTTCAATGGTTTGGTAAAGATATCAGCAACTTGATCTTGTGACTTCACGTACTTCACTTGAACTTCTTCTCTGGCAATGCATTCTCTGATATAATGGTATCGAGTATCAATATGCTTGCTCCGATTATGAAATACCGGATTCTTGGCCAAAGCTATTCCTGACTTGTTATCAACATAAATCTCTATTGTATCTTCTTGTGACATGCTTAATTCTTCCTTTGCCATATTGCAACAAATTCCTTTGCCATATTGAAAGAGTGACTATTGGTTGTTTCTTCGATGCCCACATGATGTGAAGCCGCCGATCATCACGTGCTCAATATCATCAGATTCAACTAGCATAATCATAAACTTCTGATTGTAGGATCTCTTTTTTTCCATATAGCGTAGTCCAATCTATCTTTGTGAGATAAAAATCCAACTAGGCTTTTGAATTTATTTGCCTCATTTGCACAATTTCATTTCGATTCATCCATCTTAAACTTCTTCAGATCTCTTTTGTGTAGCCTTCTTGTGAGATAAAAATCCCATAATCCTTTTGCTTGAGTTCGAGCCATCAACCCAATGTCGGTCATTTCAACTCTTTTGTCATTGCCTTCTTGAATTCTTGGAACAAGCCTATGTTGTTCCTCGTAAAAATCAAATCATCAACGTACAAGCAAACAATTAAAACATCATTATCCTTGTTCTTGATGTAAAGAGCATGTTCGTATGGACATTTTGTGAAGCCTTTCTCTTGCAAGTATTTGTCAATTCTACTATTCCATGCTCTCGGTGCTTGTTTCAATCCATAGAGAGCTTTCTTTAACTTCAAGACTTTATCTTCTTGTCCTTCAACCACATAGCCCGCTGGTTGTTCAATGTAGACTTCTTCCTCGAGTACTCCATTAAGCAATGCTGACTTTACATCTATCTGATGTATTTTCCACTTATTTTGGGCTGCCAAAGAAATTATTAGTCTTATGGTTTCTAAACGTGCAACAGGAGCAAATACCTCATCATAGTCAATGCCACTCTTTGACTATAACCTTTTGCAACAAGCCTCACCCTTGTATCTTTCAACTTCTCCTTTGGCATTCTTTTTCACCTTGTACACCCATTTTACACCGATTGCTTTATGACCTTTGGGAAGTTGAGCAAGCTCCCAAGTGTCATTTTTCCTAATGGATTTAATTTCTTCATCCATTGCATCTCCCCATTTCTTATTTTGAGTAGCTTCTTCAAAGTTCACATCGCTCACAATCTGCGAATGACATAATAGGGTGAGGTTTTCGAGCTTATCAGTTACCTCATAGAGCTCTCCCAGGCTTCTTGTACGCTCTTCATTTCTCTCAACTGGGAAAGATGGTGGTGATTGTGAAAATGATGGTGATGTTGGTGGTGTAATGGGTTCTTCTCCTGATTGCTCAACAATTACTTGTTCATCATCTTCAAATTCAGGAACGAAGTTGTAATCTTTGGCATGTGTACCCCAATCCTATTCGCCTTCTTCATCAAAGATAACATCTCAACAGGTGATTATCTTCCCATTGATGGGGTTATATAGTTTGTAGCCTTTGGAGTTATTGTCGTAGCCGATAAAGATGAACTTCTCGCTTTTATCATCCAACTTGCTTCTTTGTTCATCTGGTACATGTACATGAGCTATGCTTCCAAAAACTCTTAAATGAGAAATATCAGTCTTTCTCCCATTCCATGATTCTTGTGGTGTCTTGCCCCACACGCTTCTTGTTGGTGAGCGATTTGACAGATAAACCGCACACGCCACAGCTTCTGCCCAGAACTCCTTTGGCATTTTCTTGCTTTTGAGCATACTTTATACCATGTTGAGAATGGTTCGATTCTTTCTTTCTACAACTCCATTCGGATGGGGGGATCTGGGAACAATAAGTGGTCGTTGAATTCCATTTGCTTCACAAAACTCTTGGAATTTCTTCGAAGTGAATTCTCCTCCTCGATCAGTTCTCATGGCTTTAATGTGAAGACCACTTTCTTTCTCCACTGACGCCATAAACTTTTTGAATGCTTCAAACACTTCTGACTTCTGCTTCAAGAAATAAACCCAAGTTTTTCTTGAAAAATCATCAATGAATAGTAGAAAGTAATTACTTTTACCGAATGAATTTGGCTTGATAGGACCACAAACATCAGCATGTATGAGCTCAAGTGGCTTTTGAGATCTGGAGTTTGACTCTTTTGGAAAGCTTTGCCTGAATTGCTTCCCAAGTAAACATCCTTCACAAAGCTGATCAGGATGGCTGATACAAGGTAAACCTCTCACCATATTCTTCTTGGATAGTAACTCGAGTCCTCCAAAGTTGAGATGTCCAAATCTTAGATGCCACAACCATGATAAATATTTATAGCACATCTTGAGACACTTTGCTACATCAGTTTGAATGTTGAGCAGAAACATTCTATTTCTTGACATGGGTACCCTGGCAATCAAGTTATTCATATTATCTCTTATAGAAAGGTTATTGTCTTTCAAATGAATATCATAACCTTTCTCTAAGAGTTGTCCCAGACTCAAAATATTTGTTTTCATGGTGGGTACATAATAAACATTAGAAATAAATTGATGCCTCCCATCTTTCAAGCGAATAAGGATTGTACCTTTTCCTTTTACGGCTACTTTAGAATCATCACCGAAATAGACATTGCCACTTACAGATTCATCAATTTCTACGAACATTGTTCGTCTCCCACACATATGATTGCTAACACCTGTATATAGGTACATGTGTCATCTTGACCTTCACCGTTATCGTTTCGTGCTAGAAGCAAAACATTAGCACCATCTTCTTTCTTTTCTTCCACCAAATTGGCTCTCTCATTAACTCGAGTATTGGGATTTCTACAATCTCTGGCGTAATGACCAAACTTTTGACAATTATAACATTGAACTTGAGATTTATCATACCTCGAGTATGAATTTCCTCTTCCACGGCCTCTTGTGGAACTTTCTCCTTGCATATAGTTGTTGTTGAAATTATTATTTGAATTCCAACCTCGTCCACGGCCACGACCTCTTCCTTGTCCATGACCTCTTCCACGTTGACTTCTGTTATTGTGGAAGTTTTCTTCATTCTTGGTTTGCTGGACTTCTGTCTTAAGAAGTTGATCTGCAACACCCTTTTTCTTCTTCTTTTCTTCATGGGCTTGCAGTGAACCAAGAAGTTGTTCAATTGTCATAGTTTCGAGGTCTTTAGTTTCCTCGATGATAGTTGTAATACTATCAAAATTTGCATCCAAAGATCGTAAAATTTTCTCCATAATGACAACATCTTCTAGTTTTTCACCATTTCTTTTTAGTTGATTAGAAACGGTCAAAACTCTAGAAAAGTAATCAGAAACAAGTTCACCTTCTTTCATTTGTAGTGAATCAAACTCTCTTCTCAATGTATGTAGTCGTACCTTTTTAACTTTTTCTTCTCCCTTGTAAGAGACTTGGAGCTTATCCCACACTCGTTTAGCAGAGGTAGCACTTGAGATTTTCTCAAAGCCATCATCATCTAAAGCTTGGTAGATGAGGAAGAGAGCCTTCTTGTCTTTCTTTCTCGAGTCCTTCAAACTATCCTTTTCTGTAGAGGATAGTGTTGACTCGTCTTTAGTTTCTTCATAACCTTTTTCCACGACTTCCCATACGTCATGTGCTCTGAGAAGTTCCTTCATTTTGATACTCCAGTTTTCAAAGTCGTTTCCCTTAAGTTGTGGAACTTGGAATGATGCCACACTCGCCATGTGAATTGAAGATTCTGACTAACAAATGGACTGAAAAAAAATCTTGAAATTTTTTTTTACATGGTCAACGGTCAACCCTTGGTCAACTCGCGGTCAACTATCAACTTGACTTGGTCAACTCTATGAGTTGACTCAATACTCTCAACCTGATCTCACTATGTATAAAATCTCAAGAAATTTTTTTCTGATGTGGAAGATCAGTCAAAGCTTCATCCACAGAGCATACTTAGAATTTCACGAGATTTTACAACCGTGGCTCTGATGCCACTTTGTTGGAAATTTACCTCTCAAAAGACATAATTTTATTGATCACTCAAATATTACAAGACACACCTCACCACAACTTCACTTAAACTCAAATATTACTTAGAAGCTTTGCTTGTCACTCACTTGTTTTTCTTTCTTAACTTGATACAAAATGAACCAACAACACCACCTATTTATACTAAAACTTCATCTAGATCAATGGTTAAGATTGATTCTCACCAACCTTAATCCAATGGTTATCTTTTATTTCCATCTACCACGTTCACCTACCATACCAACAACTTAAACTCAACTACCAAACTCATCTACCACAATTAGACATAAAATAAGTTTATATAATTCAACAAAAAGCCCAAGGACTAGATTATAAAATTTTAGAAGTTTAAGTGCTAAATTTCAATTTTCGAAACTGTACCAGACCCCTATTTTTAAATTTGAAATTTTAACTCTTAAGGGACTGTAAATAACATATTTTAAGAGTATTCTAAAAATCCAAGTGTTTAGAGCTTGGAAAGTAATTTTATAAAAATTATGGGACCAAATTGTAAAAGATTAAACTTGATGACCCAAATAAAATTTCCTGGACTTATACAGTCCATGTACCTGGAAATACTAATTTAACTATAACTTAATGATATTTTGAACCCAAGGTTCAAATTTCATAACAATTGGACTCCTAAAAGCGTTAAAGGCAATTATTTAAAAATGGGATAAAAATGGAATTTTCAAAAATTAAGGGACCTATATTTATTTATTTTAAAAACTGCTTTTATCCCAATATCCCACTGACCTTAGTGACATTTACAACTAGAATCACATTAAAAGCCCTTCCGGTTTGTGAGATCTAATTATTTTAAACTTAGGGCCCGAAATGATAATTTTAACAAATTTAGGGCCAATATGAGAATTTTATGAAAAATAGACCTCAAAACTTTAAAAACCTGAATCTATGAACAATTTAGAGAATTTACGAACTGACCTTATAATTTTTCGAGGTAGGGACAGCTAACTATTCAATTTTTAACCCTAAAATTATCGGTTTTTACAAAACGGGGCTAATTGTAAATATTCTTTTTTTAACAAGGACCTAACTCAAATTATTTTCTTTTAAGAATAGCCCTGAAACCTCTGACTTATAATAATTATTTGAAATATTTTATTTTCGCAAAAATCCCTTGACTTATCGGATCGTCTTAACCGACACGCGATCTCGGGCGACTTCCTCGTCTTGTGGTTCCAAATCTATAACGAGACCTATGTCCCACCTAATTCTTCAAGACATCATAGATTATCCTCTCAATAATTATCTTCATCCAAATTACTTCACCCACTCCTAAATGCCACACGCGAATTTCAAAAATTGTTCCCGAACTGCTTCCCTGAATCAATATACTTGACTGCCTGATTAACATCATGTACTTGTGATTATTTCCTGCCTGAGTCAACTAGGTGTGTCGAGCTCACAGTCGGAAATGATACGTCGGGAATGGAACCGGGCAGCTCGGCTACTATTCCACTCTCCGGCCCCATCATCATAATCCCGCAACTGAGGGACGGAGTTTGTCCAAGGGAAGCGGGTCATAGTACTTGAGGTATAATCATGATTATGACAATCCGGGCCTAGCTAGCTCTACTGTGGATTTGTCTTTGCCTATAAAGAGATAAGGTAACTGTTCGCCTTTATTTTTAGTTCACCGCAAGTGTACGGTGTATGTTATAGAAAAGGGTAGCAAGGTCGTATCCACAGAGACTAATAAATTTATGTACTAAGTATTGAACTAAGATAGCTTTATTTTTATTTAGACGATCGTGATTTGATGATTGTTGTTGTGAGGTTAAGACAATTTAGACTACTAAAACACAAGATCAAGATAATACAAATGATAGAAGTATCGAGATAGTGAAATGGATTTCCGAGTTAAGGTTTCGATTAATACCCCTCTTGTTGTCCGATTTAATCCAAGCCAATTTATGCTAAATATTCCTATAAGACGATGACAAAGATATTTTATCCTTCCTCTCGAGATACATATAAAACGTAGATTGAAATACTTATGCTAGCATCTCTACTCAACATGAAGTACTCAACTTCTAAAAGTGCAAAAGATCAAATGTCCTCACAAATATTTACAAACCTCTCGATTCATGCAAATATTTGTGTCGAGTACTCAAAATCTAATATTGAATCACATCTTGAATTATGAATCAATATATCAAACAAGTTAAATCATTGATCAAGTGATAAAACAAGAATAAGCTCAAAGTACTCAAATAGGCTTCAAGATAATAACTTCAACTAAGATTAAAACATCCAACAAGAGTTCATTAATCTACTTCCAAAACCCGGAAATCTAAAGAGTTTAGCTACACATGATTTCTAAACAACTCATAGACAAATTGTTCAAATCCATGACCAACTAAAATGAAAGATTAAAACTACAAGAGAAGCAAGAAAAACTTAGGAAAGTCGACAATCTCTCGATATATCTCCGTTCCTCAAGCTCCGAGGAAACCCGATTGTCTCCTTGATGTCTTCTTCCAAGAATAGACCTTTGTCTTGTGTTGTAGATCCCAAAAAATGTCAGAATATCCTTGGTGTGCGCCCCCAAAAAGCCTTTTTATACCCCTTTTCAAGTTTAGGGCAAAGTACTGCAGAATGTGGCATTCCAGCGTAGACGCACGGGTTGTGCGTCCCTGCACGGGCTACCCGTGCGTCATCCTGTAGCGAAACCTCTACTTTTTGCCAAACACGCACGGGTCATGTGCCCCTTGCATGGGATACCCGTGCGTGATGCCGTAGGTATAATTCAACTCCCCAGTGGTGCACGGGTCGTGTGCCCCCTGTCCGGGCTACCCGTGCGCCATGCCGTAGCTTTCAATGCCTCTCTTCAGGGGCGCACGGGTGGTGCCTAAGGCACGCCCAACCCGTGCGCTTCCTGTATTTTCTTTATACGCTCAACTTCAACTCGTTTTGGCTTCAATTCTCGTATACTCACTCGATTCTCAGTGTTTCCACTTTGCGATGGTATCCAAATTGCTTCAAATTTTATTAAATTCCTACAAAACGAGCAAAGCATAATATCTTTTCCACAAAGAGTGAATATGTAACATTTTACATGAGTTTATGCATGCTTACTCACCATTATAGCCATAAATATGCCCAAAAAAGCATGTAAAACTCACACCTATCAAAATCCCCCAAGCTTAACCGATCAACAATTTTGAAAACAAGATAAGCACAACAGGGAGATAATTATGATAGCGCACATAAAGAACCCAAAAGGAAATCCATATTGTTCGTCATGAATGTCAAGTAACAAACCAATCATGCCTCAAATATTTTATCAAAGGGCACGTATCAAACAAAACATGGTAAAATGCTCAATCACAAATCTCGAGTTAAGTGTATGCTCTCATCTCACGTGGACGTGTTTACGTTCAACACAATTCAATGTCGCAAAATTACCATAGGCTTGCACTTCGTCTCATGTCTCTCGCCACATCGAATGTATGCAATTTGTGAATCAAAAAGGACTTTTTCATTTGGTTGTAATGAAGGCTCTTTGGTTAGGGTAGGAAATTTTGGATAAAGTGACTCAAACTCGAGCATATAGACCGGTGAACATATCAATCATCTACATTATACTTCCATATGCTACTCCAATCATCCCTTATTTTTATCACTTTACTTATTTCCATCTCCTTTCTTTCTTTTTTGAGGATCGCCTCAAATTACAATCCTTCGCCCCCCAAGTTCGTTTATATGAAAATTCACATTATAACGTCGATTTTTTTTGGTTCCAATTAACCAAATATGCCAAATTATCCAACTCTTTAATTCTCACTCATTCAATCCTCATTCATTCCCTTTTCTCAACGTTATATACTCGAGTTTAGGGTGACGGAAATATCAAGTTCAAGGCTTAAATTTGTGGTTATCAAAGAAATAGGCAATAGGCTCAACTTGGCTAACTAGGAATTTCAACATCTTTAGGTAAGCAAAAGGCTTGAAGGGCTAGGAAAGATGGCCTTTAATCACATTCACAATTCGCATACAATATGTGGCCTTGACAGAGATGCCCGAGCAAGTTCTAGAATTCTAACAACATGAATGATACACTCAAATCACAACAAGACTGCATAAGATATAAGCAGTAAAGGCTCAAAAGCTCACAGGCTTGCAAATATGTAATTCGAAGCATCAAACCAAGTTTTCATATCAACATGCTCAATGTTATCTATTCAAGGGTCAATCAATTCATACCCAACATCCAATCCCAACAATACAAATTTTCAATCAACACACAAACAACAAGTTGCATCATGCCCAGTCAACTCACTCTCTAACATCTATGAAAGCAATAAACATGTTAAAGCTGTAAACATGCTTCTAATGCAATGCAACCTAGAATGTTCTATATGCAACTATATGAAAACACACAACAATGCAATGAATTTTTTTTTCATCTACACTTTTCATGTATCAAAATACTACCTCTCCCCCAAACTTGAATGAAATTATATTTTTTTCGAACGGGAAAAGATAGAATTTCAATAGTGAAAAGTGGAGATATACCAAAATCACTACGGAGTTGGTGGTGGGAAGTGGCCTTGTGAGATATGCCACATTTGCAACCTTTGTAGCACTTTCCACGTCTCCTTGGACCTCCTGTCATAGTCCTCCCGGAATGCGAGGAAATCAGCCCGGTGCTGCCGCAAATCCTCCTTCTATTGGCTCAACTCGTCTCCTTGATGGCGCAAGTCCTCCCCAAATGCATATAGCATATCTTGAAATTCAATGTCGCGTTGGGACGCGCCACCATGAGAGGTTCCAGGACGATCCCCACTATATGAGGGTTGGGGGTAATCGCCTCCGTGTGAGGACTCGGGAATGTCATAACCAAGTTGAGGGTGATGAGGTTCCACCCCCATTTCTCTTCTGTGTAGCTTCTCTTCCTCCGCCACCATATCCTCCACATCTGGGAAGCCCTGAACTCGGCGCCTCTTCCTCGCATCTATAGCTTCCGTAATTATGTTATGCGCGTCAGAGTTCATTAGGAAGTTTATTGTGTCCGCCAAAGTATCTACTGTGGTGTATGTCGGGTTAGGTAATGGAAATGCGGCACCTTTCTTTTGTAGAAGAACCAACACATTATCTTCATTTGCGATAAACCTCATGTGGTGCAGAGATGCCAAATTAACACGAGTGCTGCCCGGTATAGGCTCCAAGCCTCTAAAATCGATGTTGAAATGTCGGGCAATAGGGGTAATCAGACCCCCTATATAAATAGTACCCCCTTTTCGCCTTAACAACTGCTCAACTTGCTCTGCGAAGTAGGCGGCTGTGTTGTAGGGTGTATTTGTGAGCATACACCATATTAGATACAATTCCCTCGTAGTCATTCCCCCAATATTGTCTCTTGCGAACACGGAGGATGAAATCACGCGTTGTATGTACCGAAAAACTGGATTCTAGATCCAAGAGGCTTTGGCGGTTCGTGCGGCATACAACATGGGCCCCGTCTGTGGCATTTCTACCAGCATTCTCCAAAATGCATACTGATCATAATTGTCCATTGGTCTAAATCGAGCGTTCGTTGGGACCTCAAAAATGGTGTTCAGTTGGGTAATGGATAGTCGCCTACGTACATTCCCCAACTGAAAACGTATCTCAAATGGTTCAAAAGCCCCACCTTGTTTAAGTACTTCGACGATACTCAAGAACTCCAACGTGAATCGTTTAAAGGTCGGCCACCTTCGACTCATGAAATTGGTCCATCCGACCTTTGCGAAGAGACGCCAAACGTCCTCATGTATCCCCAAAATTTGGGTACAGTCATCGTTGGTGTAGCGGGATGGAGCTATTTGGTGACCAACCAAGCGATTCCACCGCTCAATATCATTTGCGTCTGTCAATACAACCCCATATGCCGCGGGGCTGGTCGGGTCTACCTCTTGTGGTGCCTCGTCTCGTTGTGCCGCCGCACGCGCACGTCTCCTTCCACCTTGGGGATTCCTTCTGTCAGCCATGATAGAATTGGTACCTGAAATAAACTCTATTAGCATCCCAACAAGATCAGTGGCAAACACATAATGATAAATTTAGGCCAACAAATTAGATGGTGCATATTGAACTTTCCTACCTCACTTTGATCGATCAAGCACCCTCAAACAATCAAAAATTATGGCCACACTAGGGAAGCATTAACTTAAAGCTCTAACAATCATAGTTCATGCCCAATTCATCAACAATTCATTCAAATCTGTCTCAATTGCACAAGCCCACAAGGTGTTCGATAATTTGCCTTAAAGAATAACTCATTCAATTCATAGCAAAAATATCAAAGCAAGCACCAATCATGATTCGCATCACATAATTTACAAGAAATTCACAAGAGAAAACGATGTTCTTTCCGGAATTCTCGAATTTCAACTCAAAGGGAAGAACTTGAACCCTAGGTGCTTTTTCCCCAATTCCTTCAATCAAAACTAGAATGCAATGCAATTTGTAGTCCTAATATGATGGGGAAGTGGATTATATGCGCGATTTTAGATGAAGACTCCAAGAATTTTTGATCACAAGGGGGACTTTTGAAAGAGGCGCGCGCTTGTAAGGTTTGGGAATGAAAATGGCAGTGTTTAACCTGCTCTTATTTGCCTTTTTCCTGTAAAGCGCACGGGTCGTGCGCCGGCGCACGAGTTACCCGTGCGCCATGCCGAAACAAAAATTTTTCCCCCTTCAGACACACACGGGCCGTGCGTAATGCGCACGGGTAACCCGTGTGCAATGCCGAAGCAAAGGCTATCCCCTCCCAGGTACGCACGGGTGGTGCCCATGGCACGGGCTACCCGTGCATACCTGTACAGCCACTCAGGGTTTTTTTTTTTTTTTAAAATCACACCAATCACACAAAATTTAAAACAAAACACACACCAAAAAAATGAAATCCACACGAAAAACCGTTGGGTCGCCTCCCAACAAGCGTTATATTTAACGTCTTTAGCTCGACGCCTGTTTGTTCCGTCACGGGTCTCGCAAGGTGATGGATGTCACCTCCTCTTGATTACCTCGGTGAAAGTAATGTTTAATCCACTGACCATTTACCATGAAAGTGTCACTGTCTTTTGTTAACAATTCCACGACTCCGGGAGGATTCAATACTTTCTTTATCACGAATGGCCCCGACCACCTAGACTTGAGTTTTCCAAGGAAAAATTTAAGGCGTGAATTATACAAGAGGACTGGTTCCCCTGGTAAAAACTCTCGTTTCTTGATCATTTTGTCATGCCATCTCTTGGTTCTTTCTTTATAAATTCGGGAGTTCTCATAAGCTTCATCCCGAAACTCTTCCATCTCATTTAAATGGAGCAACCTCTCTTCACCGGCCTTTTGAAAATCCTGATTTAGTTTCTTGACCGTCCAAAATGCTTTGTTTAACGCCCAATCCTTTCGGTTAACGTTCACCGTCTTTTCAAGGATTTGTTTGATCTCCCGATTGGCCACTTCTGCTTGCCCATTGGCTTGTGGATGGTATGCCAATGCAACTTTATGTTTCACCCCATATTTTGCCAACAAGTTGCTCATCAATTTATTTACAAAATGCGACCCTCCATCACTAATTAGAGCTCTTGGAGGGCTGAATCGAGTAAATATATTTTTCTTAAGGAACCGCATCACAACTTGAGCATCATTTGTTTTGGAAGGAATCGCCTCTACCCAACGGGATACATACTCTACTGCAAGTAGAATATATTGATAGCCCGAAGATGATGGAAATGGGCCCATAAAATCAATCCCCCACACATCGAACAATTCAACTTCGATTACATTTGTCATCGGCATCTCGTGTCTTCTGGAAATGTTTCCCATTCGCTAACACATGTCACATTGTTGCACAAACAAATAACAATCGTTAAATAAAGTGGGCCAGTATAGCCCACTTTGCAATACCTTCGCTGCGGTGCGAGTTGGGCCAAAAAGTCCTCCGGAGGGTGTGGAATGACACTGTTGTAAGAATCCCTCCCATTCTTCTTGAGGCACGCATCTTCTTATGATTTTGTCAGCGCACCTCTTAAAGAGTAGGGGGTCGTCCCACATGTAGAACTTTACATCATGTAAGAACTTCTTCTTTTGATAGGGCGATAGATCCGGAGGCAAAACTCCCGTAGCCAAATAGTTGACAAAGTCCGCATACCACGAAAATTTTGCCTCGAGCATGAGTAATCGTTCATCAGGAAATTCTTCCTTTATCAATTCGTGCTTCTTAGCGTTCCCTCTTGATTTTCAATTCTTGACAATTGGTCTGCTACCACATTCTCACATCCCTTCCGGTCCTTGATTTCCACATCAAACTCTTGAAATAATAAGATCCACCGAATCAACCTTGGTTTTGCATCCTTTTTATCAAAAAGGTATTTGATGGCCGCATGGTCAGTGTGAACAATCATTTTCGTCCCAATCAAGTATGATCGGAATTTATCAAATGCGAAAACAATCGCCAACATCTCCTTCTCAGTAGTGGTGTAATTCTGTTGAGCACTGTCCAACGTTCTACTAGCATAGTAGATGGATCTAAACAATTTTTTCCTCTTTCGACCGAGAACAGCCCCTACCGCAAAATCGCCGCATCACACATCAATTCAAGCGCTTGACTCCAACTGGGGAGACAAGAATAGGTGCGGTCACCAATGCCTTCTTCAAAGTTTCAAACGCCTGCAAATAATCATTGGAAAAATTGAAAGCAACATCTTTTTCTAACAATTGGCTCAAAGGCTTAGAAATTTTAGAAAAGTTACGGATAAGCCTTCTATAGAATCCGGCATGGCCCAAGAAGCTCCGAATGGATTTTTCGTTTGTAGGAGGTGGTAATTTTTCGATCGCTACAATCTTTGCCCGATCTACTGCCAAACCTGTAGAAGAGACTCGATGACCAAGTACAATACCATCGCGTACCATAAAATGGCACTTTTCCAAATTGAGTATAGGATTGGTCTCTTCACATCGTTGTAAGACTAAGGAAAGATTGTGAAGACAATTATCAAAAGAGTCACCAAACACAGAGAAATCGTCCATAAACACCTCCATAACGTTTTCAATAAGATCGTGAAATATAGCCATCATACAACGTTGGAAAGTGGCAGGTGCATTACATAAGCCAAATGGCATGCGGCAAAATGCAAATGTGCCATAAGGACATGTAAATGTCGCTTTTTCCTGGTCTTCCGTGCAATCATGATTTGATTGTACCCTAATAACCATCTAAAAAGCAATAATAATCATAACCTGCTAGACGATCCAACATCATATCTATAAAGGGGAGGAAAATGATCCTTTCGAGTGGCATCATTAAGTTTTCTATAATCAATGCATATTCGCCACCCTAGAACAATTCTAGTAGCAATCGCTTCCTCATTCTCATTTTTCACGATCAAGTTACCCCCATTTTTTCGGCACCACTTGTACCGGACTTACCCATGAGCTATCAGATATAGCAAAAATGATCCCAGCATCTACCCATTTCAACACTTCCTTCCTAACCACATCTTGCATAATAAGGTTTAGTCGTCTTTGGTTTTGTACTGATGGTTTATAAACATCTTCCATCCGAATTTTATGCATTACAATGGATGGACTTATGCCTTTTAAATCACTTATAGACCATCCGAGTCTTTGACTTATGTTTACGTAAAACCCTTAACAATTTATCAAGATGAGTAGGAGTGAGAAGAGATGTAACAATTACCGGATTTGCATTATTTGCCCCAAGAAATGCATATTTGAGGTGTTCGGGTAATTGCTTGAGTTCCGGAGTCGATGTTGTTGTTTCAGGGTAACGCACGGGCTGCTTGTGCTCAGGCGCACGGGTCGTGCGTGATCCCCTGTCTTCAATTCTCCCTTCGGCATCATGCACGGGTCGCCCGTGCTCGACACGCCCGCGTCGCGCCGGATTCTCAACCATCACTTCGGCATCACGCACGGGTTGCCCGTGCGTGGACGCACGGGTCGTGCATTTCTGTAGGTTTTGCTCCCTTATTTCTGCCTTTGCGTTCTCGCCTCTTGCGCTCCTAGGTAGTTCCTGCATATGATCTAAGGCACAAACATAGTCTTACAAATCTTGGTTATCAAAATCAAGCACAACACTCGACATTGAGCACGAGTGGGTTAGACCAAATTCTAAATCATCTGTAGACAATGTATGATCAACATAATCCTCAATGCATGAACTAACTATATCTAAAAATGACAATGCTCTACTGTATCATGAAATTTCATCGCCTTATATATAGAAAATAAAACGTGCTCATCATTAACATGTAAAGTGAGCTCTCCTTTTTGTACATCTATTAAGGCTTTACCGGTAGCAAGAAATGGACGTCCAAGTATCAATGGAACGTCACGATCTTCTTCCATATCAAGAACCAAGAAATCCACAGGGAATATAAATTTATCAACTTTTACCAGCACGTCTTCTATAATTCCCTTTGGATATGTAAGTGATCGGTCCGGAAGTTGCAATGTCACCGTGGTTGGCTTCACTTTGCCTAGTCCAAGCTTCCTGAAAATGGACAAAGGCATCAAATTAATATTTGCCCCTAAATCACACAACGCTTTATTAAAGAAGTTACCACCAATAGCACAAGGGATAGTGAAACTCCCCGGATCTTTCAGTTTTTGCGGTAGCTTCCTTTGGATTATCGTGCTACATTCTTCGGTTAAATTCACCGTTTCAAAGCTTGTCATCTTCCTCTTTTTCGACATAACATCCTTAAGAATTTTTGCGTAATTTGGCATTTGCTCTAGTGCGTCTGCAAAAGGAATTTTAATGTGCAATTTCTTAAATATATCAAGGAATTTTGCAAATTGATCATCAAGTTTTTTCTTTTGAAATCTTTGAGGGAAGGGAAGAGAGATAGGCAATTTAGATATATTAGAGTTAGACGATGATTTAAGCTTCTCAGCCCCTGTTTGTTCCTCCTCTTGTCTCTCTTTTTCCCCATCGACTTCGACACCATCTTTCATTTCCGATTCAACATCTCCCGCCTTGGATGCTTCATCCGAATTTTTCAGATTTCCCGATTTTTCTTTAGGCCCCTCATATTCCATACCACTCCTTAACCGAATAGCCTTGCATTGCTCCTTAGGATTAACTTCCGTGTTACTCGGAAATTGACCCTTTTGATGTTGCCCACCAACAATTGTAGCCAATTGGCCTACTTTATTTTCAAGATTCTTTATCGAACTTGTCATATGGGTCATTTATGGCTCCACCTTGTTCATCCTAGAATCTTGTCTAGCGAAGCGACTCCTCGTGTCACTCATGAATGCATTTGATTGATTTATGAATGACGTGAGTGCATCTTCCAAAGATGATTTGCCTTCTACATTAGCACCCCCATTTGATGCATTAAATCCCGGCGGTGGTTGCAACACATTCTTTGTATTGGCGTAGGAAAAAATTTCATGGTTTCTCAATCCCCGGTGGTAGTGTGTTGAGTTTGAATTGTTCCAAAAATTGTTGAAATTCCGGTTATTCACATAACTGACCTCCTCCATCGGGTATAGAAGAGCTTCACTACCCGTGCTTGTGCTTGCTTCTAGCCCTTTCGTCAAAACACTCAATTGAGTTGTCAAAGCCGCCACTTGTGCCGTCAATGCTTTAATCGGGTCTGAATCCCAGATTTTGGCTACTCGTTGTACATTAGATCTTTCAGACGGCCACTGGTAACTGTTCATAGCCATTTCTTCAAGAAGATTCAAGGCGTCTTGTGGAAATCTTGCCAACAAAGCTCCTCCCGCTGCAGCATCAACAAGGCCCTCGTTTTTCCCATTAAACCATTATAGAAGAAACATAACTGTTGATCCTCCGAGAACCCATGTTGTGGACATCTTAGTAACAAATCCCGAAATCTTTCCCAAGCCTCATACAAAGGCTCGGAGTCAAACTGTCGGAATTGAGTAATTTTGCTTTTAAGTCTGCAAATTTAGTAAATTTGTAAGAACGGTGTATGTTATAGAAAAGGGTAGCAAAAGTCGTATCCACGGAGATTCTAATAAATTTATGTACTAAGTATTGAACTAAGATAGCTTTATTTTTATTTTGGAGAAATGTGCAAGGTGATCGTGATTTGATGATTGTTGTTGTGAGGTTAAGACAATTTAGACTACTAAAACACAAGATCAAGATAATACAAATGATAGAAGTATCAAGATAGTGAAATGGATTTACCCATTATTAAGGTTTTCTTCGATTAATACCCCTCTTGTTGTCCGATTTAATCCAAGCCAAGTTATTATCAATATTAATAACTTATAAGACGATCACAAAGATATTTTATCCTCCCAAACTCGAGATACATATAAAACGTTTAGATTGAAATACTTATCTAAAAATCTCTAAATCAACGTGAAGTACTCAACTCCTAAAAGTGCAAAAGATCAAATGTCCTCACAAATATTTACAAACCTCTTATTTTTAGCTCATGCAAATATTTGTGTATGTTATAGAAAAGTACTCAAGATCTAATATTGAAACTCATCTCTCGAATTATGAATCAATATATCAAACAAGTTAAATCATTGATCAATTGTGATAAAGCAAGATTAAAACTCAAGATAATACTACTCAAATAGGCTTCAATATAATAACTTCAACTAAGTTTAAAACATCCAACAAGAGTTCATTAATCTACTTCCAAAACCCGAAAATCTAAAGAGTTTAGCTACATCATGATTTCTAAACAACTCATAGACAAATTGTTCAAAGACATGACCAACTAAAATGAAAGATTAAAAAATATTTGCAAGAGAAGCAAGAAAAACTTAGGAAAGTCGACAATCTCTCGATATATCTCCGTTAAATCAAGCTCAAGATGCAACAAGATTGTCTCCTTGATGTCTTCTTCCAAGAATAGACCTTTGTCTTGTGTTGTAGATCCCAAAAATGTCAAAATATCCTTGGTGTGCACCCCCAAAATCTAAAGCCTTTTTATACCCCTGATTTCAAACAACTTTAAATTGTTCAAAGGCAAATGACCAACTAAAATGAAAGATTCAAAGAGAAGCAAGAAAAACTTAGGAAAGTCGTCGTATATCTCCGTTCACTCAAGCTCCGATGCTACCCGTTGTCTCCTTGATGTCATCCCAAGAATAAACCTCTACTTTTTTGTAGCCAAACACGTCAAAATATCGTGGTCGTGTGCCCCCAAAAAGCACGGGTTGCACACGGGCTACCCGTGCGTGATGCCGTAGGTATAATTCAACTCCCCAGTGGTGCACGGGTCGTGTGCCCCCTGCACGGGCTACCCGTTCGCCATGTCGTAGCTTTCAATGCCTCTCTTCAGGGGCACACGGGTGGTGCCTAAGGCACGCTCAACCTGTGCGCTTCCTGTATTTTCCTTATACGCTCAACTTCAACTCGTTTTGGCTTCAATTCTCGTATACTCACTCGATTCTCAGTGTTTCCACTTTGCGATGCTCGTATTTGTATCCAAATTGCTTCAAATTTTATTAAATTCCTACAAAACGAGCAAAGCATAATATCTTTTACACAAAGAGTGAATACGTAACATTTTACATGAGTTTATGCATTCTTACTCACCATTATAGCCATAAATATGCCCAAAAAAACATGTAAAACTCACACCTATCAGTAACAGGTCTTGGACCATCTTACTCGGGGAGTTACAAGGAAGAACGAAGGAATCGCTGTTTGATCCACACGATTCTGGAGTTAATCGGACCCGTTAGGTTGGCGCTACAAAATCGTACGCAACCGCTACTTGTATTGCATTGGTTGGTGCTACAAATCCGTACGCAAACACTACTTATCTTGCATGGATTGGCGTTACATTACGTACACCATCCTACCTGTCTTGCTTGAATCACATAGTGCCTGTATGATCATGAACTCTTTTCAAATTGTATAAGTATATTATATGAAGTATAAAAAATCACGATGCTTGTGAACTGTGTGTGAAATCACGCATCATAACTCACGCATTTTTCATACAACAGTTTTCTTGCATTAACTATACATATCACCACAATTGCACACGATCACCCCATCCACTGAGATTTTTGTCTCATCCCCTCCTATTTTCTAACGGCAAGATGAGGAATACGTTGAAGATGCCGAACCTGCCACAGACCGATTTCCCGTGCTCCGTCTGTTGGACTTGCTCCCTTTTATTGTTGATTGTACTTGTTTCTTGTGCTTCAGCTGATGTTGGACTTCCTATTATTCTGCTTCTCTTTTCCATTTTGGACTGTAACTTAAGGGCGTAGGACCCTTTGACACTTAAGCTTGTGATGTGATGCATACTTTATTTCTTTCTTCAGACTGTATGTTGATTTGGTTAGTTTTTGGACTTTAAGGTTAATTTTGGATATTTTTGTAGCATTAATTATTATATTTATCTTTTTCTAAAAGAAGAATTAATTATTTTGTTACTTTTTAATGTCACGCCCCAAACGGGACGCGACGAACGATCCACATCTTAAATACAATAACCAAACAGTCCAGACAAATATCAACGAGAACCCAATGAGACAGAGTCTAAATAGCAGCGGAAATAAATAACAAGTACGAATACAACTTACAGTCTACAATCCATAATCCTTTTTACAACCCGGAAATCAACAAAATATAGCAACTTAAAGTCAAAGGGTCCTACGCCCTTCAGTTACAAACTGGAATGGAACGAAATACAAAAGTCCGACAACAACATAAGAAAAGAGTTCAATCAACAACAAGAAATAGTAAATCCAAAGAAAAGCGGAGTACAAGGTCTCAATCCGGAGCCGGTTCAATCTTCAACGAAATCCTCATCTAAGGTTAGAAAATAGGTGGGGATGAGACAAAATCTCGATGGATGGGGTGATCGTGTGCAAGTGTGGCGCAATATAGTTAATGTGAGAAAACATTGATTATATGAAAACGCGCGTGAGTATGATGCATGGATTCACACACGATTCGCAAAGCATCATGATAAAATATTTAAATAATATACTTATACGATTCGGAAAATACCATTCATGGTCACACGTGACACTATGTGATTCATTCAAGACGGTAGGATTGCGTGCGGAAGTGTAACACCAATCCCAATGCAAGGCAAATAATGGTTGCGTCACGGATTTGTAGCGCCAACCAATGCAAAACAATGTAGCGGTTGCGTTTTAAATGTAACGCCAACCAAAACGGGTCCGATAACTCCTAATTGTGTGGATCGACAATGATTCCTTCGTTCTTCCTTGTAACTCCCGGTAAGATGGTCCAAGACCGGCACCTTATCGCTCCGTAGGCAAAGACAAAATCCGCATGGAGCTTGCAAGGCTCGTATCTGTCATAATCATGATTATACCTAAAGTACTACGACCCGCTTCCCGACAAACTCCGTCCCTCGCCTTGCGGGGATTAGGGGCGATGGGGCGGAAGAGTGGAATAGCAAAATGAGCTGCCTTGCCCATCCCCGACGTATCCATTCCGACGTGTGAGCTCGACACACCAAGTTTACTCGGCGAAAGTAATTACAAGTACAAGCGATCAACCAGGCAATGAGTATTATTGATTCAGTGGGAAGCGCTTTTAGGAAAATTTTTGAAAAACGCGAGTGGCAATTATGGCGTTGGTGGAGTATTTGGATGAAGATGATCATCGGAAGGATAAGAAATCTTCGATATCTTGAAAGATTATGTGGAACATGAGTCCCGTTATAGATTCAAAATCGCAAGGCGGGGAAGTCGCTCCGCGATCGTTATTAATCGGTCAAATTGATCCGATAAGTCAAGGGTTTTTGGGAAAGTAAAATACTTTAATTAAATATCCAAGTCAGAGGGTCCAGGGCTATTTTAGTAAAAGATAAAATAATTTGAGTTAGGTCCTTTATAAAAGAAAATTTGTAATTTAGCCCCGTTTTGTAAAAACTAACACTTTTGGGGTTAAAAATTGGATAAATAAATATCCCGACCTTGAAAAATTAAGAGGTCAGTTCCTAAATTCTCCAAATTGTCCAGATATTCAGGTTTTTAAATTTTGAGGTCGAGATTTTGTAAAATTCTCACATTGGCCCCAAATTTGTAAAAATTGCCAATTCGGACCTTAAGTTTTAAAAATTCGGAACTCACCAACCGGAAGGGATTTTAATGTGATTCCAGTTGGAAAATGTCACTAAGGTTAGTAGGATATTGGGACAAAAGCAGTGTTTAAAAGAAATATGTGTAGGTCCTTTAACTTTTGAAAATATCATTTTTGTCCCATTTTGAAATAATTGCCTTTAAGGTTAGGGGTCCAATTATTATTAAATTTGAACCTTGGGTCCAAAATATAATTAATTTATAGTTAAGTTAGTATTTCCATGTGCATGGGCTGCATAAGTCCTGGAAATTTCATTTGGGTCCTCAAGTTTAGTATTTTACACATTAGTCCCTCAATTTTAGAAAAATTGTTTTCCAAGCCCTAACCACTTGGGATTTTGGAACACCTTTAAAATATGTCATTCCCAGTACCTTAAGAGTAAAAATTTCAAATTTTAAAGTTTAGGTCTGGTACAGTTTTAAAAATTACAAAGTAGCCCTTAAACTTACAAAATTTTACAATCTAGTCCTTGGGCTTTTAAAGGTTGATTTTATTTATCTTAAAACTCTTAAAACTTTATTAAAATGTCCAAAAGTCATTTTTGAACCTGAGTACAGTCTCAAATTTCGAAATTTGCAGAGGGGTTCTTTAACTTTTATTTTCTTGCAATTTAGTCCACCAACTTTCCATTTTTATATTTTTAAGTCCAAAATTGAAATTTAATAAATTATGCTCGACTTTTCCAGGTTATAAGGCATCCAAAATATAGATTTTAAAGATCATACACATGCATGTCCAATACATACAAGAATTCATCAAATAGAACATTAAAGTGTACATGCATGCACCTAAAATTCAATAAATAATAATTTTGAGCAACTCTTGAGAATTTTCATGACTTGATACATAAAATTGACATGCAATACATAGATTATATATATATCTCAAGGCTCATGATCAAATTTTCTACATGCATTTAATCGAAACACCTAAAAGTTGGAAAATATTTTTCTACCCACCTTAAAATTGGAAATTGTGAAATAAAAGGATAATTTCACAAATTTTGGATGAGGCTTCTTAGGTCAGCCCCTAAGTCAAGAAATATCAAAAATGTGAAGTTAGAAAAATGAGAGAAAAATTAAGGATAAAAAGAAGGAAATAAGGAAAGGAGAAGGACTACACTTTACCTTGTGTAGTAGGTGTTTGGAGACTAGTTGAAGCTTGAAAATTGGAAATTTTGGCTCAACTCCAAAATCACCTAAGGTCAACCCCTATTTCTCAAAAATGAAAAAGGGGTGTTAAAATTTGAAAAAAATAGAAAGAGTAGGAAAGAAGGGGTCTAGTACTCAATTCTTACCTTGTAGTCTAAATTCCTCTACTAGTTTCTCTTCAAGCTTGAGGTCCTTCTTCAAAAATGTTGTCAAGCTCTAATCTTCAAAGTCTTCTAAATGTACCTCCAAACCAAATTCAAACTTAAGTTAAGAAGGTGGAAGAGATGAACAATGTGATATCAAAAATGGATTGAAGATAAAATTTCTTACCTTGGTATAGTTTGGTTCGATTTTTATGGAGTATAAGGAGAAAAATGTTGAAAATTTTTCTAAGTATGGAAGAAGAAAATAAGAAGAAGAGTAGAGAGAAGTTGGGAGTTTTTAGAGAGAAGGAGGAGGATTTGTGTAGGAGATGAATGTGTTAGTGATAAAAATGAAATGAAATTTTGGCACAAAATGGCCCTCATGGCCGTCCACCTAGTGAGAGAGGGGGAGAGGAATTTTTTCAAATTGTGTCTTGCATTTTGCCTCATGCATGGGAGACAATTTGAAGGTCAAAGGTATGGGCAAGCCTTGGTTTGAATGGAATGTTGGAAGACTTCCAACATGTTGGCAAAAACAATATTAAAGAAGTGATGTGAGGGATGATGTGTATAATGTTTGAATTAATGATATAATTATACACAAGATGACTAATATATGGTGTAGGTGTACAAGAGTTGGATGATATTTTTACTCCAAAATATCCATGTTGGCCGTCCACTTCAAGGGTATTATGGTAATTCCATATATTTTTTTTGTCCCAAATTTGATGATAATAGATGAAATATATCAATCTTCAAAATAAATAGTGATTTCCTTGATCACTTGTAAGTCTCATGATCACTTAATCTAAATCAAATTCTTAATTCTATAAGGTAAAAGTCTCTAAAATAAATAGTCTCTTAAAATTCTAAGGTGACTAATAAATACAAAAATAGTAAAAATGATCAATCAAGTGATCATAAATGAGGAATATAATTAATAAAGATCATGATCACAAGAAATTAAATAAAATGAAATAAAATACAAAATTTATATATTATTAATAATTACCCGTCAAAATGACGCGGTAAAATAGTCGATCAAAAGTATAAACGACAATAAGGATCAATTAATAGCTCGGAAAAATTGGGGCTTCACATCCTCCCCTCCTTAAAAGAATTTGGTCCCCAAATTCTCTTCAAAATAGTTCTGGATATTGATTCCTCATGTCTTCTTCCTTCTCCCACGTTGCGTCTTCGTCTCGGTTGTGGTTCTGCCACACCACTTTAACCATTGGAATTTCTCTCTTACGCAACTGTCGTATCTGCTGATCAATGATCCGGATCGGCCTCTCGGTGTAGGATAGATTTTCCATTAGAGGAGGAGTATCTCGAGTGATGATATGCTCGGGATCTGGTTGATACTTCTTCAATCTCGATACGTGGAATACATCGTGCATTCCCGCATATGGTGCTGGTAACTCGAGTCGGTAGGCTAATTTCCCGATCCTTTGTAAAATCTTGTAAGGTCCAACATATCTCGGACTCAACTTGCCTCCTTTCTTCGGATTGATCAATCCTTTCCGTGGTGAGAGTCTGAGAAATAGTTCATCACCGACTTCAAATTCCAAATCCTTTCTTCTCTTGTCCGCGTAACTCTTTTGGCGGCTCCGAGTATCGAATCCGCTCCTTGATCAGCTTGACCTTCTCCATGGCCTTCTGAACTAAGTCGACCTTTGGAATTGAGGATGACTTTCGTTTCTCTTTCGGAGTCCATTGGTCGTCAATCTCCCAGTGTAGTGGGGATCTACATTTTCGCCCATATAATGCCTCGTAGGGTGCCATCCCAATCGTGGCTTGATAATTGTTATTGTAGGCGAACTCGGCTAATGGTAAGTGCGAATCCCAACTTCCTTGAAAATCCAATGTGCAGGCTCGCAGCATATCTTCAAGGGTTTGAATTGTTCGCTCGATCGTCCATCGGTTTGTGGATGTCTTCTTTGTCTTTGAAACTTAGCGAGGTACCCAATTCCTCGTGCAGGAACTTCCAAAATCTGGAGACAAACCTCGGGTCTCTGTCGGATACTATGTCGACTAGTACTCCATGCAGTCGAATGATTTCTCGGTTATAAGTTTGTGCAAGTTTCTGCAAGCTATCAGTTTTCTTGATGGGTAAAAAGTGTGCGAGATATCGTGAGTCAGATCTACAACTACCCAAATAGCATCATGGCCTCCTCTCGGTCCTTGGTAGATCCGTCACGAAGTCCATCGTTATGTGTTCCCATTTCCACTGGGAATTCTCAACGGTTGTAGTAAACCGGATGGTCGTTGGTGTTCTCGCTTTTACTCATTGACAAGTTAAACATCTCGCAACGAACTCGCTACCTGGTTTTCATGTTTACCCACGAATAACTCCTTTTAAAATCCTTATACATCTTGTTTCCTCCAAGATGTATAGTGTATTTTGAACGGTGTGCCTCTGTTAGGATTTTATTCCTAATCGCTTCGTCATTCGGACACACACACTCGATTCCGGAATCTGATAACTCCATCTTTAGGTACCGAGAATTCTGATCTCTCTCCTTTAAGTATCTTCTCCTTCAGTTTTTGAAGATGTGCATCTTTCCCTTGCGCTTCTTTGATCTCATTCAGCAGTTCGGGTTTAACCGAAATGTTAGCACATGAAATCTGAGTATTGGTTCTTGTCAGATTCCAATTGCTCAGCTCTTCTAATGATTCCCACTCTCGAATCATAAGTCTGGCTAAGCTCGCCTCTCTGCTTAGAACGTTCGCTACGACGTTAGCTTTCCCAGGATGGTATTGAATATCAAAGTGATAGTCCTCAATCAACTCCATCCATCTCCGTTGCCTCAGATTGAGGTCTTTCTGAGAGAATAGGTACTTCAAGCTCTTATGGTCCGTGAAAACCGTGAATGTTGCTCCGTAGAGATAGTGTCTCCATTTCTTCAACGCGAACACTATTGCTGCCAATTCCAAGTCATGCGTTGGATAATTGGCCTCACACGGCTTGAGCTTTCGTGATGCATAAGCGATAACTTTTCCTTCTTGCATGAGCACTGCTCCTAGTCCTTCTTTTGATGCATCACTAGTAGACGACAAAGTTTTCTGTTCCCTTTGGAAGGGCTAAGATTGGAGCTGTAGTAAGTCGTTTCTTAAGCTCTTGGAAACTTGCCTCGCACTTGTCATTCCATTCAAACTTGACTTGCTTCTGGGTTAGTCGAGTGAGTGGTCCGGCTATCTTGGAAAAATCCTGGATAAATCATCGATAATATCCATTAGTCTAGAAACTCGATTTCCGTTCTGGACACGGGTTGTTTCCATTCAACCACTGTCTGCACCTTCGAAGGATCCACTGCAATCCCAATGTCGGATACTATGTGTCCTAAGAACGCGACTTCACTAAGCCAAAATTCGCACTTACTGAATTTGGCATACAACTTATGCGCTCGTAGTGTCTCTAAAATAATTTTCAGATGACGTTTGTGCTCTTCTCTAGACTTAGAGTATACGAGTATGTCATCAATGAATAGCACTACGAATTGATCCAAATAAGGTTGGAAGACTCGATGCATCGAGTCCATAAATGCTTTTGGTGCATTAAATCGGATCGAAAGGCATCACTACAAACTCGTAGTGTCCATATCGAGTTTGAAATGCGCTTTGAAATGTCTCCTTCGCGGATCTTGATTGATAATATCCTTGCTTTGTAAGTCAAACTTCGAGTACACCGTTGCTCCTTGAAGTTAATCAAATAGTTCGTCTATCCTCGGGAGGGGATATTTGTTCTTGATGGTCACACTATTAAGTCCACGATAATCTATACATAGCCTTAATGTCCCATCCTTCTTTTTGACGAACAACACAGGTGCTCCCCACGGAGACGTACTCGGTCGGATAAATCCCACATCCATCAGTTTTTGTAATTGCGTTTTCAACTCTTGTAACTCAAGAGGAGCCATTCTATACGGTGTTCTAGCAATCGGGGCAGTCCCTGGCAACACCTCGATGGTGAACTCGACTTCCCTATCCGGAGGGACAGTGGTGAGTTCTTGTGGAAATACATCCGTGTATTCTGATACTACAGGTACTTGGTTGATTTGTGTCTCAACCTTGGGTTTTTTAATTACAAACGCCAAGTACCCCTGAGCCCCTCTAGTGATCGCCCTTCTCGCTTTCATTGCTGAAATAATTGAGGCAATCTTAACTCGTGTCCTTCCCGAAATCTCCACTTTGGGTTTTCCGGGTTCACATAGCTTAATGGACTTGTTATGGCAGTCCATTTGTGCATGGTGTGCAGATAACCAGTTCATTCCCAATATCATGTCGTATTCGGATATAGGTAATAAGATCAAATCGGCAGAAAGTTTATCTCAAAGAATCTTAACTTCGCATGCATTATAGATAATATCTGTTATCTGACTTGCACCCATAGGAGTTGACACTTCTAAACATATAGGCATATGTTCCATGCATGCATGCAGTTTGTGTACAAAATGCGGTGCAACAAATGAATGCGTTGATCCAGGGTCGAATAGTATTTTAGCGTAGTGGTTAGATACTAGAAGCGTACCTTCCACCACATTTGTTGCCTCCCGAGCCTCCCCGTCCGGCTAGTGCAAATGCTCGAGCGGGCATCCTTGCCCGATTACCCGGCCATTTCCTTTGCTGCGGTTGCGTCTGTTTAGTTCGGTCATCGTATTTCGGGCAATCTTGCGGTAGTGCCGATTACTACCACAAATAAGAAACACCTTCCTTGTTTACGCCAACGCTTGTTGGCGGATGTCCCTATTCTTTGGCAATGTGCACACTCTTGACCGCTTTCCTTGCACTGGTCTCTTTCCCATGTCTATTTTATTAATCGGTCCCTTCAAACATAGCAGTGGTTTAGATGGTTGTCCCACGCTTGTCCTCTTAAAATCTGTTCGATGGCCTATTCTCACATCTGCCCAATACGTTCAGATCCCGACTCAATGCGGAGAGTCGCTTTACCGCGGCTAAGTAGGTTGCCGCTTCAACGATCAACAATCAAGCTCGATGTTCCCTGTTTCAATCCTCGAGTGAACTTGTAAAGCTTATCCTCTTGAAGATCTTGATTGTCCCAGGAGCATACTTGGACAATCGGTGAAACTCGGACTCAGATCGAGCTACGATCATTCCCTTGCCTCAATCAGAAATTCATCTCTTGGCGTGCTTCTTTCACAACACAACCTGTGGAATATACTGTTCATTGAACTCAAACAAGAAATTTCCCCATGTTTTTACTACTCGGTCCTATTCCCATCTCCTTTCAACTGCCCTCCACCAGTCTCTAGCAACCGATTCCAGCATTTAAATACAAATGAGTGTGACTCTCTCATTCGTCGGAGTATTGAAGAGCATTGAAGATATTCTCCAGCTTCTCTATTCATTCTTCTGCTTTCACATCGTCCGACTCTCCCAAGAAGGTTGGTGGGTCGAACCGCAGGAATCTCTCCAACATGCGATTGTTCGCTTCTCTGGCGGGTTCGGGAGCATGGGGTTGAGGCTCTGCCTGTCGCCTCATAAAACCAGTATTTGTTGTAAGGCTTGTGCGGTCAGATTGTCTCCTGCAGCAGATAGAGGAGGTGGTGGTAATTCCGGAGAGGGTGCCCGATCCCTGGGTACATTATCGTCTCCTCGTGGAACACGACGAGGTCTCCCACGTCCTCGATGTTCTGCCATTCTGTATCTTGAAGCGTTAGTTACGATTCGCGAGTAAATGAATACAATAATTATTCGCATAAAGCAAGGAATATCGCAGGGAAAGTAACATCAAACACAATACACTGAATAAATAGCAAGAGGCATATCCATTAATGTAAAATTTGATTACACCCAAAGTACAACAGCAGAATTACTAAGTCAGATACATCGGAACCAAAAATACATCCGAATCTAGTACAAAAGAAAGTAAGGTACAACACTGGAATACACGGCTACAACAACAAAAGTACAAACTGACAATCTGCTAACTAATCAGTGAGATCGCCATCATCGTCGCTCGCAGCTATGTCTATAATCGGGGCTGGTTCGGGCTGAGGTGGCACCTCAACCTCGGACCAATCCACGAAGTCCAACCACTGCTCGAATCCCTGAGCCTCATCAAGTGGAGCAGCCTCGAGTGCCTCTGGCTCTCCAATGTCGACTGGATCCTCCTCGGGATCCTCCTCGGCATCAGGTACAGGTTCCGCCTCGGGCGGTGGCAATGGCTGAGCATTAGCTGCTAAAGAAGCCTCTAGTGCGGCTCCTCTCTGAGCTAGGGCCTGTGTAAGGTCCTCTGTGACTGTCATTTGCTTGATGGGGGTCTCCTCCAAGCGCTCAACGGTGCCACGGAATAGACGGGCGTCAATCTCCCATTTCTGGCGGCCGTCACTTGTCCTCTTCATCTTCTCCGGCATGTTATCCAAGCGCTCCCGGATACTCTGTATTTGGTCCTCCCGCGCTCTTATGGTGTTATCGCGGTCCTTGATGACAGTAGTCAGCTCGTTCTTCTCATATTGGCTCATCGCCAAGCGCCGAAGTCGAGTCCCTATTGCGTTAGCGCTCCCGGCTAGTTCTGGTCGCGCTTTCACTTTCCTCGGTGCCAATGGATCATCGCGTGCCGGTAATATTCCCGCTCAAAGACGGGCATGGAATACATCCCACCATGTAGGCGGCGTCGCTCCATCCTCGATCAAACAAAACTAAGGCGGATCGATCGAAGGTAGAGGAAAGATAAGGAGAGAATAAGGAAAGAATGAATAAGGAAATCGATCAAGAATCAACTAAGTCAAGACAAGTATGACTATGAAATCTCAAAATATGCGTTCTAACTTAGTTCAAATATCAATAAGACGGTTCTATGCCAATTTGAAATCGAATTCACACTTAATTGGTCAAGTCGCAGTATTACCCAAAACACGCATCGAGGGTCCTATCCGGGTCACTCGGTGTAAGTTTCCATCTTACTAGCCGAGCTCGATACCACTTTAATCGCCACGCCCCAAACGGGACGCGACGAACGATCCACATCTTAAATACAAAAACCAAACAAATCGAGACAAATATCAACGAGAACCCAATGAGACAGATGTCTAAATAGCGGCGAAATAAATAACAAGTGCGAATACAACTTACGATATAATCCATAATCCATTTTACAACCCGAAATCAACAAAATATAGCAACTTAAAGTCAAAGGGTCCTACGCCCTTGATTATAAAACCGAATGGAACGAAATACAAAAGTCCGACAACAACATAAGAAAAGAGTCCAATCAACAACAAGAAATAGTAAATCCAAAAAGCGGAGTACAAGGTCTCAATCCAGAGCTTCGGCATCTTCAATGAAATCCTCATCTAAGGTTAGAAAATAGGTGGGGATGAGACAAAATCTCGGTGGATGGGGTGATCGTGTGCAAGTGTGGCGCAATATAGTTAATGTGAGAAAACAGTTATATGAAAACGCGTGAGTATGATGGATGGATTCACACACGATTCATAGCGTCGTGATAAAATATTTAAATAATATACTTATACGATTCGGAAAACATTTCATGGTCACACAGGCACTATGTGATTCATTCAAGACAGTAGATTGCGTACGGAAGTGTAACACCAATCCCAATGCAAGGCAAATAATGGTTGCGTACGGATTTGTAGCACCAACCAATGCAAAACAGGTAGCGGTTGAGTAAGGAAATGTAACGCCAACCAAAATGGGTCCGATAACTCCGGAATCGTGTGGATCAGACAGTGATTCCTTCGTTCTTCCTTGTAACTCCCCAGTCAGTATGGTCCAAGACCGGCACCTTATCGCTCCGTAGGCAAAGACAAAATCCACAGTGGAGCTTGCAAGGCTCGGATATGTCATAATCATGATTATACCTCAAGTACTACGACCCGCTTCCCTTGGACAAACTCCGTCCCTCAGTTGCGGGATTAGGACGATGGGGCCGGAAGAGTGTAATAGCAGCCGAGCTGCCCGGTTCCATCCCCGGCGTATCCATTCCGACTGTGAGCTCGACATACCAAGTTGACTCAGGCAGGAAAGTAATTACAAGTACAAGCAGTTAACCGGGCAGTCGAGTATTATTGATTCAGGGAAGCAGTTTTAGGAAAATTTTGAAAAATGCGAGTGGCAATTATGGCGTTGGTGGAGTATTTGGATGAAGATGATCATCGGAAGGATAAGAAATCTTCGATATCTTTAAAGATTAGGTGGAACATGAGTCCCGTTATAGATTCAAAATCGCAAGGCGAGGAAGTCGCTCCGCGATCGTTATTAATCGGTCAAATTGATCCGATAAGTCAAGGGTTTTTGGGAAAGTAAAATACTTTAATTAAATCTCCAAGTCAGAGGGTCCAGGGCTATTTTAGTAAAAGAGAAAATAATTTGAGTTAGGTCCTTTATAAAAGAAAAATTGTAATTTAGCCCCGTTTTGTAAAAACTAATACTTTTGGGGTTAAAAATTGGATAAATAAATATCCCAAGCTTGAAAAATTAAGAGGTCAGTTCCTAAATTCTCCAAATTGTCCAGAGATTCAGGTGTTTAAATTTGAGGTCAAGATTTTGTAAAATTCTCACATTGGCCCCAAATTTGTAAAAATTGCCAATTCGGACCTTAATTTTTAAAAATTCAGAACTCACCAACCGGAAGGGCTTTTAATGTGATTCCAGTTGGAAATTATCACTAAGGTTAGTAGGATATTGGGACAAAAGCAGTTTTTAAAAGAAATATGTGTAGGTCCTTTAACTTTTGAAAATATCATTTTTGTCCCATTTTGAAATAATTGCCTTTAAGGCTTTTAGGGGTCCAATTATTATGAAATTTGAACCTTGGGTCCAAAATATAATTAAGTTATAGTTAAGTTAGTATTTCCAGGTGCATGGGCTGCATAAGTCCTGGAAATTTCATTTGGGTCCTCAAGTTTAGTATTTTATACATTAGTCCCTCAATTTTAGAAAAATTGTTTTCCAAGCCCTAACCACTTGGGATTTTGGAACACCTTTAAAATATGTCATTCCCAGTACCTTAAGAGTAAAAATTTCAAATTTTAAAGTTTAGGTCTGATATAGTTTTAAAAATTGCAAAGTAGCCCTTAAACTTACAAAATTTTACAATCTAGTCATTGGGCTTTTAAAGGTTGATTTTATTTATCTTAAAACTCTTAAAACTTTATTAAAATGTCCAAAAGTCATTTTTGAACCTGAGTACAGTCCCAAATTTCGAAATTTGTAGAGGGTCCTTTAACGTTTATTTTCTTGCAATTTAGTCCACCAATTTTCAATTTTTACATTTTTAAGTCCAAAATTGAAATTTAATCAATTATTCTCGACTTTTCCAGGTTATAAGGCATCCAAAATATAGATTTTAAAGATCATACACATGCATGTCCAATACATACAAGAATTCATCAAATAGAACATTAAAGTGTACATGCATGCACCTAAAATTCAATAAATAGTAATTTTGAGAAACTCTTGAGAATTTTCATGACTTGATACATAAAATTGACATGCAATACATAGATTATATATATCTCAAGGCTCATGATCAAATTTTCTACATGTATTTAATCAAAACACCTAAAAGTTGGAAAATATTATTCCACCGACCTTAAAATTGAAAATTGTGAAATAAAAGGATAATTTCACAAATTTTGGATGAGGCTTCTTAGGTCAGCCCCTAAGTCAAGAAATATCAAAAATTTGAAGTTAGAAAAATGAGAGAAAAATTAAGGATAAAAAGAAGGAAATAAGGAAAGGAGAAGGACTACACTTTACCTTGTGTAGTAGGTGTTTGGAGACTAGTTGAAGCTTGAAAATTGGAAATTTTGGCTCAACTCCAAAATCACCTAAGGTCAGCCCCTATTTCTCAAAAATGAAAAAGGGGTGTTAAAATTTGAAAAAAATAGAAAGAGTAGGAAAGAAGGGTCTAGTACTCAATTTACCTTGTAGTCTAAATTCCTCTACTAGTTTCTCTTCAAGCTTGAGGTCCTTCTTCAAAAATGTTGTCAAGCTCTAATCTTCAAAGTCTTCTAAATGTAACTCCAAACCAAATTCAAACTTAAGTTAAGAAGGTGGAAGAGATGAAAAATGTGATATCAAAATGGATTGAAGATAAAATTTCTTACCTTGGTATAGTTTGGTTCGATTTTTATGGAGTATAAGGAGGAAAATGTTGAAAATTTTTCTAAGTATAGAAGAAGAAAATAAGAAGAAGAGTAGAGAGAAGTTGGGAGTTTTTAGAGAGAAGGAGGAGGATTTGTATAGGAGATGAATGTGTTAGTGATAAAAATGAAATGGAATTTTGGCACAAAATGGCCCTCATGGCCGTCCACCTAGTGAGAGAGGGGGAGAGGAATTTTTTCAAATTGTGTCTTGCATTTTGCCTCATGCATGCGAGACAATTTGAAGGTCAAAGGTATGGGCAAGACTTGGTTTGAATGGAATGTTGGAAGACTTCCAACATGTTGGCAAAAAAATATTAAAGAAGTGATGTGAGGGATGATGTGTATAATGTTTGAATTAATGGTATAATTATACACAAGATGACTAATATATGGTGTAGGTGTACAAGAGTTGGATGATATTTTTACTCCAAAATATCCATGTTGGCCGTCCACTTCAAGGGTATTATGGTAATTCCATATATTTTTTTTTTGTCCCAAATTTGATGATAATAGATGAAATATATCAATCTCCAAAATAATTGGTGATTTCCTTGATCACTTGTAAGTGTCATAATCACTTAATCTAAATCAAATTCTTAATTATATAAGGTAAAAGTCTCTAAAATAAATAGTCTCTTAAAATTCTAAGGTGACTAATAAATACAAAAATAGTAATAATGATCAATCAAGTGATCATAAATGAGGAATAGAATTAATAAAGATCATGGTCACAAGTAATTAAATAAAATGAAATAAAATACAAAATGTATATATTATTAATAATTACCCGTCAAAATGACGCGGTAAAATAGTCGATCAAAAGTATAAATGACAATAAGGATCAATTAATAGCTCGGAAAAATCGGGGCTTCACATTTAATCCCTTTTTGACATATAATATATCAAATAAATTATTTTTAATGATCTTGATTTGACACCTATATTGCATATATAAAATAAAAAATATGATAAATAAAAAATATACGAAATATTTACTCATTTTATTGTAATCTGTAATGGAATTTAGAATTTATGCATTCAGGCTATAAGACATCAATTTATGTTTGGCTATTTATGATAGGGGAAATTACATGGAATACGCTGATTTTTGTACCATTACCACACAATACGCTCTAATTACTTTTGTGCCTGTTTTTTTACTTTTGTACCTAATTTTGTTTTTACACTCCTTGCTATTTTTTGATTATTTTGTTGTTATTTTTTTGTTTTTTTGGTTCCTGCGTTGTTTTATATGTTATATAAGTTGTTTCGATGTTGTTTAAATTTGTTTATTTTTTGTTTCTATGTTGTTTCGATGTTTCAAAACAACTTTAACCTATTTTTTATGTTGTTTTTTATTCATATATTATTTTGTACATTGTTTCTATTGTTTCGGTGTTGTATAATATTTTTAATGTTGTTCTAATAATTGTTTTTGTTGTTTTCATGTAGTATTCAATGTGTAAATATAATTTTTACCTAATTTTAATCTCTTTTTATTCATGTTGTGTTTTAAATATTTTTTAAGTTGTTTCTGGGTTGTTTCCATCCCTTTTTAATGTTGTTCTGATGTTTCTTTGTTGTTTCAATGAAGTTTTCGATGTTTAAATACAATTTTCACCTATTTTTATTAAAAGAAACATGTTAGAAACAATGTTGAAACACAGAAACATGTTTGAAACATGTTAGAAACAATGTTAAAACACAGAAACATATTTGAAACATGTTAGAAACAATGTTGAAACAAAGCATACAAATGTCCAAGAATTTTTGCTACAGTGTATTATTGTGTAAAAAAAGAGCGGGAGCGTAAATTTAGGTAAAATTGTACCGGGAAGCGTAAAAGGCTGACATTCACTTTAAAAAGGTGGGTATTTCTGTCAATTGCTCTTTATGATATATATATAGTTGTTATTTGGGCTTAGCCCATTTCTTTATAATTATATAGAATTATATTTAAATTTATTAAAATAAATTAAAAAGTATTTATTTTAATTGAAGAAAATATTTCAAAATATATATCCAAATTTTAAATATCACATACATCCATAAATAATATTATATATTTATGTAAGAAGAAAATTAAAATATATTCAATATTAGTTTATCATTGTAATAGTATTTTATATACAGAAACTTATTTCTTATATATTAACATACTTTTTATAGTAATAGAAATTATTCTTTTATATTTATCAATCTATTTTGAGATTCAAGTTTCAAAGTTGTATATTTGGCACTAGATATGATTTGTTTTTTGATAATTTTTGGATATATGTGTATATATAAATATATAATAGGTTTTTTTATAAATATTATATTTTCCCTTAAAAATATATCGCTAAATATAAAACATATTTTTTGTTTAATTTCTTTTCTAATTTTGACGATTATTCCCCTTTCTAAGCCCCAAAAATATTGGAATTTGAAAGGAATGTTTTTATTATTAAATTGATAATATAATTTATTAAATATTCAACAATTGTCATGCCCCAAACGGAACGCGACGACGATCCACAACTTAAATACAATAACCAAACAGTCTAGACAAATATCAACGAGAACCCAATGAAACAGAGTCTAAATAGCAGCGGAAATAAATAACAAGTACAAATACAACTTACAGTCCACAATCCATAATCCAAATTACATACCCAAACAAATCAACCAAATATAACAACTTAAAGTCAAAGGGTCCTACGCCCTTCGATTTACAAACCTGGAAAGAAATACAAGAGTCCAACAACAACACAAGAAAAGTAGTAAATCCAACAAGCAGTACAAGGGCTCAATACGGGGCGGTTCGGCTTCAACGAAGTCCTCATCTAAGGTTAGAAAATAGGTGGGGATGAGACAAATCTCGGTGGATGGGGTGATCGTGTGCAAGTGTGGCGATATATAGTTAATGTGAGAAAAAGCATTATATGCAAACGCGTGAGTATGATGCATGAATTCACACACATATCCAAGCGTCGTGATAAATATATTTAAGTAATATACTTATACAAGAAGAGAAAAACAGCGATTCATGGTCACACAAACACTATGTGATTGATCAAGACAGTAGGATTGCGTGCAAAAATGTAACGCCAATCCCATGCAAGGCAGATAATGGCTGCGTCACGGTTTGTAGCGCCAACCAATGCAAAATAAGTAGCGGTTGCGTGCGGTTTGTAGCGCCAACCAAACGGGTCCGATAACTCCTAATCGTGTGGATCGAGACAACGATTCCTTCGTTCTTCCTTGTAACTCCCTAGGCGAGAATGGTCCAAGACCGGTCACCTTATCGCTCCATAGGCAAAGACAAAATCCACAAAGGGAGCTTGCAAGGCTCGGATGCGTTATAATCATGATTATACCTCAAGTACTACGACCCGCTTCCCGGACAAACTCCGTCCTCGATTGCGGGATTAGGGCGATGGGGCCGAAGAGTGGAATAGCGGCCGAGCTGCCTGGTTCCATCCCCGACGTATCCATTCCCGACGATTTGTGAGCTCGACACACCAAGTTGACTCGAGCGGAAAAGTAAATACAAGACAATGCAGCATCAACCAGCAATCGAGTATTATTGATTCAAGGGAAGCGATTCGGAAAATTTACAAAAGCGAGTGGTAATTATGGCGTTGGTGGAGTATTTGGATGAAGATGATCATTGGAAGGATAAGCAATCTTCGATATCTTGAAAGATTAGGTGGAACATAAGTACCGTTATAGATTCAAAGTCGCAAGGCGGGAAGTCGCTCGCGATCGGGTATTAATCGGTCAAATTGATCCGATAAGTCAAGGGTTTTTGGGAAAGTAAAATATTTAATTAAATCTCCAAGTCAGAGGGTCCAGGGCTATTTTAGTAAAAGAGAAAATAATTTGAGTTAGGTCCTTTATAAAAGAAAAATTGTAATTTAGCCCCGCTTTGTAAAAACCAACACTTTTGGGGTTAAAATTGAATAAATAAATATCCCGACCTTGAAATATTATGAGGTCAGTTCCTAAATTCTCTAAATTGTTCATATATTCAGGTTTTTAAAGTTTTGAGGTCGAGTTTTTATAAAATTCTCACATTGGCCCCAAATTTGTAAAAGTTGCCAATTCGGACCTTAAGTTTAAAATAATCGGAACTCACAAACCGAAGGGCTTTTAATGTGATTCCAGTTGGAAAATGTTACTAAAGTTAGTGGGATATTGGGACAAAAGCAGTTTTTAAATGAAATAAGTGTAGGTCCTTTAACTTTTGAAAATATCATTTTTGTCCCATTTTGAAATAATTGCCTTTAAGGCTTTTAGGGGTCCAATTGTTATGAAATTTGAACCTTGGGTCCAAAATATAATTAATTTATAGTTAAGTTAGTATTTCCAGGTGCATGGGTTGCATAAGTCCTGGAAATTTCATTTGGGTCCTCAAGTTTAGTATTTTACACTTTAGTCCCTCAATTTTAGTAAAATTGCTTTCCAAGCCCTAACCACTTGGATTTTTGGAATACTTTTAAAATATGTAATTCCCAGTACCTTAAGAGTAAAATTTTCAAATTTTAAAGTTTAGGTCTGGTGCAGTTTTAAAAATTGCAAAGTAGCCCTTAAACTTTCAAAATTTTACAATCTAGTCCTTGGGCTTTTAAAGGTTGATTTTATTTATCTTCAAACTCTTAAAACTTTATTAAAATGTCAAAAGTCATTTGTGAACCTGAGAACAGTCCCAAAAATCGAAATTTGCAGAGGGATCCTTTAACTTTTATTTTTTTGCAATTTAGTCCACCAACTTTCCATTTTTACATTTTTTAGTCCAAAATTGAAATTTAATCAATTATGCTCGACTTGTCCAGGTTATAATTCATCCAAAACATAGATTTTATAGATCATACACATGCATGTCCAATACATACAAGAATTCATCAAATAAAATATTAAATTGCACATGCATGCACCTAAAATTCAATAAATAGTAATTTTGAGCAACTCTTGAGAATTTTCATGACTTGATACATAAAATTGACATGCAATACATAGATTATATATATCTCAAGGCTCATGATCAAATTTTCTACATGCATTTTAATAAAAACACCTAATAGTTGGAAAATATTTTTCCACCCACCTTAAAATTGGAAATTGTGAAATAAGAGGATAAATATCACAATTTTTGGATGAGGCTTCTTAGGTCAGCCCCTAAGTCAAGAAATATCAAAAAGTTGAAGTTAGAAAAATGAGAGAAAAAATTAAGGAGAAAAAGAAGGAGATAAGGAAATGAGAAGGACTACACTTTACCTTGTGTATTAGGTGTTTGGAGACTAGTTGAAGCTTAAAAATTGGAGATTTTGGTTCAACTCCAAAATCACCTAAGGTCAGCCCCTATTTCTCCAAAATGGAAAAAGGGGTGTCAAAATTTGAAAAAAAATAGGGAGAAGAAGAAAAATATACTAGAGTCCATTATCTTACCTTATAGTCTAAATCTTCAAATTTTCCTTCAAATCTTGAAATCTTCAAAGGTGATGTCAAGCTCTATTCTTCAAAGTCTTCTAAATGTACCTCCAAAATCCAAATTTAAACTTAAGTTAAGAGGTGAAATAGATGACCTAGGTGATATCAAATATGGATTGAAGATGAAATTTCTTACCTTGTGGTATAGGTGTGTTCGAAATTTTTGAAAAATAAGGAGGAAAAATCTTGAAGATTTTCTAAGTGTTGAAGAAGAAAGTGAGAAGAAGAGTAGAGAGAAGTTGGGAGTTTAGAGAGAAGAAAGAGGATTTTGTGTAGGAGATGAATGTGTTAGTGAAATTGTTTAACAAAATTTTTGAAACAAAAGGCCTCATGGCCGTCCACATTGATGAGAGAGGGGGGAGAAATTTTGTTCAAATTGTGTCTTGCATTTTGCCTCTTGCATGGGGAACATTTTGAAGGTCAAAGGTATGGGCAAGAGAATGTTTGAATGGAATGTTGGAAGACTTCCAACATGTTGGCAAAAATAATATTAAAGAAGTAATGTAAGAGATGATGTGTATAATGTTTGAATTAATGGTATAATTATACACAAGATGACTAATATAAGGTGTAGGTGTATAAGAGTTGGATGATATTTTTACTCCAAAATTTCCATGTTTGCCGTCCACTATGAGGGCATTATGGTAATTCCATATATATTTTTTTGTCCCAAATTTGATGATAATAGATGAAATATATCAATCTCCAAAATAATTAGTGATTTCCTTGATCACTTATGAGTCTCATGATCACTTAATCTAAATCAAAATCTTAATTCTATAAGGTAAAAGTCTCTAAAATAAATAGTCTCTTAAAATTCTAAGGTGACTAATAAATACAAAAATAGTAATAATGATCAACCAAGTGATCATAATTGCAAAATAGAATTAATAAAGATCATGATCACAAGTAATTAAATAAAATAAAATAAAATAAAATACAAAATATATATATTATTAAAAATTACCCGTCAAAATGACGCGGTAAAATAGTCGATCAAATGTATAAACGACAATAAGGATTAATTATAAGCTCGGAAAAATCGGGGCTTCATAACAATAGGGTAGTAAAAACAATCAACATTGGGCAGTAATTACATTTTTTTCAAAGTTTTAGTTTGTTAAAGATAAACATGTTCTATAAATATATACAATTCATATTTACACAACAAAAATTTCATATATAAAGAGATTTTTTTATTGTTTATAATATTATTTACTATTTAACCTTATGATTTATAGTCAAACTAATTATCTTTATATTTTAATTATTTTTTTGAAATTTTAAAATTATTGTAATTACTATTTTTTAAACATAGATAATATAAATCCATAATTTATAAAAAAAAGAATGAGAACAAGTAAAATTGTAAAGAATCTTAGGTTTAATTTTTAGAATTAAAACAATGAATTATAAATAGAAATTAATATTAATAATAGATTCATTCAATATATATATTCGGGGAATGGGGATGAGAGTGGAGAATCACCATTTTATCTAATCGGAATGAGAAAGATGATGGGGATATAAATATTGTCCCTATCACATTCCCGGTTCTAGAGAAGCGGGAAGTCTCCATTCCCGAATTAACTTGGGGATTTCTCATCTCATTCTCTTCGATTACCAATGGGGTTGATTCCTCCTGGGATGTGGTCATCCATAAATGTAGGAAATATAATTCATTGAATTATTAGAAAAATATACATGTAACAACACAAAACAGAGGCCTCATGAATATACATCCCGTGCGTTGACTAGTTCATGTTAATTCATCTGAAATCATCCAAATTTTCTTATACTTATGTGTTTATTAAATTTACTGATATGGAAATCCGATAGTGATCCAGTAATTATGACTCTCATCAAAGGGGTTCGATTTTCATCACCCTTTCCCTCCCATGATATGTACTCAAAAGAAAAAAAATGATGACTTACCTTATCAAACAAATTGATAACTAATTTAATAGTAAAAGTATAACAAAAAACCTCCCGTCAGATCGTCTAACAAGTCTTTTTCGTTAGACAGAACCAATCCGGCTCGGGTTTTTTCATAATTTCATGCACCAGTGGCATGTTCGTAATATTCTGGGACAGTGCATCCGAAAAGTATCAGTAGTTCATCGAAAAAGTATTAGTAGTTCTCTAGAGAATATTTTAGTAGTTCTCCTAAATATAATTAATTTTTTCTCCCGAAAAGTATTAGCAGTCCCTCAAAAAAGTATTAGTAGTAACGATGAAATGTATTAGTAATCTGCTTGAACAGTTTTTTCAGTAATCCTCTTGAAAAATATTTATTTTTTCTATCAAAAGTATTAGTATTCTGATTAAAATGTATTTTAGTATTCCTCTTGAAAAGTAATAGTTTTCCTCATAAAAAGTATCAGTAGTTCCCCATAAAAGAATTAGTTCTTCCCCAAAAAGTATCAGTAGTCATCCTGAAAAATACTTGGTAGCAACCCTAAAAATATTAGTTTTCCTTCGAAAAATATTTGTAGTCCTCCTAAAATGTATTAGCAACTCTCCTAAAATGTATTAGGAGAGGCCAATGTGTGTATTGGTACTTGTGCATCTTGTTGGTGGGCCTCTCATATATAAAAATTTTCTGAATCGCTTCACTGAATCAATAATACTGACGTCATGCAGTTGATTGCTGCATTTGTATTTACTTTCTGCTGAGTCAACTTGGTGTGTCGAGCTCATAGTCGGAATGGATACGTCGGGGATGGGCAACCGGCGCTCGGCTGCTATTCCACTCTTCCGGCCCCATCGTCCTAATCCCACAACCGAGGGACGGAGTGTCCAAGGGAAGCGGGTCGTAGTACTTGAGGTATAATCATGATTATGACAGTCCGGAGCCTTGCAAGCTCCACTTTGTGGATTTTGTCTTTGCCTATGGAGCGATAAGGTGGCCGGTCTTGGACCATCCGCTGCGGGAGTTACAAGGAAGAACGAAGGAATCGCCATCTCGATCCACACGATTCCGGAGTTATCGGACCCGTTTGGTTGGCGCTACAAATCCGTGACGTAATCGCTACTTGTTTTGCATTGGATGGCCCTACAAATCCGTGCGCAACCATTATCTGCCTTGCATGGGATTGGCGTTACATTTTTAAATGCACGCAATCTACTGTCTTGTCTCGAATCACATAGTGCCTGTGTGACCATGAATCTATTTTCTTGAATCGTATAAGTATGTTACTTAAATATATTTATCACGATGCTTGTGGATGGTATGTGTGTGAATTCATGCATCATACTCACGCATTTTCATATAATCTTGTTTTCTCACATTAACTATATATTGCCACACTTGCACACGGTCACCCCATCCACTCGAGGTTTGTCTCATCCCCACCTATTTTCTAACCTTAGATGAGGACTTCGTTGAAGATCTTTGAACCGACCACGTATTGAGCACTTGTACTCATTGGTTGGATTTACTACTTCTTGTTGTTGTTGTTGGACTCTTTTCTTGTTTGTTGTTGGACTCTTGTATTTCTTTCCTTTCCGGTTTGTAACTGAAGGGCGTAGGACACTTTGACTATAAGTTGTTATATTTGGTTGATTTTTCGGGTATGTAATTTGGATTATGGATTGTGGATGTAAGTTGTATTTGTACTTGTTATTTATTTCATTGCTATTTAGACTCTGTTTCATTGGGTTCTCGTTAATATTTGTCTAGACTGTTTGGTTATTGTATTTAAGTTGTGGATCGTCGTCGCGTTCCGTTTGGGGCGTGACAATTTCTTTCAATTAAAAATTAACATTTAGAAAAAGACATCACTCTAGCAGTTGCATAGGGAAATCATAATTCGTATAATAATTTCTTACTTAATTGAAAACAATATTTAAAAATAAAAAGACATTACTCCAGTAGTTTCATAGGCCACCCATTATCCACCGCCAATAACCATCGCCGACTCCTTAACCTGAAAAATCTGATTATATATGTGGGGTGAGCGACACAGCTCAGTGGAGTATAAATTGTCAAAGCTAAATACACAGATATCTCACATAGACATGCAAATACAATCCAATATGATATAGCATAGATCTTTTGAAAAACCGTAGACATAGACAATAGGTAGAACTGCAGGGGTTCCACCTAAGGGATACATCAACCCCGGACCTCTTGAGTCCCTAGCTCAATAGAGGCTGCAAAATCGTCTTCTGGCATTCATGTAAAATAATCTAAGCATTTAACAAGGACAATAAAGTTTAGAAAACAAACCCCACCTTGAAACGTAGCTTGAAAATAAGTAGAACTTAAAAGTGTTGGATGCAAGCACGCCTAATCCTCGCTCGATAAGTCGCCTAATCATAGAAGTAGGAAAACACTAATCAAAACCTCGAGATATTCTAAACTTAAAAACTTAAAAGGAATAATCTAAAATCCTAATTTAGGGGCTTAGTAGAATAAAATAAGATTGAGGATTAAATTGAGATTTTGTTGGTCAAAATAAGGATCAATCAAAATTTAGAGTGAAAGGGACTATTTTGGAATAAAAGAAAATTGGAAGGGGGTGAGAATGTAATTCTGAAATACATGGGCATTAATTCCCAAATTGAAACTTAAACTGATCACTAAAATTATTTGCCCACATATTGCTGCAACATCATCTTTTAAATTACTCCCATCGACCAACCCTCTCTTCATCATCTTTCTCTCTTTTTTCGTCTTTCTTTCTTTTTTTTTTTTTTTGGTATCTCTCTACCCACAACACATCACACCCTCATACACCTCTGACGCCGACAAATCCAGGTGGGACAGCGGCAATTCGTGATTGGGTTTCTGGGTTTTGTTTTTTGAAGGATGGCAACCGTGGCTCTCGATTTGGGGCTGATGATTTGACTCGTCGACCCGAGGAGAATGCGGGGATGGTGATTCGGGTTCGGGTTTTGGTGGACTATATGTGGTGATTTTGGGTTCCGACGGTGCCAAACGGTGGTTCTATCACCGTGTTTCTTCTCCCCTTATATTTTTTTCTTTCTTACTGCCGCAGGCACAACTCGGCGGATGGCAGCGAGCCGACGGTGACGGGCGGATTGGTCTCGGGCTTTGGGTTTTGGTTTCGGGCTGAATCGGGGAAGTACGAGTCGATTTTGAGTTGATTCTGGAAATTTTTGCCGCGGTGGCTAGGTTGCGGGCTGGTTATATTGTTTGGGTGGTGGAAGGTGGGTGAATTTGCAAAGTGGTTGGGTTTCTTCTATTTTTTTTTTGAATTGAAATTGATTATTTGGGTTTGGAATTGAAATTTCTGGTTGGAGTGTGTTTGAAACTTTGGAAAATATGGTGTTTGATGAGGTTGCTGAATATAGGATTTGGCCTGGAAAGATTATAACAAAATTTGCAGACGAGTTTTTGTTGGCGATTGAGAGGATGATTTGCAGTGGATTTGAGTAGGTGAGAATAAGATGAGTAATACTTTGCTGGAAGAGAAAGAGAACTTTTGCTACTAGCATTCATTCACGTAAAACAATTTTTATGGAATAATAAATAAAAGGTTTTGTTTAAAAAGGCTTATACCTAGAATCTCATAATAATAGAGTCTAATAGAGTCCGATTAATCCTACTAATAGATGAAAGTGAATCTGTTAACTTTAAAATTTTGGTAAGTCTATAGGAAAAGATAGATTTTTTAATGGGATTTTGAAGGCGAGAAATCTTTACCGAAAATCTTTGGAGTTTCAATTTGCAAAAGGAATAAATAATTGGGCTAAAATAAATAATGGGCTTACAGATTGGGCTAATGAGAATTTTGGGCTTAAGAAAATTGGACTTGAATTTAAATAAAAAGTTAAGAAAATCAAGCCCCTATATTACTAAAATCCTCATCTTAAAATAAATAGTTTGGGTGTTACGAGGCCCACGTAAACCTCTCCTCTACCTCGGCTCTCGGCTCGTCATCATTATCCGAAATGTATTAAAACATTTGAATGCGTGAGTAATGAAACTCGATGAGAAACGTAGCGATTACACTATATAAGTCAAATAGTCATAATGCAATATAGTTCATTTTAAACACCGATGGTCTCCACCAAACGTTGGCAGGCGTATATATGGCTCTTAGCCAATTCGACATCGAAGGGTCTCCCAGACGTGACGTGCGTATAAAATTGGTTCTCGGCCATTTTAAGCGCTTATAGAGAGTTGTGACATAGTATAACAATACAACATGCTTACAAAATCGAAGATTACCCACCTTGAAGTTTACATATATCTAGTGATGTATTTGTTCGAATGAGTCCGTTATCCGATTGCGCCGCACCTAACACAATTAATTCTTTCAACTTAAATGACATAGACAATGTAATAATCATTAAATAACTTAGTCTCTCTAATATGTTCCTAAAGTCAATTATCTCATGATCGATTCGGTACCTTTTTAAGAGCTTTGAAAACGATATTTGACCAAAGTCAAAGTCAATGTCAAAGTCAACGGTCAACATATAGTCAAAGTCAACATAAAGTCAAATTCAACATAAATTCAATTAATCCTTAATTAATCACCTAAATCAATTAATTGTCTAACAACTCGTTTTAGATGAAAATCCCATTAATCGAAATCTTAATTTATAAAATCTTTTTTTGACTTAAAATCTCTATTTTCTTAAATATGATGTCATCTCGAAAAATCCCAAAAATATCTTAATCACGAAACCTGAACTTATTGATCTAACACTTAACGTCAAATTTCCGAAAAGTAACATTGAATTGCGTGCCATAGTACATGTCACATCACATCACATCACATCACATTAATCACATCAATCACATCACATCAAGTCACATTACATCACATGATGTCACTATTAAATGTCGCATCAAGTCACTATTCATCACCCCTACCACTAATTCTCGGCCAACCTTAGCCCGCTGGCGCTAGCCACCTCCTGGCGGCGGTAGTGGACCCTGAGAACATATTTTACCATTTTTCAAGCTCTATTCAATTTTTCTCTGGTTCTCTAATTTTAAGCACTAAATTTTACCAACTTTTTATCCTCAAAATAACTTTTAGAAACTAAAGTTTTCATCAAAATTTATTCTTAAGGCGTTAAGCTTCTAGTTTTAACAATAGTGAATTAATGAGACCAAAAATCCTAAATTGATCAAGTTCATCAACTAGCTTAAGTTCTTCTCCAATAATCACTTTTATAATTTCTAAAAATCTTCTTAAGCCATTAATATCTAGATTAATCATCAAAAATCATATACAACTCAAAATTAAAAACAAAGAGTAGAATCATCACATTTAACTATCCTACTATCATTAATCATGCTTAACTTTAACAAAACATCTTCCTAAAAAAATAGCTTCTTGGCTGTCCACTTCTAGGGAAATAAGGAGAAAATTTTCATTTTCAAAACAAGATAAAAAACACATAATCATGCTCCTAATAGTTAGATATTACATAATATACAAACAAAAATTGAAACAAAAATTATTTAAATTATTTTCTCAAAATGGCCGAAAATTAAGGGGCAAAAAATGGGGTTCAAAACTTCATATTTTCATGATCAAAGATGATTTTTGTGTTCTATAATTGTATAGGATCATTTTCTTAAAAGGATTTAAAGAAATGACAAAAATTGAAGAAAAGATGAAGAAAAAGTTACCTTTGGAGCTTTCTTCAACAATGGTGATTTTTGGATGAGTATGGGGGTGTGAAGAAGATGAGTAAGTGTTGGGGAGTTTTTATAAAAAAAACAAGAGGCTTGGGGGTGAGAAAATATCTATTTTAAAAATATAAATAATAGTTAGTATTTTTAAAATTTTCATAAATTAGATGGTCACTAATAATAAAATGTAAGGTAGAAATTTAATCTCAATTCCCAAAGTATAAATAAGCACTTTTGTGAAAATCTCCGAAAATCACTTATTCGGTACAAAAATCTCGATCCTAAAATTTAAGTCCAAAACTTCCATAATAATATTCACGATATGTCATCGTGATGTCTATTCATTACCATTACCATAGTTAAAGGCGCAATCGGTTCTCGGATGCGCAAAATATATAAATTGCATAAAGCGAGTAAATTGCACATTAATATATATAAGCTAGATATTTGATGCAACATTATAAATAAAAGCTCGAGTAATTTAAAAGAGTTGGGTCTTCACAACCTCCCTACTAAAAAAATTTCATCCTCGAAAATTCGATTTACTTAGTTAGGAATATTTGGATACTTAGCTATGATCTCTTTCTCTCTCTCCCCAGTAGCCTCTTCCTTACCATGTCGGCTCCACTACACTAACAAGGGGCACTTCCCGATTTCTCAATTTATGTACCTTCTTTCCCAAAATAGCAACGGGGCTCGTCATGACAATAATATTTACGACATCCATTCCTCATGGTTGATGATATGGCTTGGGTCGGAAATGTACTTCCTAAGCATAGATATGTGAAACACATTATGTCTTCTCTTGCAAGTTTTGGCGGTAGTGTTAGGCGGCGACATCTCAAACCCTATCCAAAATTTCAAATGGTCTAATGTACCGTGGTCTCAATTTTCCTTTCTTCCCAAAACAAACCACTCCTTTCAAAGGTGCTTTGCCCTTGAGAAATACCTTGTCAACACCTCATTGTAGGTCCTTCCTTCTTCTATTGGCATAACAATTTTGTCGGTCTTGTGCTGCCTTGATTCTATCTCAAATCTTAGAAATCACTCCCACTGTCTTCTCGATAATCTCTGGTCCAAAAATCTTGCGTTCACCAACTTCTCCCCAATGAGCTGGTGACCGGTACTTTCTTCCATACAATGCTTCGTATGGTGCCATTTGGATAGTAGCTTGGTAACTGTTATTGTAAGCAAATTCCACTAGCAATAGATAAGTCTACCAACTTCCATTGAGATCCAACACAACTGTTCAGAGCATGTCTTCCAATGCCTGAATTGTCCTTTCTGACTGACCGTCTGTTTGTGGATGATATGCAGTGCTGAACTTAAGCTTTGTCTTCATAGCTGCATAAAGACTTCCCCATAATTTCAATGTAAAACTGGGATCACGATCTGATATAATTGATACTGGCCCTCCATGAAGGCTAACAATCTTCTCAATGTAAAGCTGACCAAAATGATCTATACTGAAAGTCATCTTTACCGGTATAAAATGCGCGCTCTTCGTGAGTCTGTCCACAATAACCCAAATAACTTCATTCTTCCTTATCGATTTAGGTAGTCCTGTCACGAAATCCATTGTAATGTGTTCCCATTCTATTCAGGAATATCCAATGGGTTTAGTAATCCTAATGGCCTTTGGTGTTCGGCCTTCACTTGTTGACAAACGAAACATCTTTTCACAAATTTACCTATCGTCTGCTTCATATTCCTCCACAAGAAAATTTCTCTCAAGTCCCTATACATTTTTGTTCCTCCCGCATGGGCTGTATAAGGTGTGTTATGGGCTTCATCAAGAATTTCCTTTCTCAATTCTTCATCCTAGGTATGCACAATCTTCCATCATAGACTAGTGTTTCATCGTGCGAATTGCAAATCCTTGGATGTTTCTCTGAGTACTCGTTGCTTCATTTTGTTGAGGAAGATATCGGTCTTCGAGCATCCTTGATTCGTTGCCTCGGTAGGTCGATCGTCAATCTTTGCAATCACGACATTTGCGATTAGGTGGTCTCAAAATTTCCAACCCCAGTTGGAAAAATCCCTTAATAGTGATTTTGTTAGGAAATTCATTTGTTAGATTTTGATGATACCATGTAAAACTTAAACTAAGTTGGCACTCCATTTTCCTTGTAATTTGCGTTGTAATAGATAGCGGAAGAAAGAGAGCCAAGTCGGCTATGCGAGGATTACAAAAAGTCAATCATAGACTTGTGAGAAGAGTCTGCTATGTGTCGGTGAGTAATGCCATGAAGGAAGACAAGGACTCGGCAAGGAGAGTCAACTGGGAATAGTCAGTAGGAAGTGCTTAGTCAAGTCAACTCAAGAAAGCCAAGTCTACAAGTTGAAGTGACAATTGAGTCAATCCAGCGATTGGAGCGGGACTCAAGTCATCATCCGGGGTAAAAGCGATCTAGTCAAGACAAAACTGACATAGATCCGTTGATTAAAGTCAAAATATTATTCAATATAGTAATATGTCAAGAGTCGCCCGTCTAAAGTGTTTGTCCTGAATTATGCAAAAGGAATGAACGAATGGGAAACACCGCACCTTGTGTCAAACGCCCGCAAAACACCGAAAATGCCATTAATACGAGAAAAAGTCAACATCACCAAGCCGTGAGACTAAGAAAAGACAAGCCAACGAACACAAAGTGACATTTGAAATCTGTCTATCTCTTCAACGGGCAAAATTTCAAATGTGCACTATAAAAGGATGAGGAAGTTATTGAGAAGAGGTTACTAACCACGAACAAGCAAGCAATATTCAAGCATTTAACCCGCAATACTCTAAGAGCTTATCAAGATATTCCTCAAGCCTTTGAAACTTGAAGGAATCGATCCAACACAAAATGTGAAGGAAAGACAACTTCAAATCTGTTGAAGAGGAAACTTTTGAAGAAACCAAAAGGTCTACTTTCCAAGCGAAGGATTGTAGAAAGGTTCAAGTCAAACCATTATCAAATTTGTTAAGAACTTGAGAAGTGGTCAAGTAGCAAGGCAATGCCTTGCGTGAAGAAGGTAGTCGCAAGAGAAGCCAGGTGTATGATCAAGCGTCGTCTATGACTATTCACCACTTTGTAAACTGATCGCCTCTAGGAGTTGGAGAAGAGAGGATTAGAAGAATTACCCCATCTTCGAACCTCTATAAAATGTTTGTGTCATTTACTTTCAGCAAACTTACTTTCCTGCATATTTACTTTATATCTGTTGTTCGTATTATATTTGCTATCCAACTGATATATAACCAAGTGCTAAAAATCAAGTGTTAAAAACAAGATTAAAACTAAACAAAGTGTGTTAAGTCTTCCACTTTGTTAAAACCAATCACCCCTGAGTTAAGTATATGGCTTGACCAGGCGAGTTATACTATCAATGACTCTATCAAGTCTGGTTGAGTGGGTAACTTAAAAAAAAGCCAACTTAATCCATCAAGGACACAATCGCTGTTTGAGTCAACTCTGTTGAATAATTTTTAAAGGACTAAAATCGAAAATTTGGTAAGGTTTATTCAACCACCCCCTTCTAAACCTTACCTTACACCCCTTGGGACCTATAAGTGGTATCGGAGCGGTTGGTTCATTGAGCCTTTCGACCGGTTACGAACTAGATATCTATCTTTTCAAAATTTTAAACAATTGCGTTTTAAAGTCTTTCACTTTTCAAGCAAAGTTATCATCATGGAAGCAAATCTAACACGCATTCCTATGTTCACTATTGAAGAATTTGATGATTGGAAAATTCATATGCAGGCTCATCTATCTGCATTACATGATGAAATGTGGCTTGTGATAGAAGATGGCCACTGCAAATACTCAAAGTGAACACGGGTTATGCGTGAGAAGTAGCCGCAAGAGGGAGAAGAAGTTGTTCTTTGAAGATGACCAGGTTGAAAAAGCGAAGGACTCGAGTGGACTAATGAGGATATAAAGAGATATGACCTGGACAATGTGGCCAAGGACATTCTCTACAAAACATGGACAAAGCCATGTTCAATAAAGTCGAAATCTTGCAAATCTGAAAAGAGATTTGGGAAAAGCTGACCTTAATTTGTGAAGGATCGAGAATAAATTAAGGAAAATAAATTAATCATTCTTTGTACAAAAATTGAAATTTTCAAAATGTTTACGGTGAAACTACGGATTAGGTGGATGCAGTTCTGACGTAAATTACAAATGAGCTTTCGGCTTTTGGGAAAGAATATACACAAAAGGAAATGTGTATGAAGATTTTAAAAGCCTCCCACCAATGGAAAATGAAGGTCATGGCCCTGAGACACTCAATGGACCTCTCAAGAACATCTAACCATGAGTTATTCTCAAACCTCAAAGCCTATGAGTTTGAGTTGAGAAGAAAGAAGCAAGAGGAGACAGCTATGACCAAGACAACTGCATTGATGGCTAGTGATGGAAAGAGAGCTGAGTCAAAGGAAGCCATAGACCAGGAGAAAATTACCCTGATGGTCAAAAGATTCAACAAGTTCTTTAATAAGAACTATAAAAGGAATAAGGAGAGACCTCCGGGAGCATTCAACTCCTTCCAAATCAAGGGAAGAAAGGCCACCCAAGAAAGCCGAGCATCAAAGGGTTGATTATCAAAGGAATGACAGAGTGATCGAGAGCAAAAACCTATCTTTGGAATTGCACATCCAGGACACTTTGCGATTGACTATTCTTATCCACCATCCAACAAGTATAAGAATGAAGAAGAAAGAAAAGTCTTGAGGGAAAGAAGATAGGAAAAGAGAAAAGCCATGTTAGGCTGGCTTTGAGACTATTTGAGACGTCCCAAAGCGGCGGACTCGAGGAAAATAGTGAAGCGGACTACTCAAGTGATTAAGGAAGAGGCTATGATCCGCACTTATGGCCAAAGAAGATCAACGGGATCAAAGATGAGGTACATTGTAACTCATCTCATCCGTATCAGTGATAATGACCGTGTGATACACACACTTCATCACCCACCGATCTTTATGATTCATTAGGCCAAATGATGAAAGATTTTGAACACTTCATCATCCACATTATAAATGAGGAAAATAGCCAAAATTAAAAGCTAAAACTCTGGTGACTAAAAGAGTGATACTGCAGGGTCAAATAGGATGAGAACACTAAGTTGAAGGGAAAATGCCAAGATCATAACGAGTTAGCTCTACGAAAAAGAGGGAAAAAGATCTTAAAAATGTGATTGCCTCATTTACAAAAGCATCCCCGGATCATTGGATGATCTTATTATGAGTCAAAAAAGATTGTGGAGATAAGGCACAGGCATATGATTTAATTCCTTTGTGCATAGTCAAACTGCGAGAGTGATTTTGGAGAAAGGATCTTCAAGTAATGAAGCATCCCCGAAATCTAAAAACACCCAATCTTTGCACCCATTCACTCCAAAGCACAATCACAATCATAATGGCCTTGGATATAAAGGGAAAGGAAAATAGCCGAGTTGAGTATCTTTGAGAGGACAACCGAGAATAAATCTAAAGTTCTCAAACTCCAAATAGAAAATACTCTGTGAAAAGCAAAAAGCTACTAGAAACCCCTTAAATTTCATCGAGAAAATACATATGATGGGAATGGTAGAAACTATCCAAACTATCTTGATTGGAATAATGTGAAACATCAAAGAAAGACTGTGGAATACAAGCCAAAATGGCAAAGACCTAAACCTCGGCCAAAGGTCATTCCAATGGCAAAAGAGCTATTATTAGCACACATACGCACCCAAGCACTACACTTAAAATAGCACAACTACCCCCAAGAAAGCAATTGCTAAAACACAACACACATACGGACAAAAGAGACAATTTGTATGAACCTAAAACTCCCAAAGATTTTGCCAATGTGCATTATGATTATGGCATCTGATAGATGGCAACCTCTTGAGTCAAATCATTTGGCTTTAGGTTGGTTGGATCATTTTGAAGACTAACCCCTCGGGACCCCAGACAAGTATGGGTACACAAAAACCGATTTCTTTATTGCATGTTCAAGGAACAACTGAGTGCCAAGGAACTGAAAAGCATGGATAGTGGTTATTCCCGGACATATAATGAGAAACAAGAAAAACTGTCAAGATTCAAGGAGATTAGATGTGCAAAAGTCATATTTGGAGAAATGAAGCTCCGGGGGAGATCAAAGGCGCATGATCTATCAAGAAAAATGGATTGGAAATAATGAGATGTTGCTTATGTTGAAGGCCTCAACTTCAACTGTTAAGCATCGGCCAACTACGTGATAAAGGCTATAATGTGGATTCAACATGGGAGTGTGTCGGATCAAAGATCTTGAATCAAATGAAATAGTGCTGCAAGGGTGTAGATTGGTCCTCTTTGCTACACCAAGACTTACGTTGGTAGCAAGAGCACGCAGTAGAATCAAGTTGGTTGTGGTACGAAGGAAGAGCTATCCGATTTCAAGACAATCAACAAGCTTGCAAGGAGTCATCTTGTAGAAAGATTGCCGGGGCTCGAGGTGTACAAGAAAGAAAGTGTATGTGATGCATGCCGGATGGAAAGCGGTCGTCTTCATTCAAGAGATAAATGATCATCTTCAACAAGAATATTACATCTGTTGCATATGGATTTATATGGTCTAGTTAAGCCAACTAGCATAAGTGGAAAGAAATATACCTAGTGGTGGTGGATTATTATTTAAGATATACATGTACAATTTTCATGTGTAAAAAAATGAAACTTTGCAAAAATTACCTCGGTGATGAAGAGTTCAAAATATAAGAGCCAAACCATTATAAAATAAGATCTCGATAGGAAGGAACCGAGTTTGTCAATGGGATAATAACTCAGTATTGTGTTGAAAATGGTATTGCTCATGGTTGTCACCGCAAAGGACTCCTGACAAATGGAGTAGGAGAAAGAAGGAGCAAGGAACTCTCAAGGAACCTCGCAAGGACAATATTAGTTAAGCTATAAATAACACGCATGCTATACTCAAAATAGATGCATAATTAATAGGCCATTGACCAAGACTCCCTATGAGATTTGGACGGGAGAAAGCCAAATGTTGGATATTTCAAGATATTTGGTTGCAAATGCTTCATCCATAATAACGGGTGATAATGGTATCTTTGTTAAAGGATGACTATCTTTTGATACTAAAGCCTGTAAGTCTTTGACAAAAAGAGGACTATGGTTACGAGAAGAATCTATCCATGTGGTTTTTGATGAACCTAATTTGAGTGGAGAAGACATTAAAGAGTTAAAGAAGCAATTTGAATCAACCAACTATGCTTGAAAAATCCTTATGTTGAAGCGGTAAAGAGCACTCAACCCAAATGAAGATGAGATAGCCGAATCTCAAAGACAATTTGGGAAGGTCACTGTTGAATGAAGATGAAAGAGTTGTTCAAGATAACTTAGTCATGACGGCTAAACAGCGAAATTTTTACTCCAACGATGTGAGATGGCTAAGACCATCCACCAGTTAGTCATTGAGAGATGTTAGAGATGGCATAAGAACGAGATCGAGCACAACATGAAGCTTATGTTCACTTTTTTTATTTCCCAGATGGGAACTTAAAGATATGTCTCAAGAATTGATGACATACATTGGATTCAAAGTTCATGCACGGGTCAACTGCCTTGAGTTTGAAAGAAACAAAGATATGGAAAATGTTATCAGTCAAAACGGGTTTTCGTAACAATATGAATGAGCAGATGATCTGTAAGGAGCAAAGCAAGATTGGTAGCCAAAGCGGTATTGCTAAGAAGGGTATAGATTTTGATGAAACCTTTGCTCATGTTGCAAGATTGAAGCAGAAGGATGTTTTAACTTTGCTTTATGTTGCACATAAGAACTTCACCTGTATCAAATGGATGTGAATAGTGCATTTCTAAATGGACATTTAGAGGAAGAAGTCTATGTTGAATAACCTCGGTTTGAGCAAAAACTATTGGAGATAAGGTCTACAAGCTCAGCGTTCAGGGATGGTTTAAACAAGCACTAAGAGCATGGTATGATACATTGTCTCAATTTCTAACTGATAATGGATTCACCAAAGGCAAAGTTGATATAAGCACTCTTGAGAATTCAAGATGGAGAAAGTATACTACTTGTTCAAATATTTGTGGATGACATCATTTTTTTGGTTCCCGCTAAATAAGGAGCCGTGTGACAAGCTTCTCAAACCTCATGCAAGACAAATTTGAGATGAGCATGATGAGAGAGCCGACTTTTCTTTCCTAGGACTTCAAGTAAAAGAATTGAAGGATGGAATCTTCATAAGCCAAACAAAAATATACCAGAGTTAATGAAGAAATTTGGTATGGAAGAGAAGTTTTCTCGTGAAAATTTCAATGAATACTTCGATCAAGATAGACATGGATGCGGATGGAAAAGTCGTTGATCAAACCCAGGATATAGAGCCCCACCGACCGATCATTGCTTTATCTAACATCAATCGTGACATCACCTTTAAGGTGTATGTGCAAGATTTCAATCGCACCAAAGGAGAGCTACACGATTTGCAACGAGAGTAATCCCAAGATATTTAAAAGGATGTCGGGAAGTCGGCTTATGGTTCCTGAAGGAAGGTGGATTCCTGGTGATTGGATACTCGATCGACTGAATATCTTGGATGTAGAGTTGACGAAGAGTACCTTGGAAGTCACATGTCAAATGCTTGTGAATAGATTGGTTTCGTTCAACAAGAAACAAAATCAATAGCTACATCCATACCGGCAAGTACATAGTACATAGGGCGCAACAAGTTGCCAAAGTCTTATGGATGAGACAACAAATGAGAGATTATGATATTGAAGAAAAAGATTCCAATTATGTGTAACACTAGTGCTATTGCAATCACTCAAATCCGAGTTGCATCCAAGAACAAAGCACATTGATGTCAGATATCAATTTATAAGGAGATCATGTTTGAAAGAAAAGACATCACCTTGAATACATCTCAACAGATAAACAATTAGCTGATATATTTACAAAGCCATTATGTGAATCAAGATTTGAAGAGCTCAAGAATGAGTTAGGTTAATTGATCTGAGTTGATACTCAGACTCAATCAACAGAGATAAAAGATGAGAAAATAGAGGAGAGCAAGTTTCACATTTCAAAGGAAACAAATTTTTATCTTGAAGTCACCGTACGAGTTAGTCGACAACCGAGTTACTTCATGAGCAGAGATGCGGAGTTGCGTTTACTGATATGTTTTGAATCATTTATGAGCTAAGTGACAAAAATGCAATGCTTTAATTAAGCTTGTAATGTTTTTTAACGATGACGTCAAAGATAATAATGATAATACAAAAGAAAAGCTACACATTAAACCATATGATTGATATAATGTTGTTGCATTTAATGTCAGGGAATTAAATGCGGTTTGGAATCTCTAATGTTGGTCGCCGATCTCAATCAAAAATTTCAAAATATAAAATTGTCCTTTCACATCCCTTATATACGAAACTTCATCTCTCTCTCTCTCCTCACGCCGAACTACTCATTCTCCACAAGAAATAGTATTCTCCGAAACAAAGTGAAAACCCTAGTTCCTTCAAACAATATCTTTCGTGTTTTAATCGGTAAACTCATCTGAAAATGGCTCCCGACTTATGATTTCGTGAAGCTCTCAAAGCAAATCCACACTGGTGCCTCAGTGATTTTTGAAGGAATGATCAAACAGAGGGGGTGTGGATGAGGCCCTGATCATGAAGATAGCTGAAAAGTTGGAGAAGTCTGGGCTGAAGGAATTTCTGACGATTTACGGATTCACACATATGTACCTTTCAAGAGGTCCCAATGTTCTATGTGAACATCGAGGTGCGGTGACGATGAAATCGTGCCTTCCGTCTACATAGCAGCGTCATCAAACTCAATGCAAAAAGACCGAGCACTCTTTTGCCCGCTCATGAGGTGGAAGGACATCTTCTGAGCAGATGTCGATTTAGCTACGGCTCAATGAGGGTCAAGCCGCAGTGTGTCATGCGAAGGCTGTGCATACAGCCAAATGAGTCCTACCATAATTACTAAGCCACGGATGTCATCTCAAAGTCAGGCGATGTAGTTTGAAGCTTGCAATCAATCGTCTAAAATTAAGCTTATCACACGGCCAGGATCATGCAAGAAAAGAAAGTCAACTGGCCGAGTTCATTTTTAGCCGAATCGATAAATGTACCTAACAGACCTACAACGAGGACGTGGTCATTCGATGTTGCTGGTTAGGCCTGGTGATCGCCATCTAATGGAGGTGAAGTATTGGTCTCCGCTAGCGGCAAAACCTTCCATGTCAACAAAGATGTTCGGCGCAAACCTCTCAAAGCCACCAGAGGAAGCACATGCCGAAAGTTAATACTAGAAAAGGGAGTGAGAATCACCTAATCCCGAAGACACAAACCTAGACCCATCCACCTAAGAAAAAGATGTGGTATCCAAGTACGACCCCGCCCTACCACCCAAAACAAAGAAAGCATTTCCGCTCCCGCACCCTGCTTCAAAGCTCTCGCCTACGCAGCATCACCCGCCTGCGGCAATGAGTCTCCCGCCTCAATAAATGGGATAGGGAGGAACCTTATATTCTCCCTATCGCAGAAAGAAGTAGGATCGCAGCTCAAGAAAGTGCAATGTGGCTAAGAAAGTCCAAAGTGCATTAACGTTAACGAACTCAAGAGAAGGAGGAACTCGAGATTCAATCGTTCTCACCAAGAGAAGACAATCGACAAAGAAGTATGTACTAAAAGACAAATTTAACTGCACTTAGTCTGAAAGAAATCGAGACTCGATGATGCTCAGAAGAGCATTCTCCTCGAAGTTGTTGATGTCTCGAGAAGATCAACATGATGATCAAAGAGAGAACCAAGACCGAGTCGAAATGGAAAACAACTCGAGAAGTCAAGCAAACAGACAATAGAACCTATGCAAAGTAGTGGCAGTGTTGTCTCACCTCCCTGGACGTACGCTGCCGAGTCCGAGGAGGGTAAGGTCCTTCCCCCATTCGAGAGATCGAGATTTAAGGCGATGATGGTGATTGACTGTCTCCCTAGCTTAACCTCGACATCCAAAAGCATTTGAGAGAACGGAGGGTACGAAAGTGGGATCATTCAAGGCAGCTTCACTCCACTACTTCCGAGTTCATCGAGAGAGTTAAGAGCTTCTCAATTCCCTTGGTGTTTTGTAGATGTCAAATCCAAATCGCCGACATCCTCCACATTCTAAAAGAAGATGGAAGGATAAAGCTGAGGAAGAAAAGAGCTGGAGAATCAAGATCCACAATAGATCGGGGACTAATGATCATATCCTACGATAGTCTACCGACAAGATGAAGACTTGATCCCACAAGGTACCGAGAGGTTGGAAATGCAACAAACTTTGCAAGAATCCGTGAGCCATGTACGAAATAAGATTACTAAAAAGTTCCAGGAGAGTCCTCTCAAACTCTCCTTCAGACGGCATCCTTCGGGGAGCGGCACGCCAAAGAGACATGTCAACCATAGCTACCACCACGCCCCCATGCACTCACTAACGGGCTCACATAGGTAATGACGATGAAGCCGACTGGGCCCCCAAGCTAAGCTCTACCTTCTCAATGTGTTAACACACTGGCCGCCTGGCTATACACTCGTAGGGAAAAGCCGTTGCCTCAAGAGCAGTGACCCCACCCTCATTCACTCACCAAATTGTGCGCCAACCGGTGGGAAACTTTCCCACCACCGGGCCGGGTTATTGCCGGAAGACACACAATTGCAAAAGTAGAGGTGAAGCCGAGAAGGAACTATGTACAAGGAGTGACACAATGACGCTCAAACAGTTGCTGCTTTAGCCGAGATGTTGGGCTGGGAAAGTTCTACGACACTGCCGTCGCAGCTCGGTGTAAAGGACGCGGCGCCCTGCGAGTTAATACACATCGCTCTAAAAGTGCAATCAAGGAATCAGACTCCTATGGATGCCAATCCAAGATGCTAAGACAATCGGTGGTTCACAAAGTACAATTGAAGACCCTAAGATAGTTGAGTCCGTCAAGGACACCAAGACCCTAAGACGAGTTTGTCAAAAATGGAGTTGTCCGAGTGCCTCGCAGTCAGCCGAGACTCGCTGGGGGTATGTATGCCTAAGTGATGTTGAGACTTCCTCGGTAAGGGTAAAGATGATCGTAATATTTCTTCGACAAGGCGCCGATGCGCAGTTAAGATAAGCGCTTCTTCACGACGACAGAGAATATCGACATCATTTTCTCAGACTCTAAGCATTTAAGTCGAGTCCACTCCACATAACAATCCTATGATGGACACACTGAGGATGTTCTCAAATCCTCGTGAGCTGCTCGAGTAAGACCGCTTCCTACGAGATTTAACTTGATGATGAGCCATCTCCTATGCCTAATCATCTTTCGAGGACGCTCGATGATACAACCGAGAATAGCTTTATTCATTTAGAAGAAAACACTGAGACCGAAGTTCCGTAGACAATCGAGGCTCAATGGAGCAAACACAAATAAATGCTCCAAATTGCAAAGAGTCGGGCTTGTGCAGTTTAGCCTACAACAGTAAAGAATGAATGCATCTAACAACTCTCACACAGTTCCCACAGATGTGACATCTGGCCGATGACGATGCCACACCGAGGCACATGGAGTCGATTCTACCATCAAGAAATGGTGCTTAATCCGCAAGCAAAAGACTCCTGAGATCCCATTTGTTCAAGATGATGTTTTTGAGGAAGCACTTCCATTCAATGTCAATCAGCTTAATTAGAAGCTGACCTATCGAGAATTAAGGAAATATATGAAGGCGCAAGAGCCTATCATCCCCTCGGATACGATTGTTCCAATAGATCTTGATTTTGATGCGTAATGGCCGTGAGTCGAGCCAATTCTCAAGAATTTCAGAAGTCTGTGAAAGTTTTCACATTACCAGAAAGAAATTGGTAGCATTAACGCCATCAAGCATCTTTCGACTTTAGTTGATTAATCATGATACACACTTACAAGCCGGTTTGGTGTAAAAACGCAATTCGTATGTCAACTTAGCGGATGAAGAGTATATTCGGGGATTGACAAGTCCATAGAAGTGAATATGGAGCTACTACAGCACTTTCACAAGAGTGTGAGATTGCGAGACTCGAGAACAACATGAATGAGAAATGTAGTCTTCTCGTAATTTAGAATAGAAGTAGTGTCACTTTGATCTGAACCATAACCCAGTTACGTAAGAGCGTGCGATGGGGCTTCGAGAAAAACTCCGAAATTAGCGATGAAGTGGACTTTTTCTTGACGGAGTTGTTCACCAGGCTATACAGATTTTATTTTGATGATGCGAAAAGGAAGATAGAGGCCACAAGGGAGTGAAGGGAAAAAAGTGAAGAGAAAGGAGATATAAAGCGTAAGTAGGGGAAGGAAGTTCCAAGGATTTAAGTTGATGTTCTTTGAAACCCAACCGGCTAGGTGATGTCACTATCGATCTTCGGCCAAACTGCTTGTGACCCTTGCTCCAGCGTGATGGCACTGGCGGATAAAAAGGTAAATTTGAAGCTTGAATTTGAGAGTTAGTAAAGCAAAGGCTACGCGTTAAAGAGATAAGAGCGATATGGTGGTATCCAGGCAGGAAAGTATATCTTTGTGATTGACCCCAGAGAACAGTGTCGATGGTGGATCACGAGCGAGATCCATGGAGGGGGGAGATTCAATACTCACAGAATCGAGGAAGGCTGTTTCAAGGAATGACTCTGCCCATGAGCACAGAAGTTTATCTTTGGGACAAAGGATTAGACGTGTGCAAAGAAGGCTAAAGAAAAGTAGCAAGCTTCAATTAATCACTCATTTGGAAAACAAAAGATAAATCCATTATACCCAGTGGCGAGTCAGGAAGGGGAGGGCGTAATGGAGGAAGGGTTGTAGGTCTGGTGTGAGTAAGGTTTAGAGGGAAGAGGTTTTGAATAAACACCAGCACTAATTTAGTCATTTTAAATTATTCACAGATTATTACCTATATTATGTCATGGTGGACAACTAAGTTAATAGTTAACTTGATGGGGTTAGCACTGTGTTCGATTGAGCTATTGATAGATATTTCAGTTATTTCAATCTAAACGCCTTAAGTGTTGAATTTTATTGGAAAAACACCGCCGAATTTGAGTTTATTTGTTTTAACACTTGGTTTAGCACTTTTATTAGGTGCTCGATTAGTTGATTTTTAAGAAAATTGTCGTGAGATATTAATTGATGTGCGAGAAGTAAATCTTGAATTGTAAATATTAATATAATCCCAGAATTTATAGAGGTTCGAAGATGGGGTAATTCTTTACTATATATGTACTCCCAACTCCTGGAAGGAATCCACTAAAGTATTAATCAGTACCAAAGTAGTTGCTCCAGTCAGGATACAAGTGTGATCCATTGACTTAGATTCTTTGGGACTACAGTCTAGAATGCCTTAGTCACCTGGCTCGCTTCGTACGACCTACGAAACCTTCCACTGGCCATTTGCCCAGCTGCTACTGACTAAACACTCAAGCTCTTGAATTTGATCAAACCCTCCAACGAGAAATAGTTGGGCGTGAATTCTTTCTCTACGATCCTATTGGAATGTAGTCACTTTTGGTCTTCAAAGTTTTTCCTCTTCAACATTGAAGTTGTCTTTCCTTCACTAGCTTAATTGTTGGATGGAATTTAAGCCCGAAGTTTGAAGCGATGATTTGCTTGACCTTGAGAATATTTTTTGATTCTGACTCGAATAATAGCTTGAATGTTCGTGGTTGGTAACCCTCTCTCAAAAGTGATTCCCTCGACCTTTTATAGTGAACCCTCTTGCCCGTTGAAGAGATAGGGTGATTTTAGAAGTCAACATGTTTGTTGGCCCCTTCTTGTGCGATCCTTGATATTGACGGCGACCTGCGTATTAAATGAACTTCCGGCTTTGATGCGACCACGGATGTGATGCTTACATTGGTTTATTCCTTTGCAGCAGGTTTGAGCACTTTAAGACATGGGCGCCTTTCGGCCCAGGTAGAACACCTTTACCTCATTAGTAAGCGATAAAATGGCCTACAAAGGACCACTACATGATCCGCCGTCGCTGAAAGACTTGTTACCGTAATACGGCGAGTACTGCTTTGTAGTGATGCCGATTTACTTTTCTTCTCCTCCATGATCACGACCATCACATTGACTTGGTTTTGGATAGTTGATTAAAGTTTCCAAATTTTATATACCACACAAGCAGCAGCAATGTCCAGCGACATGGTAATCTTCCTTGGCTTCTTATCAGGTATGAAACATTTCGCAACCGCGATCGAGTTTGTAGCTCACTTTAGCCCCCATCGTGACCAGATTTACGCCGGCAAAAATTTCCGGCCTCCTTCGGCGTAAGCAGCCTAGCTAGATCCCCTCAGCGGTGATCGTAAACTCCTTTAAGTGAAGCGAGAAGACTTCTGATGCCTGGTCATGAACCCAGCGTTTACATAGAAGCGTAAACCTCTTCGCGTGGGTCGCCAAACTCCATTGTTAGAAGGGTTTTGAGTCCGAGTCTCGTTTTATCGGCTATCTTCTGCCGAGGTTTCATTGGAACCTGATCATCCTTGAAATCCATTGTGAACCAATGGCGTTTTCGACTTAGTAAGAATCATAAGTAGTTGCCATTCGATGAGATTTTCCAAACAATTTTGAGAAACTTGCTTTGAAGATATATAGGGTTTTTACTGAGAAAAGAAGCTTTCTTCTTTTGGAGAGATGAGCGATTTGAGTAATATGATAGAAGGAACGAACAAGGCTAGTATGTAACATGGGTTATAGAAGAGGCGTTATCGGTTTTTGAAATTGAACAAGATCAGCGGCTCCGGTTGTATGATTAGGATTTAGTACTGTTTGTCGCGCAGCATTTATATCAATCGCCTCTGCTTTATGTCGTGCGGCTTTGTTTGCCACTATCCATTATTGCAGCGTCATCCCTGGCAATACGTAACT